>JANAVB010018599.1:759428-976928 GCA_029216955.1 Iris pallida | reverse complement strand
TCGATTTGTGGTGCCTTGCGCCAATAAGAAAAGACATCGTTTCTTCTTCTTTTTGTGTGTGTTCACAAAAATGGCGACTCTGCTGGGGACTACCTTTTCCTCTGACGAGAAGGTGGTGACGCAATCCGATACCGTTAAAGTGGGGAGCACTCAGAAGATGTTGATCGTGAAGTTCGATCAGCAGGTGTTTGAAGAGATGCTCTCGAGGGATGGCTCTACTCCCTCAAAATTAGTGAAGCCAAACAAGTCTCGCAAGACTTGGCTTCCGAAGGCTCGTGGTGTATATCCTGCCAGTGCCATAGAAGATATGCAACCGAAGGACTCTGTCACATGGGTGTATAGGCCTTCCATGTGGGCGCATGGAGCTTCTCTATGGGCGCATAGCTCTGCCACGAAGGCTCCTGACATAAAGAAGGCACATACCGTTATGGGCTCTACTAGCCCAACGACTTCTTTCTTGTGTAATCAATAACAGAGTGTTCAACGCTCGATAATTGGCAAAGCAAAAAACTACAATGCCAAGAATTGAAGTGTTCGATGCTCTGGGCAAACTCAACGAGACTTACAAATGAAGGAGACGAAACTGGAAGAAAATAGCGCTGCTTCACTAAGCATACGTCCAAAGCTATGCGCCCAAGAGGGTGTGTGGGCGCATAACTCAGGCCAGAAGACTTCTGTCTTTGATAGATTATGCACTCAGGGTCATGCGCCCAAGGCTATGCGCCCAAGCTCTATTGACCCATACTATGCGCCCACATCCTGGAAGCTCAAGCATGCTGCCAAGACTTTTGGGAAGCAAATGCCCAAAGACAGACTCCAGGGTCTATACGCCCACAGCAAAAAGACAGGCCCCAATGCGTATAGTACGGGCTGTCTTCAAGGTCATTACAGAACTTAGGTGTGGGGGTTGCCCCTGTACGTGAACTAAGTTCGGATGCGCCAACTTTCCTTACAAACCCATATGCAAAGCTCGACGATACATGTGACATGGGTTTTAAGGCAAAACTTCCTTCCGATGACTTACGCAATATGATAAATCATAAGCATAAAGCGAAGGGGGATACGGTAATTCATGGCATACATCCATGTACCAGTATTGTTATTAACTGTTGTTGCTCCAAAGCAACAAGAGTGCCTCAGAGGCAGTCCGTGTTTCGATGACTATATCGCTCTGATGATGAAAAGCCGCTGTGTGTTTCATCTAATATGGCTTCATGGGGTCCTCCTTATGGGAGCCCCAATCAAAGAAGGTGGACCACGAACCCAACCATTTCTCTCAGTTCTGCAAACAGAAGAAGAAGAAGTGTACCGACAGATAGCCAGCGAGCTGTTACATCTGAAGGAGTCTATATGGGTACTCGGTCAAGGATGAAATTTCGTATAGATGATGAGGACTTCCAAGCTGGAGATGATGATCCTTCAGCTGGGGGTAGTATTTCCTTAGAGTCTGAAGCAGATGACCTTCACACTGGGGGTAGCCTTCCATATGACGATGATCTCTCCGAGTCTAACGGTGACTATCTACCTCCCCTACCTAAAGACGAAGAATTTTTCAACTCAGAGACAGACAGTATCAGCACTAGTTGTACTGTTTCTTCTGTTCATCCTTGTATGTTATCTACATACATAGAGGATGGAGAGAGACCTGAAGAAGCCAGTGATCAGACCAACAAACGGCTAGAGGGTCTTGAAATAGCATTTGCCAAGATCACTGATATGCTTACCAGTATCATGGCGGTCCAAGCTGCTGGGGCTGTTCCTCCACCTCAAACAAACGTCTCAGCACACGTTAGTCCGGCTCATAGCAACAACCCTCTTTCACTACAGAAGGAGTATCATTTCGTTGTGCCTCCTCCAAATGTTGTAAATACTGGGGGTGGTCCTTTACCAACGACGCCTGACAACCGTACATCAGCCATTTCTCAATATCTGCTCAATCAACAGGATGTAATTGATTCTCTTGTTGCCCATCTCGATACCATCTCACACAAAGACGAGCTTCAGAAGATGGGGATATCTCAACCTTATTCTCCTGAATGGAAGAATGGTGCTTGCCCTCCTAACTACAAGCCACTGACGCTAAATTCATTTGACGGGATGACTTCTCCTCGCCAACACATGACATACTTCAACATGCAAACTCTATACTTACCCAGGGATGATCCATTCTTATCAAAGCTGTTTATTAGCACCTTACAGGGGGTAGCTTTTGAATGGTTCTGCAGTCTGCCTGACGGTTGTATTAATTCCTTTAAAGACTTGGAGAGGTTATTCCTCTACAGGTTTTACGAGAGTGGCATGGATGTTAGTATGTCCACCCTCATTTAGACCAAGCAAAGGAGGACTGAGTCTGTTATTGCTTTCATCGAACGCTTCAGGCGACTAGCATTGAAGATGCCCTTCGGTATACCAGACTCAGAACTTATGGATACTTGTCGACATAACTTCCTTCCTACAATAAAGTTCTGTTTGGGTATACATAGATATAATACATGGCCCGCTTTCATTGGGGCCACTGATGCTGCTGAAAATGACATCCCTAATCTAGAATTTCTGGGGTTGAAAACACCCAAATTTGAAGACAAAGGCAAGCACCCTCAAACTATCCCTGTTCGTGGGGGTAAAGGAAAAGAAGTCTTGAAGGTTGACACTTCCAAGGGAGCTTCCAATTCTCAGGGCACTCCTGACAAACCTAAGAAGACTTTCTTCTTTGACGAGGACGATGTTATTACCATTTTTCACACATTGACAAAGGGTAATAAACTGACATTGCCTCCACCATGATGTCCTGCGGAGGCAAACCAACTCAACGATCGTCTTTATCATCAGTACGTGCACCACTCTACCAATGATTGCATCGTCCTGAAGAAGAAGATACAACAGCTTATCGACAGCCAAGTGATCAACCTCAAAGCTGAAGATAAGGTCGTATCTTCTATCATGATCTCTCTTCAATTTGGTGACTTTCCTCCCACAGTGTAGCACCCAGTTTCCCAAATGAGGGTAATTTTAAAATTTTGTGTTTATAATTATTTTAATAATAATATTTAATTCATGATATGATTTTTGGTGATTTAAAATCATTTTAAAATTATTTAAATCAATGACTTGTGGTTTTGACGTTTTGTTAGTGAAACCCTAGAGACTGTTTGACCTAGAGCCTAACCATGTGATTATGATATTTTAATATCATTTTTGTCCTAAGAATATTTTTGCATTTGACCTCTTTGAATTATTTTGATATTATTTTATTATTTATGATATTGTTTTGGGATTATTTGAGTCGGGTTCGAATTTCAACTCAATCCGACTTGAAACGGGGACCCGGGGGTAGTTTGACTCTAGTGGGACCCACACACTAGTTAGGCATGGCCCACATGATATTAATTTTAGTCCACATGATAGAAATATTTTAGTTAGATGTTAGACTAATTATTATGGATAAGGTTAGTGTAATTAGAGACTTTAGAATGACTAATTTAGCCCCAACCAATTAGCCATTTCCTAATACTCATAGAATAGGTTAGTGGGGGCATTTTGGACCTTACCATAATAGGACAAATAGCCCCATATGGTCAGCCACTTTGGGAGAGGATAGGCTCAAGTTCATTTCATTATTCTCATCCACACTCTCTCTCTTGTTCTTTCCCAAATTCCTAGAGAGCAATCCCTAGCAATTTCTCTACCAAATCATTCCATTTCACCACCAAATCTTCTTCTTTCCTTCTCCATTCTAGCCAAGAAGGAAGCTACCCAAGTTTGGGAGGATTCGGAGCTCGTTCGTGTTCTTTTGGAATCTCTACGTGTCGGTGTCACTCCGGGAAGGCTTTTCTTCGATTCGATCTACCGGAAGGTATAAATCCCTTCTTCTTATCATTTTCTCATGCATATAGGTCTATTTTGAACCCATAGGAATGACCCCATAGTTGTATCTCCATTTGTGTCCATTTCGTGTCCATTTGGAGGTCAAAGGAGTGTCCTTTGTGTTGTGGTTGTGTCCATGTCGGAAAATCCCAAATTTGGACACACTATGTGTTGTTGTTATGTATGAATGAATTATTACATGTTTAATCTCATATTTTTGTATTGGAGATGTGTTCTATAGTGTCTCATATATATATATTAGTGTAGAGAGTGAGTTCTTGATATATTATGTTATATACTTGTGTTCTTTTGTCTCAAACTACCCAAATCCGTCATGATTTTTATCCACGTTTTTAATTTCAGCCCTAACTTAGAAATGTCATAACTTCTAGCTCAAAGCTCGGTTTAATCTCCCGTTTTTTTAAAAAGAAGCATATTGAAGTTATCTTTCCAAAAACATGTATTAATAGGGCTAATTCTTTCTGTAACTTTCTGGAGAATTATTTGAGTGTCAGCTGTACGAAAGACAAACAGGTTCTCGGTGTTTTCACGATTTCGGGAGTTTTCGGAAACGAAAACGCGATCCGTTTGAAGTTTCGGAAAGCTAACACATAGATCTATAACATAATTTAATCCTAAATTTTAATTCATTCTGAGATGGTACAGTATTGATTATTAGTAGGAGTTACTATTCGGCATATGCATTTTATGCACCCTTGTGTGTAATATAATGTTCTATTTGATTTTAACCCCTGTTAATGTATATACATTATGTAATTAAATAGAGAATACAAGCATGAGTAAATGGTTAAATAAATGATGTATGAGGTGTAAGTATCCTATCTAATGTAAGCATGTCTAAGTATGACTTGTAATGAATATGTAGGTTCCATAGTATGTAATATATGGTGCATATAGTGGTGCAAGAGAATAATGAATGATGAATGAATGCAAGCATGAATGTAATGTAATAATAGATGTAATATATACAATATACAAGTTAATGAGATGTAATGTTCTATGTTAACACAAATCCTATATTACCTCATGTACCCCCTTACACTATGTTGACACTATCATACTTGACACATTGTTCACTTACACTTTGACACTCTTTGATATGTATACACTATGTATGCCCATTTAACCCTCACTTGCCCCTTTGCCATGTTCACATACACACACATAGCCTCTTAAATAAGTATTTATGAATATAGTTAACTTAGTTATGTATGTATATTATATATATGTTAGCATATTGTGTTGTAATATATAAGTTTATATAACCATTTGAAATGCCATGATTATAGACCTAATATTGAATACCAATATATGCATGTGTATATATATGTAGACATATATAGCTTAAAGTAATAGATTACCTAGTGTATATCCAATGTGAATTCTTGCCTATTTGAGTATTGAATAATTGTATGCTATATAGAGTTGGGTGTATGTTGGCTTGTATAGCCTTGTATTGATGTGTGCTTGCTATGATAGTTTTGGTTAGGCCTAGTAAGACTTACTGGGTTAGGACATGACCTAGTTTGACTAGTGCAGTTGACCAGAGTTGACCAAGGGTTGACTTTGGCCTAGTTTGACCTAGATTCATGTAGAATGCATTGTAGTGCTTTATATTACCCTTCCGGACATGTTGTGACTTGTGCTATTCTAATTAGGAGCCAGACACCTCTCCTCGGACAATATCTTTACCTTGGATATTCAGATATCAGGCGAGTACATTCTCTAATAGTTCTCTCATTTATTTGTCAATTACTGTATTTCAGTTCTAGTTAGTTGTATGCGATTCTCTGTTACAACACGTGTGGATATTACTGGATTCATGTATACGACACACATTTATTTTCTGGCCTCTATTACTGGTATCATCATTTTCGGCTTCTATTACTGGAATCACGTGCTGGAATCATTTACTGGAATCATTTACTGGAATCATTTACTGGTATCATTATATTTTGGCTGGACTCATCTTGAATCATTGTGTCAGAATTTTGGATTCACTTGCTGGGAGGGGAAATACTAGAGTAAGACATGTAGACATACCCCATTACTGGAATCACCCCTACTGGAATCTTCTGGAATGATAGCCATCTCTTGCCTGATTAGTGAGAGGTGTGCCAGATTACCCACAGCCGTTTACATGTCGATCTCGGTATTTTAAAACACACTGTTAGAATATAGGCTGGACTCACCCTGGAATCATTGATCACTATAACTGGAATCGTCCCTTACTGGATTCATCTTGTATTAGATTCATCTTGTACTGGACTTACATTGGAGTTACACTGGTCTACATTATTGTCTGGACTTCATATCATATTACCCTGGTTCAGCTAGTTCTATTTTTACAGACTTCATTGCTATGATTCTTCTCTTGTTTAGTTATTTACTTTTCTTGCACCTTATCTGTCTTTCTTACCATCACCTGAATATAAACTGCCATTTTCATCAATACAACTGCCTATAACTGCTTTATAGTTCTCTGTCATTTACTTGGGTTTTCTAGATGAGATGTGCTCGTTCCTGTCCTGACTGGACCTGTTGATAAATTTTACAGATAGCTTGGAGGTTGCCTGCTAGCCTAGAGGAGACACCTTAGAGGTTGTTTAGATAGTTATTTTATTTTTCTGGAGTTGTATTTACTTTGTGGATTACTGTATTTGAGTTTTGAGATGTATTTTTGGGTTTTTGTATCTTAGATAGTTATTTCATTTCTCTTTGGATTTTATTTTTTTATCTAACCTTATCATGCTCTACCTTAAATGTGATTGAGACTGTATCTGCTTAGCATTATATTGTTAGATGATGTGACCTAGGACAGCGTTCTACCGCCGACACTACGGCGTAGGCTGGGCGTTGTTACATTCTCATACCCTAACAGTGGGTGCGGGTCGTGACACACAGAAGTCCCAGACGGCGTAGTCCCAATCCCCAAGGTAATAATGGAAGTCATCAACTTGCCGCCAGCTCGCAACTCAACCTTGGTGCCATTCATAACTGAATGTGGTAAGATCATATGGGTCCATCCGGACCTTGTGCAAGAAATAATGCATGGGGTGGTATCTTCCAAAGTAAAGAGGGGCAAGAATTACAAATCATGCCATATGGTGTCTTCTTCCATTTACGAAGTTCTATCTGGCGAGACGCGATCTGGGAAGGCTTACCTACGGACTTATGACCCTGCACAAGAAGAAGCAGTACCTTATGAAGCTTCTGCTGCCCCCACAAGTTTAGAAGTCGGTCCGTCTAAGCCCTCAACTACCGAAAAAGCCAAGCAGAAGAAGACGCGATTTGACACGTCTCTGAAGGCGCCAACTCCCAAAGGCATGGATCGACCTTACAACTTTAATATACTGGCACAGCTGGCCAATACACCTGCCAGGTTGTCTTTGTTCGATCTACTGCGACTCTACAAAGGAACGCGGAAGGCCTTAAGTCAGGCATTAATATATGCTGACTCTTATCTCGCTGAAGTCAAAGCCCCCGCTGAAGATCACGTCTCCTGTCCTCACTGCCACAATACTTTGGAAGTGGTGCCCAACATCACCTTTTCACAGGAGGACATGCTACTAAAAAACAATCACCATGATAGACCTCTGTACTATACAGGGTATATCGTGGCGATTAAGGTGGATCGGATGCATATCGATCCAGGTTCCTCCCTCAGCATCATTCCTAGAAGTTTGCTCCAAATTCTAAGAATCTCTCTGTATAAGCTATCTGCAACCAATACAACTATCATAGCTTTCAATGCTGGGAGAAGCCACCCGCTGGGCAAGATCCGTCTCAAGTGCCAGATTAGTGATCTCCGAACAGAATTTCTTGTTATGTAATTGACGTCAATGTATCCTACAACATTTTATTGGGACGTCTGTGGAGACACAAGAACATGATCGTTCCTTCTACACTTCACCAGTGCTTCAAGTACGTCAACAGCGATGGCGTCGTGAAGATGAAGTTTGCCGATGTCGATCCTTTTAAGGGCATTGAAGCCTACTACGGAGATTCGATACTTTATCAATCTCAGCCTTCCAAGGATGACGACAACGACGCTGATGATAAATCTGAAGTGAGTTCATCCGCCAGTGATGGTCCCCTGATTATCTAAGTCAAAGGACGTACTACTCTAAAAAGTACTCCAAAGCCTCTCACAATTTGGGTTAAAAAAAAGAACCCTGATAAGGTCAAACCGTTGACCATCACTCTCCGTAAAACACCTCGGGTGGAACTTGTTGAAGTCCGTCCTCCCAATCCTGAAGAGTTATCCTATGTGGTGAACTTGGCCAAGGCTGTGTCTCCTGTTCCAGACAATGATTCTCTCAATGAGTATATCAATACTCAAAATAATGTACCTTCAGTGGATGATGTTATCCCTGAAGAAGAACTTGCATATTTTCAAAGTAAAGGTGTATCTTTGAATTACTCCGTTGTCTACCAATCTGTAAACCAGTATATAGATACGATATACGCCCTAGAGCATGGCATAGGACCACAACTCTGCATGCCGGTCACGATGCCTCATCTGCGGAAAAAAGTCTGGCCAGAAGATATCCACTACTTCATCGTTCCAGCTAGAAAGAAGGGTGAAGAATTGATCATCTTCGGTCGAATAATTGGTGAAAAAAAGTTCGTTCTGGACTCTACTTCTCCCAATTACAACACTGCAGCTGACTATGACTCTGGGAAAATACAACTTTTTTGATATAGTTGGCAGACCAAGAATATCATCCAGAACATGGGATATGATATAAAAAGTGACCAGGGGCTAAAATAAGGTCAAGGACGACGGTTGCCAATACGTCACTTTCCTCCTCCCGGCAAACCTGAGAACTATTATCAACAAAACAGTATTGGTTTGGGTTACGTCACTCCTCCAACAACTCCTGAAGGATCAGACGTTGAAGTATATCGTTGTTCTCATTCTTCTGATTCCTGTCTCTGGGATTCAAACTCCAGCATTGGAGACATGTTCAAAGCAACTTTGTCCGTCAATATGGTATCAGTTGACCAAATTACAGATGATGTCTAATCGATCGAGCTTGAATAATGGGCTCAAAAGATGGATACTAGATGGGAATTACGTTTTGAACAACGTGAACCACCTACTGAAGACGAAGTCGTCCAAGTTAATTTAGGAGATGAATCGTCTATTAAACCAATCTTCATCAACAAAAGTCTGTCTGACAAAGAACGACAATCTCTTATACAGCTTATAAGAGAATACATTGACGTCTTTGCATAGAGCTACGAAGACATGCCAGACTTGGACCCTAAAGTTGCTATGTACCGCCTAAATATCTCGTTTAAAGCTAAGCCAGTGAAGCAGCAGCAATGACGATTTCGACCAGATATCATGGAGGCCATCGAGAGTGAAGTCAAGAAGCTTATTACAAGTGGATTCATTCACGAAGAACAACACCCTAACTGGGTCGCTAACATTGTTCCAGTCATAAAAAAGAACGGTAAAGTTCGAGTCTGTATCGATTACCGTAATTTGAACTCTGCATGACCAAAAGATGAGTTCCCTCTACCAATCACCGACGTAATGATCGACAATACTTACGGCTTTGAGCGGATGTCCTTCATGGATGGGTTCTCAGGCTACAACAGATCAAGATGTTCTCCGACAATGAGAAGCACACATCTTTTCGAACACCGTTGGGGGTATACTACTATACGGTGATATCCTTTGGATTGAAAAATACAGGGGCGACATACCAGCGAGCTATGAACACAATTTTTTATGATCATTTGCACAAAACTATGGAATGCTACGCAGATGATATTGTAGTTAAAAGTCATCTCAAGGGCAACCACGTCCAAGATTTGAGAACGGTGTTCGAACTAATGCGTGCACACCAACTCAAGATGAATCCAACCAAGTCTTTTCCGCGAGTCTTCAGCGGCAAGTTTCTTGGTTTTGTTATCACTTCAAAGGGCATACATCTTGACCCGGGGAGAAAGTGAAAGCTATCCTCGATATGCATCCTCCAAGAAATCTTAAAGAGCTATGCAGACTTAAAGGAAGGCTAGCCTACATCAGACGATTCATTTCGAACATTTCTGGAAGGTGTTAACCATTTACTCAGCTCATGAAGAAAGGCGTATCTTTCGTCTGGACTGAATAATGTCAACGCGTATTTGACAAAATCAAGAAGTATCTCACAAGCCCCCCAGTATTGGTGGCTCCAATAGTGGGGAAGCCCTTCTTACTATATGTCCACGCTATGGACCATTCCCTTGGTGTCCTATTAGCTTAGAAGAATAAAGGCGGCCATGAACATGCAATCTACTACCTCAGCCGCACGATGGTGGGTGCCGAGCACGGATACACACCTGTGGAAAAGGAATGTCTTGCACTGGTATTTACTATCCAAAAGATATGCTACTATGTGTCGGGGCAGACTATCCATATCTTATCTAAAGTCAATCCTCTCAGAATACTGATGACTAAATCGGGTTCTCTTAATTTTCGTTTAGCTTTATGGAAAATGCTGTTGACTCCATATGATATGTTTGTTCGTTCTTCAGAAGGCAGTAAAAGGCCAAGCGTTAGCTAATTTTCTAGCAGCTCATCCAGTGCCAGAATCTTCCAAACTTTACGATGAAATCCTCGATGAAGTAGTGGAGTCTAACACCGCAACTGAGGAAATCCCCATTTGGCAAATGTTCTTTGACGGTGCATCAAGAACAGGACCTGAAAAAAATATCGTGGCCGGAGTAGGCATCGTGCTTGTGTCACCAGACCATCTAGTTATACATCATGCATATTCTCTCGTGGAACCCTGCACCAACAACGCGACCGGATATAATACCCTATTGATCGGCCTTCAACTAGAAAAACAAATGGGAGTTGACTATCTAGAAGCTTACAGCAATTCTAAGCTAATAGTTAGTCAGGTCCGAGGAGATTATGAAGTTCGTCATGAAGATCTCATCCCATATCATAAAGCGACAATCGAATTGGCTTTTACTTATGCTGGATTCTTCATCGAGCACGTTCCTCGACTATAGAATATAGAAGCAGATGCTTTTGCCGGTCTTGCTGCTTCCCTGACCGTTCCTGTCAATACTCAGCATTCGATCACAGTGTCGAGTCGAGAGTTATTCAATGTGAAAGATGCCTTGCATATTGATCACAGTTACGCAACAGAAATAAACATCGACGTTAAAGACTGGAGATTTCCTTTCATAGACTATGCTGTTTACGGAATCCTCCCTGAGGACCCAAAGGAAGCAGTGTCTGTCCAAAGACGATCCCTCAGATTTTACTATGATACAACTACCAAAATGCTATACCAACGCTCTTACGACGGGCTACTGTTACGATATTTATCAGACACATAAGCCAAACATGCACTCCGTAAGGCTCACGATGAAATTTGTGGTGCACATCAACCAGGCTCCAAATTATAAGATCGCCTCAGACAAATGGGTTATTATTGGCCCACAATGATAGCTGTTGAATATGCAAAGAAGTGTAGGGCTTGTCAGTTTCACGCCGACTTCATTCATCAACCTTCGGAGTTTCTACATCCGACGGCAGCAACTTGGCCTTTTGAAGCCTGGGGTATGGACGTCATAGACCCAATCAGCCCGCCATCTTCCAGAGGACATCGGTTCATCCTATCTATAACTGATTACTTCTCCAAATGGGTGGAAGCTATACCGCTCATCGAAGTGAAGACGTCGAACGTGATCAGTTTCATCAAACATCACGTTATCTATCACTTTGGCCTACATGGCAGGATCATCCATGATAATGGTCCACAATTCATGAGCCATATATTTTATCGGTTCTGCGATAAGAATTGAATCCAGAATGTAGCCTCTACTTCCTACAATCCAACGGCTAATGGGTTAGCAGAAGCCTTCAATAAAACCATCATTAAACTTCTCAAGAAGTTCGTGTCTTCAAACAAGCATAATTGGAATGAGAAGCTCGGCGAATGTCTCTGGGCCTATCATACAACGGTCCAAACTCCAACAGACAGTACGCCATTCTCTCTGGTTTATGGGAGTGAAGCAGTTCTTTCCCTAGAAATCTAGATTCTTTTTCTTCGAGTAGCTTTAGCCAGTGAGTTGACTGCCGAAGAAAGTTACCGTCTGCGACTGCAGGAGCTCGAAGCGGTAGACAAAAAAATGCTTATTAGCTCAACAACGTATTGAGCTATACCAAGCACGCCTTTCCAGAGCCTTTAATAAAAAGGTGAAGGAAAGAATCTTCCAAGTTGGCAATCTAGTCTTAGCACTGAGAAGACCAATGGTCATGACGCACAAGACAAAAGGAAAATTCTAGCCTAAATTGGAAGGTCCTTTCATTATAGAATCAGTATATTCTAACGGTGCGTATCGACTAACCAAACATGACGGTGACTTGCTCATGATGCTGATCAATGGCAAGTTCCTGAAGAAATATTATGTGTAACCTTTGTAAACAGTGTTCACGTATTTTCAGTCATGTAAATGTACAGTGCAATGTTTATGTGATTCAATTTTTTTATAACTATTATCCGTATTTCAAGAGTCTTGAATACGCCATGGATAATAGGTCCTCTAAAAAGATTCGCCAGTAGAATTATTTTTATTTTTTGACTCTGTCCAAACTCGGTCTGACGAAAACAAGTCACGTCCATATTACCTCTGAACTATTTTTCGATAATTATTTCCCGAGTGGGATGATTAAGGAACGTTTTGTCACGTCCATATAACCTCTGAGTAAAGCATTCATCAAGGATAATCACGTCCATATTACCTCTGAATTATCCACTCCTACCTAATGTTATATATCCTTCTACGTCCATATTACCTCTAGTCAGATATAGAACATCCTCTGCTATTACGTCCTCATTACCTCTATTAGTAGCTTCTTTCAACTTATTATCTATATTCAAGAACCCTGAATATAAAACGGATAATAAGTCCACATCAAATTTCCCAGCGGAATACCCACCAAAAATATCCCTACTATATCCATATTACCTCTGGTCAGATATAAAACATCCTCTGCTATTACGTCCATATTACCTCTATTAGCAGCTTCTTTCAACTTATTATCTATATTCAAGAACCCTGAATATAAAATGGATAATAAGTCCACATCAAATCTCCAGCGGAATACCCACCAGAAATATCCCTACTACGTCCATATTACCTCTAGTTCTGATATTTCATAAACTTCATTCATGAATTTTGAAAGCCAAAAGATTCTTCATTAAATGTCTATCAAAAGACGGAGAAAAGATACAAGAGTTTTGACGGCTGAAACAAACAGTTACAAACAAAAAATCTAAGGGATACACAATTGATTGATACTATCCCTTAGAGCCGCAATTTCAGCTTCGGACTTCACGGTAGCACGACAACGCGCCTCTTCTTGACGAGCAGCCTCATCCCGGAAGGGGATCAGATTCGTGTGCTCTCCCTCCAACTTCACCAGTTGTTCTTTTAAGTGGTCAAAAGTTGTGGCGGTCATGGCAGCCTGAGCCAAATAGTCCTCCTGTTCAGACGTCGCTATCCTCAAGCTGGCCTCCAGTTGAGCAATCTCACTCTGGATCCGCACAATGTGATTATATTTCTCAGTAATCTGCACAGTCAGCTCGTTCTTTGAAGCAGCACGTGTCTCACTTGCAGCGTTGAACTGCTCATACTTATCAGCCAATTCACTGATCTCTTAAGCAAGGGCATCCTTCCTTGCTTGGAAAGTAGCCTCCTTCTCCGAGAGAACCACGATTAAAGCCTCATCTTCTGCACGGAACAGCAACGTCGGGCTCCGTTGTTTAGCATTCCAGAATCTGGCTACCTGATGCTCCAGATCATTCAGAACCCTCCTTAGAGCATTAGCCCACTCTTCATAGCCGGCAATGCTCTCAAGGGCCACTACTTGGCATTCAGCAACAGCCTTCACAGGGCTAAAGGTGACGTTTCGATTCAGAACTCCAGGGAGCTTTACTTTCAGTACAGAATAGAAAGCTTTGACGACTTCTTGGGCCATCTCGTTGTCTTCAGTGGAGGTCGTCGGGGAGGATGCTTGAAGAGGTTCTTCCGCTCCAAAAAGAGATGCCTGACAAGAAGTCGAACCTGACAAGAAAATAATATATGTATCAGTAACCAAAAAAGGAGAATGCGAAAGAGTTGTAATTTTGTACCTTCGGCATGCTCAGCGCCAACTTGGGCTAAGTCATCGATCTTGGCTTTAGGGAAATCGAGAGCAGGCCCAGGCTGTTCAAGAAGAACAATATCAAGGCCTCAAGCAGCATCAGGCTGGGTATCTTCTACGGCCCCAGCTGGACCGAGAGTAGATTCAGCAACATCCCCCTCAGTAGGCTATTCAACCTCTCCTTCTGCAGCCGATGCTGGCTCACTAACCGATCACCCCACATCAGTAAATTCAGAAGAGCCAGGGACAACCTCTATTTCTTCCCCAATGCCTTGGGCTATCTGTACGAGTGGTTCCTTCTCATTGTCTACAAGGGAATATACAATGGCGGTCAGCCTCATGAGGAGCACGCAAAATCGAAGTCGAAAAATCTCATCCGAAGAGAGGTACAAAGATAACATACCCAGAGGAGGGTGAACAGATTAGACTTGATTTTCATCCAAGTCTTTCATCATAGCTTCTATTGCAGATATATTCCCCAAAGAAATATCATAGGAGGGACTGGTTTTCTGATCGCCGTCATGGTCTGGGCCTTCGCCCTGATCATCCCTTTGCTCAAGCCTTACAACTGAAGAAGACCCGCCCTCATCCATCGGTTGAGGATGAACTGGGATACTATTTTTTTGTCCACCTCTTCAGATAAAGAAGCACCTGTCGTAGTTGTGACTTCAACGTCCTGCGCAAAGGACAAACGCAATGGTGAGAAAACTCCTAATGGTTTGACCAAAATGGCTTTGGAGTCTATGAATGGATCTAATATATATATATATATATATATATATATATATATATATATATATATATATATATATATATATTATCTCCCGAAAGGTAACGGCCCGCGACACCGTCTGCCGAGAAAATCTTCTGGGAGGAGGCGAGCCGGCACTCACGTCCACGACCTTCTTTCTCCCTCTGGAAACAATAACCTTCTTCCTTTTGGGCCGTGGAACCAGTTCGGTGGAAGCTTTCCTCTTATGAGGAATGTCAAGAAGAGGTTCTTCAGTATCCTCTCTTCGAGGCACTGCAATAATAGGCTCCTCAAGAATAACTCTCTGCAGTGGCACTACAACCGGCTCAACTGTGGGTGCGGCGCCTTCTTTTCTGTAACTCCCTATTGCGCGAACTCGTCCTATATCAGAAAGAGTAGGGGCAAGCCTAGTCCCTGATATTAAACTATGATCACGGTCATACCGAGAATGAAGGGTATTGACCTGAATATAGAGCTTGGCAGCAGCAAAGAGCATGTGGGTGTCAGGCTTATCTTCTGGAAGGGTAAAAACTGCCTCCATACATCCAGCGTTATAGTAGCCCCATGCACATGCCCCATCGATTAGACTCCCTATCGGCTATAGATGAGGGCTGGGATTGCCCAAGAGAAGCTGGCTGTAGCCGAATTGCCGTGCAAAGCGACTCGGCAAATAAGGTTCCAATAAAGTGTGGTTCCTATTCCTGAACACCAGATGGAAAGGCCTGATGGACTGGAGCCAATGAAATGCCCCAATAGGAAGACTAGTAGTGAGTGCTCCCTCATCTTCTAGTGTGTCTCCTGTACGGCCACTACCAGACGGAGGTGACACTATGAAGAATTCATAGTTCTGCAGAAAACTCAAAGCCTTCCTGTAAACAGGCACCCATGTAACGGTCCAATCCGTATCCTTGAATCTCCGAAGAATGGCATCCCCTGCCAAAGAGTCTGCCATCAGCCCAACATTCAATAATCTGGGACAATACAGCACCAGCCATCCCATCAGATAATCAAAGGGAAACTCAGTCCTAGCAAAATCCTTTCTGCTATCGGGTGTCATCGCATTCACAACAAAGTGTCGCAAACCCCATTGGATGGCGCAGACCATCGCTGAAAGCAAGGCAAGTTGGCGTCCAAAGGCCTGCTTTACAGCCGGAAGTATCATACCCCGGCTTATTCTTTCAATAGACCCTGAACCTCCAGGGACTATACAATCATGAAGCCATGTTATCAGGAAAGCGGCTAGCACCGCCTTTTATAGTAGCTTGAACTCGACCTGCCTGAAGAAATAATAAACCAGGAAGTTTCCCTTAGGATCATCACTATCTTCGGCGTCTACAGCCCCGTGATCTGCCATCAACTGCTCTACCTGAGATTTCGTCGAGGGCTTGCGAGACGAGAAAGAGACTAGGCCATCTCCTTCTTCTCTGATAAAGATGTAGTTGGTCCAGGCCCTCGTATGGGGAAGAGACCCCTCAGTCTTATCCTTCTTTGTGATCTGGTGACAAATAAAAAGGTGACATAGTAACTTTTTGTACACCTCCATCATCGCGGAGTTTTCCTTCTCCAAATCCAGGAGCTCCTCATCACAGGGGACGTATTCTGCATATGGCTCTATCCCCTAGGGAAGTTTAGATATCACCTGTATCTCGTGAAGAGCCAGACCCATCTTCCCACCCGGAGTAAAGAAGGTACATGTGTGATGGTTGTACGACTCCGTCAATGATATAAACATAGGCCAGTAAACCTTAATGCCATATTGGGTGGCTCTAACGGCATAAAAAAGATCGACAGCTTTTCGGGTGTCCTCGTAAGTCGAGAGCACCCATTCAGTAAGGTCGCTCCAGAATGGGACAAAATATCTCCAACCTTTCATCCGCAGCTTCCCTCTCGGATACGACTCCTTTTGACAGCATCAAGTTGAAGAGAGTCTCAGCAGCGTAAGGATAAAGATCAGTCGGGACATCGTTCATTATGACCCCAAGATGCAGCCCCCTCGTAGAGTAGGACGTGGAGCCCTTGACACACTTAAAAGTGTCCTTCTTTGGGTCACCAGAGTTGAATTGGATCCTGCCAGAAACGACCCCATGCAGTTCAGGGGTCAGGTCCCATTTCATCTGCCTCTGCACAGCCAGATTAGTAAACGCTGACAGAGGGTATTGGCGCTTCGTCGATGGCAACCATAGTCTTTGGTTATTCAACTTAACTACCAGAGGGTCTTCTAGACATATCGTCTCATTATCCTCGAATCCTATACTGTCACCGAATAGGAAGTACGGCTTCTTAAAATGACGTACCCCTCAGAGCAAGAGCTTCTTGTCGTTAATCATCTGCTTCTGGAAGGTCTTGTCCTGTTCTAGTATGGCGATCGTCCGTTCCGTAGGCTGGTCATGACTGATCTTAGCCTGAACCTTTCTGACCATGTTGGGCAAGCAGAGCCGAAAGGGATTCCACCAAGTTCTGGGACAAACATGTTAACTGCAAGGACAGAAGAGAAAGTCAGACTCAGAATCTGCAGAAAAAAACTAAGTGTTGGAGGAATCCTATGCACCCAAAAGGCTATACGTCCAAAGGGCTATGCGTCCAAACATCATATGGGCGCATAAACATACAAACAGCATGTGGGCGCATAACATGCATCAGCATGTGGGCGCATAACTTGTAGCAGGATATGGGCACATAAACACACCACAGTGTGGGCACATGCTTCTGTGGGTGCATATAAATGCTCACAGAAACATGTTGCCTTGGGCACATGCGCCCAGGCAGAAGGAAAAGTCTGAGCGTCGCAAATTAACGCTCAAGACTTTGTTTTGAGGAATAGACTCACCCAGGATCGGGTCCTGGACTAGCGAGGACGTTGTCGCAGGAGGAGAGTTACTAGGTGTAGCCATCTTGCCCTTCACAAATCTTTTGGCGGCCTTGGGAGACATGGTTCGTGCAGAGAAGAGATGAAAAGTCTTTTGAAAGTTTTAAAGGAAAAGAGAGTAATGAATCTTCTCTCTTCAAAGCCTATTTATAGGCACGGGCCAAACTCTATGCGCCCACTATTCCTATGTGCCTATGTACCTACTACATACTATGCGCCCACTACGTCTTATGTGCTCACATGAAGACTCAGTCTCTTGTATATTATGCGACTACCACTTGCTGACATGGACAAGCATGAAGGATGGACCTCTTCAAATTCTACTCCGATGAATCTGTCAGTTCAGATTTTCAAAGAAGATCTCAACAGCTCTCTGACAGTCTGGCCAAACTCTATACACCTAAAGAGAGAGCTATGCTATGCGCCCACTACATCACGAGAAGATGGTCCATGCTTCTTTCAAAGTATTTTGAACTCGTTCAAATATTGAAAACTTTGAAGGGGGTCTTGTAGAAGCATAAAAATTTCAGCAGTCTTGACAACCATGCACCCAAGCTAGGGAAGTCATATGCGTCCAAGTCACCAGAGCAAGCTATGCGCCCAAGTCACCAGAGCAAGCTATGCGCCCATGCGCCCACTCTGGACTGCTCCAAAAGGGGTACATAGCCCTGTTTCAGGCTATACGCCCAAGTCAGGACAGCCCCGGACTCGATCAAACCCACGATCAATCGTGCACCGAAGCATACGGCCATGTTAGTCTCCACAAGCAGTCATGCACCGAAGCATGCAACCACGTCAACCCCACGATCAACCCACGATCACGCAGTCTGCATGCGCCTACACTCTATGCGCCCAAAGCAGGACTATGCACCCACATGAAAATTAGTATATTTTCTCATGTGGGTGCATAACATCATTCCAGCACGAAAATGACTATAAAAAGGGGTCTCATACCTCTCCAAAGGACAGAACAGAGAGCATTTCAAGAGCCAAATTGATGCACTCCTTACTAGTGAGCCGAGAGTTAGCAATTTTCTTAGGTTTTCTTCCACTTTTGTAATCGGAGTGTCAACAGAGTAAAGGAGCAACTGCCGCTCGATCTCCATCGTCCTATTCCCCAAAAAAAATTTGTACTCGGGGATCCTCAGCAGGATCTCTCAGGCGTACTCGATTTGTGGTGCCTTGTGCCAATAATAAAAGACATCGTTTCTTCTTCTTTTTTGTGTGTGTCCACAATTATATATATACCCAAAGATTTTAGTTATAAATTTCAGTAATTAGATTTAATAAATATATATATGCTAATTATTTAGTTTAGGTTATTGTCTAAATCTTGCTTGTATATATTATATCGTGTGTATATCTATATATATCATACATGCATATATATATATATATATATATATATATATATATATATATATATATATATATATATATATATATATATAGATATATGTACTTATGTGGAGATACTTATATATGGATAGATAGGGATTTCTTAAAAAAGAAAAGAAAATCCTTTGGAGTACTGTTCCTACGGGGAACAGTACTACCAAAGCCCCGACCTATTAGAACCCGACCCCCCCAATAGTATATAAGTAATAAGAGAAAGAAAGGAAGAAATTCTAAACCCTAAATGAGTGCCACTACCATACCTCCCTTATCCTCAGGCGACCTCCTTCGACCCACCTGTGCGCCGCCGCGGGCCACCGCCGGCCGGCAGAATCGCGGCCAAGCACCAGGACACAGCAACAGCAATGCTCCGTGAACCTGACTTCGCAGCGTGATTACTCAACGATCGCTCGACCATTTTATGATCCGTCTTTTCTGGTACATAGCCAACATATATAACTCTAATCTCCTTCAATTAGTTTGTTTTTAATTGTACTAGATTGAGCAGAAATTCAATACAAACATTAGCGAGAAACTGTTTAAAAAAATGAACAAAATCTTAAGTCCCCGACCCTGTTTTGGAAGACAATTTCTAGCCTATCCATCGACAGATTCAAAATTATTTTGAAACATGCAACCTATAAGAGATTAAAACCCCACTTTTGCTTTTATTTTTAGTTTATTTAATTGTGGTTAAAACAGTTTCAAAAATTAGATAAATCAGCTTTTAAAATAGTAAAATTTTAATAAAACTTTTTGATACAGCGTACGTCTTGACAAACCGGACGACATTGTTGCAATCTATAAGCATCATAAGATGCGTATGGATATTGTCGACGTGTGAGATTTAACGGAACTCAATTTCGTTGTGTGTGTGCGACGAAATCGTGGCGTATCGGTCGAGATATCCCATATCAACCCCTTTCCAAACTAGCCCATAACTTCGTGCACGTTCGTCATCTCGAGACGAAACTTGTGCCAACCGGACCGTGTCATTTTTTAGTGCTATGAGCCAAGTTTGGTCCGATTCTGAGAGGTCGACCGAAACACTATTTTGGCAGGCCCGCGACCTAATCCAAGGGAATTTGTACACGGCCAATCAGAATCAAACTTTGGACATACGGTTAGGTTCCTATCGTCAAACCGAACCCGTAGACATATAATTTGATGACTTTAGAGACCATAGGTACTGGCACACTTTTTGGTGCAAAACGGGTCTAACAGCGTATATCGTTTTGATCTAAAATTATGATTTTGCCCCTATATCTAGAATTAGATTTTTGGGTAGGCATTTTTAGGTATATTTTTATACCAAAAATGTTCGTGATATTTATTTCAGCATCCGGAGACAATTACGGGAGTTTGACTCTTGTAGCTCATTGAGTGGTTGGATGTTGTTGGTTTTGCTTGGTATCCCTAGCCAATTGGACTATTCCGAACACGATGGTATTATCGGTTTCAACAGCAAAGGTCCCCAGGCAAGTACATTTATGATAGTTTTCATATTTCATCATCTCTATGATTCATGTATTTAGTAGTATTTTATATTGATATTTTGTTGATTCTCGACTCGATGGTTACACGGTGTAGTAGTTATAGATTCTTTACTTGGTATTTTTCGTAACTGATGTATTGCCATGTTCATACCTGTTTGAATCCATGAGTACTAGTCGGGCATGAAAATATATTAGTAGACATGTAAATATACCCAAAAATATTCCATTTGTCTAATCGTGTCTAATAGCAGTGGCACACTTCACGTGCGGGGTACCGATTTACCCCTTAGCCATTTACATGTCGAAAGTGGTATTTCAACTCACTAGTTAGATGCAATCTTGCTATATATTATTATTTTTGTCGTGTATTACTGTTACTTTTTTGCCTTTGTTACCATACTCTCATGCTTTTATCCACATGTTTTATACCATAATTCTCTGTTTATCATTCCATCATGTATTTTAGTAATATTTACTATTTTATAGATTTTGTTAATTATTGGAACTGCTGTTAGAATGTACTCGTTCCATTCCTACTGTTGTGAGACCTTATATTTCATTCAATGGAAAACTTATGAATTTTTTAATTAATATAGCAATGCGAATGAGCAATAAAGTTATATTTTATGTGATTTTGAGCATTGTGGCTAGACAACGTACTACTCCCGATACCGTAGCATAGGCTGGACTTGGACCCACACTCGCATCCCGAGAAGCGGGTGCGGGTCGTGATAATATGTGATTGAGTACTCTTCATTCATAAATCTAGAAATCCTATCATATTACAGGCTCGTAGTAGTAAGCCTAAGCACTACCACAACTTTACACTAGTTGTGAAGACTGACCTGCATGGGCCACCATAAAAATGTGTCACGACCCGTGTAGGAGCGTAAAAAGTGCTTCACAAAAAGGGTCAAAGTGATAGATCAGATCCCCTTTATGCCAAGGAGAGGCTAATCACTTTACGCCTGAAGCAGGCTGGTTATTTTACGCTCGGATCTACATCCATCATTTTACGCCCAGGACAAGCTAGCCACTTTTACGCTGGACAAAGCTGTCAAGTCTTACATTTAATGCAAACTCTGACATGAAGATATTAATGATGGCATATATCACAGAATTCAAAGGGATTTGTTTTATACAGAGACCAATGTTGTCGTTTAGTATGTGAATTGAGCTACTTTACGCTCATACTATGGCTTCTTTTACGCACGAGGCCTACACGAGCTTTTACGCTCAACAGTTGACGTGTGCGTAAAGTCTATTTGAGCTATTTTTACGCTCAAGATTATTTAACAACCACTTTACGCGGGAAGTCTACGTCAAAGCTACTTTACGCTCAATCTATTGCTTTACGCTCAGAGTACATTGAGGCTATTTTTACGCCCTATTCTTCTGACCAGCTTGGAACGTGGTTTGCCTACATGGCTTTCATGCCACACATCCCGAAGAATGTGTTTACGTGCATCCTATTCTTAATAAAATAATGGGACACGTGTCAACACATACAGAGGATGGCTTTGGTCGTGGGTGACGGTTGTTGACGTAAAGACGTAACTTTCGCTGAGTTTTTACGCACAAGAGCCCAAGCCTATTAATGGACTTATTCTTTTCAAGACTCGGAGACAGGGAGACAGGAGAGAATACAGAGATCAGAACTTCGAGATTTTGATTCTCCGAAGCATTCTTCTTCAACTTTTCTTTCAGAACAGAGTGAAGCAAAGCAGGAAAGCATTCGGCCTCGCCATCAGTGTCCAAGTGCGTCGATACCTTTCTGGTGACTTAGTTCTTCCAAGTTGTTCTACTTCAAGCAGTGATCTTCATCATCATTATATGGTCCAAGAAACAAAGTGATCATTTACAGATCAGACTTCCATAGCAATACTTTTCCAGAATCAAATTTGTACTTCTTGTACTTTTTCTCATTTTATTTTCAAAATCCAACTTTTGTTTGGCATTTTTGTTAAGTGAAACAAAATGGCGACTCTGCTGGGGACTACCTTCTCCTCTAACGAGGAGGTGATTGCTCAATATGATGATGTTTCGGTCGGTTCGACCAAGAAGACTCTGGTTGTGCACTTTGACCAGACTGCCTATGAAGAAATGCTCCGAACTTGGGGTGGTTCTCGCCACTCCGATGTTCAAAAGTCTCGTAAAGCACGAAAAGTTTGGATTCCCAAATCCAAAGTGGTTTCTGATCTCTCTGTTGCTTCTGATGACAAGGGAATTCTTCCCACTCCTGTCGTAGGGGCTCCCGTTCGTAACGAGGCAGTCCTTACTTCAGAGTTGCACTCAAAGTGTGACGATTTATCTTCCGTTTGTAACGGTGAAGATAATCAGGTTTCACGCCCACTGCGTAAGAATCAAGTTTTACGCTCAGTGGGTAAGAACCAAATTTTACGCTCAGTACATAAGAATGAATCTCCCATTTGTAATGGGGCAGACTCTAAAGTTTATGCTTCTGAGTATAAGAATCAGTCTCCCGTCGATGACGTGGCAGGCCCAAATAAATTACGCTCCTGGCGTAAAGCAAAATCTCCTGTCTGTAATGTGGTAGATAATCAATTTTTACGCTCCACGCGTAAAGGTAAGTCTCCTGTCTTTGACAGTGTAGATAAAATTCATAACGATGTTTGCACATCTAATGTGAATGTACCTAAACGTGTGCAGCATAAAAATGTCGTTGGTAAAGCTTCTGTCCTACACCAACAACCTTCTTATATTGCTTTACGCAAAGTACCAAACTTACAAATTACACGCCATGAAAATGGAGTCCTTCGTGCTAAATCTCAAGATTTACGCACACAATTCCAAACGCGTAAAAATATACAGTTTGGTTCTGTGAATGCAGCCAGTAATCTTCTTTATACACAAGAGACTAAACGTTTTTCTACCCCAAATATAATAAAGAAGAATACTCCATCTGTTTCTTCTGATTTACGTGAATTGCTAATGCAAAAACGTAAGAACAGATAATCTCCGGTAATATTCCCCCAAGAAAAATATCATTGTGAATATCACCAGGTTGTGATCAACTGTTGTTATTCGGCTTCAAAACGGTCAGTTTTTGATCGTTTAAGTTTTAACTCGCCTCAACATCAAGCTGAAGACCAAGAACATGAGCTGTCATATGTGTCAGTCAACATGGCATCTCATACTAACAGAGGACGACATCCAAGACGGAATATGTTCCAAACCCCAGGTCAACAACAGTTTAACATGCTTCTTGATTCCTTTGAAGGAGTATATTAGAATACTCGATCAAGAAGACAAAGACAATTACAGACTTCTGATTCAGAAGCTGGGGGTACTCAATCTTTTGAGTCTGATACCGATAGTATGGATTCATACTTCTATACTAATCCCTCTATATCTTCAAGAGAGGTTGAATCCTACGATGTTGAAGATGAACCAGAGACGTCATCTGCTAATATGGAACGTCTCACTGCCGTGGAGCAATCATTGAAAGACATGCTTAATATGGTACAAAGCATGCATCAGATAATTTTGAATCAGCAAACTGCTCAACCTACAGTAATAACTCCGGTACCAGTAGCAGCACAAACTCAAGATTGTCAAGGGGCTGATATACCTTTGAATATTCAATAGCCTGCTGTTAATCAAAATTTTGCATCTCCAAATCCCATCATTCCAGAAGATATACCACCTCCAGTGGGGGTTACGGTACATCCAACGACTATTCAATCAAATGTGCTTCCTCAAACCAGTGAAGCCATTCAAGCAGTGCGTGAACTCAAAGCACAGTTTAAAGTTTTGAGGCACAAAGATCAGCTCCAGAGGTTAGGGATTAAGCAACCTTATCCTCCTCATTGGAATGATGTACCCTTTCTACCGAAGTTCAAGCCGCAATCCATGGTTTTATTCGATGGAAAAGCATCTCCCAGTCAATATATCAATTACTTTGATATTATGACTGTACACTTGCAGAAAAATAATGCTCTTCTCACTTGAGTGTTCATCGGGTGCCTGACGGGTTCAGCTTACGACTGGTATCGTAGCTTACCCGATAACTCTATTTCGTCTTTTGACGAATTCAAGGCAATGTTTCTCTCCCGCTTCTATGAAGGAGGTATGGACATGAACATGTCCTCCTTGATAGAAATCAAACAAAAGAAGAAAGAAGATACTCGGACGTTCATTGAACGTTTCTGACAGGCTACTCTAAAGATGCCTCCTGGTATACCAGATTCAGCGTTGATTGATACAAGCAAGATGAATCTGCGACCATCTATTGCTGTCTTCACAGGTTCCCAATTCACAGATTGGGCTTCGTTTATCATAGCAGCAGTTTCTGCCGAGACCAATGGTAGGTTAGCTCGTGAACACGGGATGATTTTCGCTTCAGAAGATAAAGGGAAGAAAAGTAATCCTGGTAATAATCCTGGCAATCGTAATGTGAAAGGAAAAGATACTCTTATGGTCAATCTTTCCAAGAACAAAACGACGCCAAATAATTAGGAATCTTCCAGGCCAAAGGAAGAATACTCTTTTGACGAAAGTGATATCCCAGGGATATTTCAATGTCTGGTGAAAAGTGGTAAACTTCAGATTCCAGAGCCAAGAAGGCCTAATGAGGTGAATCTGACTGACAATCCCAAATATTGTATCTATCATAGATACATTAATCATCCTACCAGTGCTTGCTATGTCTTGAAAAAGAAGATCCAAGAGCTGATAAATGATAGCGCTATGGCTTTAACCAATGATGACTATACGGTTACGACCAATATGGTTTCTCTTCAGTTCGAGGATTTTTCTCCACAGTAAGTCCCAGATTGAATTATCCCAATTTCGAAGGCGACGATGAAGATCGTGAATATCCCGCCTGCCAGGGAAGAAAATACAGGATTGCTGCCGCTCACATTGAAGAATGGTAAAATCATGTGAGTACATCCTGACTTAGTACCTGAGTTGGAAAATAAAGGTAAAACTTTAAAATCTAAGAAAGGTAAGAAAGTCAAAACCTGCAACATGATTTCTCATGTTATTCCAAATCCTGATGACTTGGATCATCTATGGGATGGCCTTCCTCTAGAAGATAGACTGAAAGGACTAAACATCTGTCCTCCAAGTCTAGCTCCTCCTTCCAAGCTCAAGCTTACTCATCAGCAGTGGCTAGCTATGAATAGTATTCCTTTATACCGGGCACAACAAGTCTTTGCTGCTTATGAAAAAGCTTCAATAGGGATTTCTCCTCGTATCCCGAATCCTTCTCCTCCCTTAACTACAGAGACGTCTATGCTTCATTCTCCTATAGTTGCAGAGGTTTTTTCCTCTTCCTGTGCTGAAACACCTGTCTAAAGTTCATTGCCTAGCCACTTGTATAGTCAGCAATCTGTCCTTCTCATGAGAAAGATGGGTTACGACTTTCAAAAGGCAGAAGGTTTGAATTATGATAAAGGAATACGTCTTCCTTTACAAATTCAAAATCAAAATTCCACTGCTGGATTGGGTTCTGAAGTTCCTCGTAACAACCCTCACAAGAAGAAGGCTAAGGAAAGAAAGACTAAATCCTGTAATATGGTACTTTCTTCTCCTGAGTCTGAAGAAAAAACTTTTGCTGGTACAAGATCTGGAAAAGAGTACCATAAAGACTATGAGGGATCCTCCAAAGAAGCAGAAGATGTAGTGGAAAATCTACCAGTTCAACCTTCTCCTGTTCCTGTTAAACCGTCTGTGATTGAAAAGGGGAAACAGAAGGCAGTACGCTTTGATATCCCATTGAAGTCTGCTTCCAATCAGGGGGTGGTGATGAAGCCTTACAAGTTTGATATTCTAGCTCAGTTAGCCAATACTCCGGCTAGACTATCTATATTTGAACTGCTTCGCATTTTCAGAGAAAGCAGAGAGACTTTGAGCGAAGCTTTATTTCAAGCAGATTCATGCTTGGCTCAACTCAAGACTCCTAATAATATACCAGTGTCATGTCCGCAATGTCATAGTGTGATGGAAGCAATTCCCAACATCACCTTTACACAAGAGGATATGTTATTGAAACACAACAAGCATGATAGGCCTCTATGCTACACTGGATATATCGGATCCATTGAAATTGACAGGATTTACATTGATCTTGGGTCTTCAATTAGTATAATTCTTCAGAGTATGCTAAGACCCCTGAGGATTCCTACTAGTGAGCTGACTTACACTAGTACTACGATAGTCGGTTTTAACTCTGGCAAGAGCAAACCACTGGGGAAGATTCGTCTGCAGATTCAGATTGGTGATCTTCGAAGTATGGTAACTTTCTATGTTATCAACTCGGACGTATCCTACAATATTCTTCTTGGAAGACCGTGGATTCATGAGCACAATATTGTGCCTTCAACTCTTCACCAATGTTTCAAATATGTGGACTCCCAAGGAGTTGTGAAAACTGAGTTTGCTGATATTAATCCGTTCAAGGGTGTCGAAGCCTAATTCTCTGATTCAAGGCTTTATAAACAAGAGCATGTGAAAGATATATCAGACATGGCTGAAGATCAATCATCATCTGAGGATCAGTCTATTAATGAAGATCTGCCAGAGGAGCAACCTTTGAAGATCATAGTCAAGGGACGAATCCAATCCCAACATATCAATGATCAACCTTTGATAATTAAGGTTAAAGGAAGAACTCAAACTTTATCTGAGGGATCAATAAATATTCCTGCTAAGAGCCCAGTTTAACCTTTTATGATCAAGGTTAAAGGGCGTACTTCTTGTACGAATGATCCATAATCACCATTGATTGTCAATCTTGGCAAATCTACGCAGAAGACGGATGATGGTCCACTGTTGATTAATCCGAAGCATAGCAATCAGATTGTAAATGATGTAAATATTGATCATTCTGTACTTTTTGATATCAATAAAGATTTCCTGTTCGAGTATATGGCTACCAAGTTTATTGAGAGAATGACTTTATCTTCTGATAATTAAAGTCATCAATATAAAGACAACAAAGAACCGGAAGAAACTTTATACATTAATCATAAGAAGAATGCTTTTCCTCCTCATGTCGATGTCGGACCTTATGCTCAAAAGTTCTTGACATCTTCTCCCTATCTGCTTCCTGTAGCCGCTTCATCACGAGCTTGCGTAACTTTCAGACGTTACGAAGTATCCTATTTCGTGGTTCCGTCTGATAAGAAAAACAAGCGTCAAATTGTGTTTGGCCTGGCTAGAAATATCCCTGTTGCTCAGACAGATGATCTGAAAGATAAAGATAAAGGAAGAATCCAAATTGACAAATACAGTCAACAATCTATCAAGATCATCCAGAACATGGGATATGATTTGAAGACTATGCAAGGTCTCAATCATGGCAAGGGCAGACGACTACCATTATGTGGTGATCCGTTTTACCAAAAGACTCGTCATGGGTTGGGATATGATCCGTCCCACATGTTTAATGACGATATACAAGAAGAATTGTCTTCTAGCTCTTCGCAATCATCTGATTCGGTAGAAATTCTATTCATCAAATCCGATATGTCTCGTTCCTCATATTGTGAATCTGGGCAAATATTCTCAGTCAATATGGTTCAAGCCGATGATGAATCAGAACCATTTAAGAATGATCCTTGAGGATGATATTTTCTTTCTTGAAAGATATATTAATTTATTCATTCTTTTATCAATAATGGAGTATATCTTCAATGACACCTGTCTTCTTATTCCCCAGCTACCAAGGTTTGGTTAAGCTAATTACTCATCTCTTTCTTTTATCTTACCAGTTGGTATATGAATTTAGATTTGTTATTTATCATGTTATCAAGACCTCTGAATAAATGTCAAATCTAATTGCTTTTCTATCATGAGTTCTTACATGCTATTACGTCCATATTACCTCTGATAATATTGTATACTCGCAAACAGAAATTAATCTTCTATCTTATCAGTCGATTAATTGGATTTATTATTTATCATGTTCTCAAGACCTCGGGATGAATATTAAAACCTACTTGTTTTTCCTATCTGTCATGTCTATTTGACCTCTGTATAGATATTAATCTACTTTTCTATGAGTTCTTACATACTATCACGTCCATATTACCTCTGATAGTATTGTATACTCTAAAAATAGAAAACAAGATTTTATTATCTATCATGTCCATATTACCTCTGGATAGATATAATGCATTGAGTTTAAAAGACTTGTCATATTCCTATAACCTCTGATAAGTATTTTCTATCTCATACCTATTGTTCCAAATAAACGATAGGATCACAAAATATATATTTCATTCATCTTGGAAACATTGCAAAATGGATAAAAGAAAAGATTACAAGGAGCTCTTTCAAGGTGGAGCAGAAATGTCTTGAAGTAACTTCTGTAGCTCTTCTAGCCGCTTACCACGAGAGCTCATGACTTTCTTGGTAGCCTCAGCACGTCGAGCCTCAGGGGTGCAAATACAAGAAAGTTTGGCGAAGGTAGTTATCAGACCCTCTTTGGCTTCATCAAGGGCCCTGATAGTCGATTCAGCTCCAAAGGCTTTCTTTTCTAAAATCGAGCTTTGGGTGAGGTGCAGATTTCAATCTTCGATCATCTTCTCCCTTTCAGCCTTCAAACGAGCTAATTCAGCCTCGACTGCTCGGATTTTATCATTTTTGTTCTGAATGTCTATGTTCAGAGCATCATAAGCTATTCTGTGACCATGTAAGGCAGGCTTTATTCCAGCCAAAAAAGCCCTCTCTTTGGCAACCTTCAGACAATGTTTATGGAGAGATTCATTATAGGTGGACTCCCGAGCAAATAATCAGCTGTTAAGGCATCATATTCTTCCTCGATGAGACTTTCAACAGTTTTACTAGACAGATTAAGATATTCTCTGGTTGGCTGTTCAAGGTCCTCCATAATTTTCTCCAATGCGGCAGCTCTCTCAGTATCGTTGAATAAAGCAACATTTTTAATGGTCGAAGCCATTGCCGTCTTCAGAGTCTCATAATTGAGGCCCTTATTTAGGACCATTGTTATCAAGGTTGCCAGGCTCTTATAAAAGGTGTCAGTATAAATCTCAACGAGGAGATCCATTTCTGTGCTGGAACTTGGCGTGGCAACAATATCTAACAGATCTCTTTCTCGGAAATCAGGAACAGATGTTGGTGGTGCAACAGTAGGATAAGACGAAGTCATGATTGCTACTACCGTTATAGCCAATTGATCCCTAGAAGCTTCAGGGATTATATCTCCAATCGGTGTAACAACAGACGGGGGTGGAGCTGGTGACGTTACTACTGTTATATAGTTCCCAGGGACCTCAGCAGCAACGTCTTCAATATTTGTCACTCCAGCCGTTTCTGGAGTTCTGGCGGCGGTAATATTGGTGGATGTGGTGACAACTACAGGAGCTGGTTCAGATTCTGGCATTGGCTTGTCAGAAACTGGTACTGGATTAGTGACGACAGTAGAGGATGTTATTATTTCCTCACTTTCTGTTGGAAGTTCAAGCATGCCTCCAACATCTTCTTCAATTAATTGCTCCACAGGATTTTTTACTGTTTCAGTTATGGTAAAACTTTTTACAGCTGATTCTTTGTTCAAGTCTGGGTCTCCTCCAGTAGTTCTATCATCACCTACAGTGGGGTCGACTCTAGTCTTCTCTTTGTGCTGGTCCTCAGCAAGAGAAGACAATTCAGATTGTGCTTGTTATGCCTCAAGTGATGGAGGATGTTCTTCTTGAGGCTCCATCTCAGGTTTTTGCACTCCCTCCTCTTCAGCATCTGAGTTTTCTGAAGAAGAAGCTTCCTCTTCAAACTCCTCATTTTCTTCATAGATTTCTTCTTCTTGAGGAGGAGGAGCTACAGGCTTTGGTGCAATTATGACATCTGCAAAATGAACAAAAATAAGTTAGTATACAAAATCATGATATATAATTCCGTATAGGTTTTGTATAATACTTGAAATATGTACGTTTTTTTCAAGATATGTATCATAATCACCATCCCAGTCATCATCCTCAAAGTCAAGAGCCAGTTCGTCTGATGGAATGCGATCTTGATCAGCAGTGGATACAGCAGTAGTACCCTCCGTAACTTGTGCCTTGGACGACAAAGATAAATGGAGTGAGGTGCTAAGACGTCCAGAAGACAAAAGTGTTACAGCTCCTGATCCAACTATCTGTGGAGGGGCTGAAGATCCTTCTCCAGGATGGACTGAGGAAGAACCGACGAGAGGATCTTCTTCAATCAAAATGTCCTCTTCTGGAGTGTGGGCTCTTGGTTTGGAAGGCCCTTTGGTGGTAGATTTTCTCTTCTTCTCTGGAGACTTTACCGGAGAAGCGGTAGCGGTGTTCTGTTTTTGTTTGCGGGGCTTTCCAATAATTATTGGTCCCGCGGCTACTTCTCCAGCTCCTCTGGGAATTACTGCTAGAAATTCATCTATAACGGCAGTATTGTCTGGTATGTCAGGGGCTATCCTGATAGCTTCTTCATTGTTTCCCTCCTGAGCCCACCGAAGACTTCCTTGCATACTATAATCGTCTTCAAAAAAACGTATAGACGTATAGAAACGAGCATACGTATGCAGTACACGTAGCTCAGTTGTACTAGTGGCTGTAGATATGGTGAATCTAGCGCCAGTACATGCAGCTCCGAAATATCTCCATGCGCGTGCACCGTCGATCAGCTTCCCATAATGATAGAAGCTAGTGGAAGGATTGCCAACATGAAGTTGATCATATCCAAACTGACGAGCAAATCTACTTGGCAGATAAGGCTCAAATGTACAGTTATCTTCATTCATGTACATCAGATGAGAGGGTCTGATGTACACTAGCCATCGGTAGACAGATCTCGGCAATAAGGCCGATTTATCTACTCTATCTTCAAATTGCACACCGAGGCAGTCAGCCGGAACTGGTGGTCTGGTGCAGAAGAAGTTCCAGCCGTGCGAATAATTTAATGCTGCTCTGGTGTCTGCTAACGTGGTAGTTCTCCACGTAGATTTGCTAAATTTCTGAAGGAAAATCCTCGCTTCATCCTCAGGGCCTGGTGGCAACAAATTACAATTATGGTGTAGTAACCAACCTAGCAGATAGGTGAATGGTAACTCTACCCTGGGAAAGTTGTGAGGAGCATTATTGATTATTTCCTCACCAAAAATCCGTAAACCTGCGTTTATTCGGCACACCTTGCCGACAATAGGTTAATTCTGTTCTTGAATACCAGACGGACCGCTGGCCACAATACGTTGCGGTGAATCCGGTCCATAGTGCTGATTCCTGGCATGACCCATTTGTGCAGCCATAAAGATAAGAAGCCTGCCAACAAGGCCTTCTTCGACATTTTTTGGCTACCCTACCTCAGGTAGCTTAAAGCCTCAGTCCCCGCAGGGATGTCTCCAGTTTTGGTAGATAGATATCGGTCGCGAGCTTTCTGCGACACCATCAATTCCTAAATTAAATCTACAGGAATTATATAGCAAGGCTTGATGACCTGAGTCTTATCTTCTCAGAACCTGCTCTTATCTGTCTTAGACACTCTATTTTCATGATAAAATAGGTAAGTTGTCCATTTTGTAATGTATGCCAGATGTGATCCGGTTTCATACATACTGGTGCAAATCAGATAATGGCACATGAGTTCTTCATAAACTTGTACCAGTTCGAGTTTCTTCTCTCGAATTTCTGCCAATTCCCGATTGGAGGGAATATATTCTTCATAGGGGAACTCGCCCATTGGCAACTTCGAGATGAACTGCATTTCATGAAGGGCCAGACCCATCTCGCCATGCGGAGTTGCGAAAGTTCCTGTCGAACTCATATTTCCATTCGGTGGAATGCCATAACTGGTAGAAGCCACTACTTCATACAAACAGATATCGTTCAACTCTGTTTCAAAGTTTTTCATGACCCAGTTGCTGATCTGGATCTAGTTACCACTATAAGGGGTCAGCCACCCTGTCAGCCTCCTTCCCTTATGAATCTATTTATGAACATTGGAATCTGGACCGGCTGGATGAGCGATGAATTTTCACTCGGTGTAAACCCAGGCAATAGTCCAGAAAATAGAATAACACCACCATAAGGAGTGCTAATGTGATAGCCCATGTCATTTGCTCTCTCTCTTCTGAAGATGATTCTGCCAGGTCTACCATAGCTATTAGAAGTCAAATTCTACAGCATTTAACGGCGGTGGCTAGCATGGACAAAAGTGGATATAGGGTAATCCCTGTCCATATCAGGAAGATATATTACCCTTTCTCCATATTTAAATACCCAAGCTTCTTTTTTGGGATAAGTTTGTGATTTGTAATCTATCGCATCTCCAAATAAGAAAGCTGGTTTCAGAAAAGTTTGATTATCTAGTGACATCAGTACTTCTCTATTTATCATGGATAGCAACATCCTATCCCCTTGAGCTGCTATCAACTGCACCCTCTCTTCAGGGTAATCAGGGTTTGATCGGGGAAATTGGACATGAGACAGATCCTCCAGATAATTTGAACCCAACATGCCAACAGAGGAGCCAAAAACTTCTTCAAGAGGGTGAGCTTGCAAATCCACTAACAGAAGGACAAAAGAGATCAAGTTAGTTCGAAGTTTTTTATGATTAAAGACATTAACTTTTACGCTTATTTAAAAGTTGACAAAAGTTTATGGAGTCTTTGTTTTATAAAGCCTCTCAGTGACTGATGAAGTTTACGCTACAACATAGTAATGCGAGCATAATATAACTTTTTACGCTGGCATGTATGAACATGAGCGTAGTTAAGTTTTTACGCTAGCACATTAATTGTGAGCGTAATTCAAATTTTACGCTGACACGTATGACGTAGGCGTATTCTTTCTATCTTTTACGCTAACACGTACAACGTGGGCGTAAAAAGCTGAAAGTTTGGGCTATCTTCTTCTTCCTCGACGGATTTGTTTTTTTTCTCAGCCAGAGAAAAGAGTTTTACCCGTCATAGGTGGAGCTACGGTCGGGTTGGGTTGTCGGTGTGGTGTTGATGATCGAACAGGGGTTTTCATATGATCAGTCGATGAGGAATCAATGGCTGGTTTCTTTCCCTTGCTACCGGCGGCGGATGACTTCTTAGGAGCCATCAGATCTGAGTTTCGAAGAAAGAAAGGGCAAAGGAATTCAAGAAGATGAGTAAAAGTGTTTTCTCTCTCTGAAAAGACCTATTTATAGAGAGATTCAAAATCGACTGTTGGATATCCCTATAATTATGCCGACTGTTGGATATCCCCGCTTTTACGCAGATGACGGTTGCGTATCCCAAATTTTACGCTGGCAGATCAAATATTAACTTTTATGCTGCTGTTCAAAGTGTTTCAAATTTTGGAGATATTTGAAAACTTTGAAGGGGGCTTGTAGGAGCGTAAAAAGTGCTTCATAAGAAGGGTCAAAGTGATAGATCAGATCTCCTTTATGCCAAGGAGAGGCTAATCACTTTACGCCTGAAGCAGGCTGGTTATTTTACGCTCGGATCTACATCCATCGTTTTACGCCCAGGACAAGCTAGCCACTTTTACGCTGGACAAAGCTGTCAAGTCTTGCATTTAATGCAAACTCTGACATGAAGATATTAATGATGGCATATATCACAGAATTCAAAGGGATTTATTTTATACAGAGACCAATGTTGTAGTTTAGTATGTGAATTGAGCTACTTTATGCTCACACTATGGCTTCTTTTACGCACGAGGACTATACGAGCTTTTACGCTCAACAGTTGATGTGTGCGTAAAGTCTATTGGAGCTATTTTTACGCTCAAGGTTATTTAACAACCACTTTACGCGGGAAGTCTACGTCAAAGCTACTTTATGCTCAATCTATTGCTTTACGCTCGGAGTACATTGAGGCTATTTTTATGCCCTATTCTTCTGACCAGCTTGGAACGTGGTTTGCCTACATGGCTTTCATGCCACACATCCCGAAGAACATGTGTACGTGCATCCTATTCTTAATAAAATAATGGGACACGTGTCAACACATACAGAGGATGGCTTTGGTCGTGGGTGACGGTTGTTGACGTAAAGACGGAACTTTCGTTGAGTTTTTACGCACAAGAGCCCAAGCCTATAAATGGACTTATTCTTTTCAAGACCCGAAGATAGGGAGACAGGAGAGAATACAGAGATCAGAACTTCGAGATTTTGATTCTCCGGAGCATTCTACTTCAACTTTTCTTTCAGAACAGAGTGAAGCAAAGCAGGAAAGCATTCGGCCTCGCCATCAGTGCCCAAGTGCGTCGATACCTTTCTAGTGACTTAGTTCTTCCAAGTTGTTCTACTTCAAGCAGTGATCTTCATCATCATCATATGGTCAAAGGAACAAAGTGATCATTTACAGATCAGACTTCCATAGCAATACTTTCCCAGAATCAAATTTGTACTTCTTGTACTTTTTCTCGTTTTATTTTCAAAATCCAACTTTTGTTTGGCATTTTTGTTAAGTGAAACAACCCGCACCTGGATATTAGGACACGAGTACGTGGGCCACTCCCAGCCTACACTACAGTATCGACGGTAGAAGGCTGTCTAGTATCCAATAAAATATCTTAATTTTTATATAATCCACTATAACCACATATACTAAAATCACATACATCTAAATAAGATATGAAGAAAAGATAACAATAACACTAAATCATCCCAAATCTATAAAATGATCATATATATCAAGAACTGTATCGGAGACATATTTGATGAACAAGACATAAATCTAGACAGAGAATATGGCCTAGAGCTCTCCAGAGGTCAACTCACAATCAAAGGTACATCGATATCTGTCATCATGAAGTCCAAGGTGTGGGGCATAACATTACTTAAGAAATAGTTATCCAGTCATGATTAGAGTGATGTATACCTCTAATAATAGTTCTAATAAATGATAAAGACCGTGTAACAGTAAATAGTAAGAATATACTAAATAAAATAACATGTATATGAATGTAACAAGGCATGAGTAAAACTATAAGTAAGTACAAGAGCAAGATAATAAGATATATCATGTACAAGAATCAAGAATAAAGCTATCTATGTTAGTGAGCACTAGTTTCAACATGTGATCGACTTAGGAACTTGTACGAAAATTTATAGCATGGTTAATCATAAGTGCGGTATATGATTAACATGTTAGCCCATTTAGCCATGGTCAAACCAATTTCGATAATTGACTTAAAACTCCGAGCTAGATATGAAAAGAAACATAAGATCACATATTTTAACTCTACTAATTTTTCTTATTTTATTCTGTATTTTTCTTTTATTGAGTCTAGAAAAGTTGTGTGTCGGGATCACTGGAATTTAGAAGTTCAATCCTGAACCAAAAACAAACCAATCCAATCCTTGACCCCAAACCGAACCAATATCCGAAATCCAAACCAAATCAAATGACCCTGAAACCCTAGCAACCGAACTCAGCCTGAGTTCTGCCCGAACTCGGTCCCCTAGGATCACTCCTGGTTAGCAGAATTCTCTAGTCTTTTGGATCTCAAATGTTCAAAATTATGAACGTTGCCCTAACCGAGTTCTGCCCGAACTTTGTCTCAAAAATTCCTATAAATAGAGAAGAATTTGTCATTTCTAATCACTCATTCAATCTTCAACTTCTCTATCTATTCCTAAGCTTCCTATCTATTTTACAAAGCTTGAGTCTTCAAATCTCCAAGACAACTTTCGTTCTTCTAGTGCCGGTGGTTTTCGATTAATTCGAGTTGTACAAGCTTGGCGTATAAAAGCTTTCCTCAAAAAGGTGTTTTAAAGTTTGATCGCGGACTTCGGATAAAAACACGATGATGTTGAAGTTGGCGTGTTCTTGGGAGTAAAGCACACGGTGTAATCTCTATTCAAAATAGTGGATTATAGCGAGCAAGAGTTCTCACGAATTGGACTAGTCCTTTCAGAAGAAAACCAGTATAAACCTTGGTGTTTGCGTATTGCTTTCTTGCCTCCACTTACTTATTGCTTTACTTCATTGTATTTAAGTTCATTTGTATATTTTCTTCACCTGCTTAGTTTTTAAATTGGTAAATATTTTCTACTGTAATCTATTTACCCCCCCCCCTCTAGAGGTGCCATTGATCCTACAATTGGTATCAGAGCACAGTTTATCTCTAGTCGGATTAAAAGTCCTTGAGATATAGCATTCCTATATCCAAGCAATGGTGAAGGCCAATCAACAAATATGCCTCCCCTATTTGATGGCATAAGCTACACATACTTGAAGACACGTATGAGTTTTTACCTTAAGTCTCTTGATTTCGATTTATGGTCGATTGTCATGAATGGTTATAAAAAACCACTACCTATTACGGTAGAAGGTGTCTAGTTGAAAAACTATTCGACAGATATGCCGACAATAAAAAGAAACAAGCTAGTCTTGATGCAAAAGCTATTAATGCTTTATTCTGTGCTGTAGATAGAACTGAGTTCAATAGAGTTTCAACAAGTGTCACGTCTCACGAGGTTTGAAAACTTCTTGAGGTCACTCATGAAGGCACTTCACAAGTGAAGGAGTCAAAAATCTCACGACTAACAAAAGAGTATGAGGCCTTCAAAATGAAGTCTAATGAGATTATCACAAATATGTTTACTCGGTTTCTAGATATTGTAAATCCTTTATCTTTTCTTGGAAAAGAATACATAAATCATGAAAAAATCGTAAAGTGCTTCGCTGGTTAACCATGAACTGGAATCCTAAAGCGACGACCATTATTGAAGGAAATGATCTCATGACAATGACTCTTGAAACCCTTATGGGAAAGCTTATGATGCATGAGCTAGACCTTAAAGATTTCAAAGAGTCAGCTCCAAAAGAGAAGGCAATAGCATTTAAAGCTAACCATAAGACAACCTCTAATGATAAAAATTAGACAGACAAATCAGACAATGAGCATATGACCCTCATTGACAAGGAACTTCAGAAGATTCCTTAGATACGAGAAGACAAGCCGAAAAAAGAAAGTTTAAAGAGACGATGAAGAAACAATCTGCTTCAGCTATAAAAGAACAGGTCACACCAAGAAGGATTGTCCTACTAAAAGAAAGGGAAGTAGGCATGATCAGACAAGCAGGAGAAGGTCTCCGACTAAAAATCATGCTAACACTAGCGTCTGGTGTAAAATTGAAGCTAGTGACTTTAAAGAAAAGAGAAGCCTCACAATACAGCGAATCTATGCTTTATGGCTACAGATGCTAAGGTAAATCGAACCCTCTCCATGAAGAATTTACTTTCGATGAACTGTTTGATGCTTCCACTAATCTATTAGAAGATCAGGACAAAATGATAGACTTGTACAAAAGTGCTAAGAAAGAGCTAAAATTTGTACAATCTGAGTTCTTAAAGCAATCTCAAATGCTAGAAGATATTAGATATTCTTCTAGTGACACAAATGAGATTACTTATTTAAAGTTAAGCTTACATGATACTCTTAAAAAGCTTTAAAAAGCCAATCAAAAAAATGTAAAACTTAACGATCTCTATGAACTAGAGAAAAAGAAGTACAATATTGTTGCTCAGAGGATAGACGCGCTCACGGCCAAATACAATGAAGCCTTTGACGTATCTAGAAAGTTATAGATTAAACTGGCAAACAGACTGTCAAACTTATAGCTCAGGTGAACACAAGTCACAAGGCAAGCACAAACACAACACGACCAACACTGCTAGAATTACCAGAAGCCATGCATATATGTATACCTTTTCACACAATAACAAAAACACACATCTTCAACAACACATATACATAATCTTCGAACTATACGAGTACTAACACTTCTGCTACATGTCACTATTGTGGTATGAAAGGACATGTATCACACCAGTGTAAGATAAAAAAGCTAGTAGATCTGAATATATATATATGGGTTCCAAAAACTAACGTATCAGGACCCTCAAGAAAGTGGATACCAAAGGTTACATCTTTAACATGTGTTGTAGGTGGACCCTCCTCATCCCACTAGAAGCAAGTAGATTCTCGATAGTGGTTGCTCCAGGCACATGATAGGTGATAACACATTATTTGTAACTCTTTCGATGAAGAAAGAAGGCTATGTCTCATTTGGGAACAACCTTAAAGGACATATTATTGGAATTGGTAACATAGGCACTTCTCCGTCACCCATTATTAAAGATATATGCTTAGTAACAGAATTAAAACATAACTTGCTAGTATTAGTCAACTGATTGATCATGGTTATGGAATTAATTTTGTTAAGAATAAATATTTTGTTTATGATAAAACTTCTAGAATAACTTTCTTTGAAGGAATAAGAGAGGACAACATATATGTACTATATATGACAAAAAAGACTAACAGTACAGAAAATGTCTGTTCACAACTCAAGATGACAGCTGGGTATGGCATATGCGACTTGGACATACGAACATAGACACTGTTACAAGATTGTCCACTAAGAAACTGGTAAGAGGCTTACTTGATATCACTTTCAAGAAAGATATAGTCTGTACCGAATGCGAAAAGAATAAGGCATCTAGGTCATCTTTTAAATCAATAAACGTTGTAAGTATCTCTAGACCTCTGTAGTTATTACATTTGGATTTATTTGTACCAAGTACAGCCGCCAGTCTTGGCGGTAAGCTGTATGCTTACGTGATAGTTGATGACTATTCATGACATACTTGGGTTTACTTTCTTATAAATAAAAATATGACCTTTTCAAACTTTGTATCTTTTTGTAAAAATGTACAAAATGAGAAAGGATTCATGATTACTTGGATATGAAGTGATCATGAAGGAGAATTTGATAACCATGAGTTTAGATCTTTTTGTGATTCAAATGGGCTATCACATGAATTCTTTTACCCTAGAACTCCTCAACAGAATGGCGTTATGGAGAGGAACAACAGAACTCATAGCAATATGGCTAGAGTTATGCTTAACCAGCATAATCTTCCAAATTTTTTTGGGCAGAAGCTGTCTATACAGCATGCCATGTTATGAATAAAGTTCTTATTAGACCTATCTCTAAAAAAACTCCTTATGAATTGTGGTTTAATAGAACTCTTAACATTAACTATTTCTAGGTCTTTGGTTGTAGAAGTTTTTATTTTAAATACAAAAGACAACTTGGGAAAATTCGATAAAAAAGCTGATGAGGGCATATTCTTGGGGTATGTGGCAAAAAGTAAATAATATAGGATATTCAACAAGTGTTCACTTGTTATTGAAGAGTCAATAAATGTCACATTCGATGAGCTAAATAGTCAGCGCAAAGACGATAGTGACAATGAAGAAGAGAAAACTCCCCCAACAGAACATTAGAAGATACACCATCTTCATCCTATCTGAAAAGTCTGCCAAAATAATTGTGGTTTACGCCACCATCTGGAAGAACTGGTAAAATGTGATGTATCAAGAGGTATAAGTACTAGCTCAAGCATAAGAGAGATAGTTGCTATATTGTATTTATTTCCAAAATAGAACCTAAAAAATGTTTTTGAAGCTTTTAATGATAAATTTTGGATTTCTACAATACAAGAGAAACTAAACCAATTTGAACAAAATCAAGTTTGGGAACTTGTTCTCAGACCTATTGATCATTCGATCATTGGCACCAAGTGGGTGTTCTGAAATAAATTAGATGAGAATGGTTCAGTCACACGCAACATAGCACGTCTAGTAGCTCAAGGCTATAATCAAGAAAAAGGCATTGACTATGATGAGACGTATGCTCCAGTTGCTAGACTAGAATCCATTCGAATATTTTGTGCTTTTACAAGTTTTCATGGTTTAAAACTTTTTCAAATGGATGTCAAGTGCATTTCTAAATGGTTTTATAAAAGAAGAAGTTTTGTAAAACAACCTCCTTGCTTCGAAGATTTCAAAAATCTTGATCACGTATTCAAGCTACGCAAGGCTCTCTATGGTCTCAAACAAGCACCTCGTGCATAGTATGAGCGCCTTAGTTCCTTCTTACTTGAATACGACTTTTCAAAAGGGAAGGTTGATTCTACTCTCTTTATAAAATCTTTGGATAATAATATTTTATTAGTGCAAATATATGTAGATGACATAATTTTTGGATCAACTAATGAGATGCTATGTAACGAGTTTACTAAGTATATGCAGAGTAAATTCGAAATGAGCATGTTGGAAGAACTAATATTCTTCTTCAGGCTACAAATCAAGCAAAGTTCACAAGGGATATTCATTTATCAAATAAAATATACAAAAGATTTGCTAAAGAAATTTGACATGGATAACGTCAAACCTATCGGCACACCTATGACAACGTCTACAAATCTTGATATAGATGAAAGTGGTATACCAACTGATGTACGTAAGTATAGAGGTATGATTGGTAGTTTACTATATTTAACTGCTAGTCGACCTGACATTATGTTTTCTGTATGCTTATGTGCACGATATCAAGCTTGTCCTAAAGAATCACATGTGCGCCGTTAAGCATATCTTGCGATACCTTAAAGGAACTTTGACGACTGATCTTTGGTATCCCAAAATCGATTCGTTTGACTTGATAGGTTACTCGGACACGAATTTTGCTGGATGCAAAGTTGATCGTAAAAATACCAGTGGCACATGTCATTTTCTAGAAAAGTCATTACTCTTCTAATTTTCTAAGAAACAAAATTATGTTGTATTATCAACAACCGAGGCTGAATATATAGCCGCAGGACGTTGTCGTGCTTAAATTTTGTGGATGAAGCAAACTTTGGAAGACTATCAATTATTGTTTAACCATATCCCTATTTACTGCGATAATACTAGTTCCATTAATCTCACGAAGAATCCTATATGTCATTCTCGCACTAAACACATAGAAATTAGACATCACTTTCTTATATTTTACAAGGAGATATTAATTTAGAATATGTTGACACTGAACATTAACTAGCTGACATCTTTACTAAGCCCTTGGCTGAAGATCGTTTTAACTTTATACGAAAAAAATTAGAAATTTTGGATGCTGAAGTCATATAATTAAGTTTTAATTAATTAAAATTCATAAATTTGTAGAAACTATTTTGGTTATAAGCCGAAAGGGCCATTCTGATAAAAAGACGTAAAAGTCTAAGCGACACGGTGCCAAGTATCTTTGGACTATCGCTAGTTGGGATCCGAACCCTACAACTAACCCAAAATATTTTATACTGTTTTTGTCTTAATTTGGTTCATTAATATAAATTATACTTCTTCAACAAAAATATATCTAAGTCAACTTTGCATTTATGTTAAAACCCTATCACAAACTTTCCAATTCTGTCATGATTATCCATGGACCAAACTAGGTCAGTGTTCTGGCCGAATCGGACCAAACTCGGTCTAGGTGAATCAGAAAAGAAGCTGGACAGTCGGGTTCTCCTTTATTTAAACCCTTACTAAGCCACTCTATATTCCACCAAAAACCCTAATCCTAACTTCCTAGTTCTCCTTCCTCAAAGCCTCTCAAGCTATTAAAACTTGGAATAGAAGCTCTCTCGAAGTTCTCTTCAAGTGTCTACCATCAATTTCGATATATTTTTACTCCTTCCATCCTTTTCAATTTCATATGGCTCCTAAAATTCCTATTTCTTACAAAAATAAAAGGAGAGTTGATGAAGGTCCGTCCTCTACTTCTTACGAGGCGGCCTTCTTCTTACTTTTCAATCCCTCCAAACCGGATAGCGATTTCTTTGATGATTTTATTTTTGTGTCACAAGATGCATATTTCGGGTTCTCCTATCAATTTTATATTATTTTCTGATCACGTAAATGATTTTGAACACTTTGAGTTGCTAGATTTAGTTCAATCTAGTTTTTCAATATATTCAAATGCAATCTCATGTTCAATTGCAATTTATCGGTCACTAACGGCAAGGTGAAATCAAAAGTCGGCAGAATTGATATTGACTTTGATGTCGGAGATTTGGTAAAGCATTAGTTGGGGAAGCATTAGTTGATATCACCTCAGTATAATTTTTTAAAGGGACAACTTTTGATTCATTTCGTGACTCGTTATGTGCACTAAACCCTCGACCTAAAGGCACTTTTCGCCCTAAACACTTGAACAACTACTTCTATTGTCGTGCCCCAAGTCGATAAACCGTTCATCCTCGGTAGTATTATGCCGAATCGATCGTCCTCGCTATGGCGTGATGCCGTACGAGTCTAGAATTGCACTCGTACAGGGCAGGAACGTTATGTTTGATCATAATATTGAAATACCAAGTTAAAACTTCACAAATCACATCAGAATTGAATACGCAGTTTAGGAAAATAGAAATATGCTTTTCATTCATAGCTTGCAACGAATCATAATTACATTGGATGCCGTTGCGGCTACATTGATTGAAACAAAAGAAATATACTCGACAAGCTGACTGAACTAATACTTGTTGTTCCATACAATCGCCCCTTTATACATAAGCCTTCGATGATTTGGTTTCAGAATACTTCAGAATAAGAAGAGCTTCAAACTGCCTCTCCGTACTTCAGCTTCAGTGAGCTTCCGTAGCACCTGGAGAGTTGGAGAGGGGGTTAGCACACTTGCTAAGTGGACGCGACGAACCCACTCATCTAAACCGACTCTGATTGTTAAGGTAGACATGCTTTAGAGTTTCTTTCTATTTAGAACTAAATGAAATCAGTTCATATTGATAGCCATCTTTGAAGTAGTAAAGTATATAGTGAAACATAATGATTTATCACAATTTTTACCAAGGCCGTGCTCGTCCCTGTATAAAACACAGATAATATTTACAACTTATATAAGACAATAGGTGAGCATGATCTATCTTATATGTGCGGTCATTGATGCTATAAACCACGACGGACTTTTATATGGCATTGCGATATGCTTGTCAGCTGGTCGCAAGCCCTACGGGAGGTCCTGTAATGCCTCGCGCCGAAGCACTAATTTGTTTATTCCCCCTAGGTCGATTTGGTTCCGATGCCCCCGAATACTGCATCGAAGAAAGTTCAACTTGTGCATAAGCTGATCATGACCATGCCCATGCGTAAACAGTTTAATATATGCAGACAGATTTATATAGCACGGACAGTATTGAGCGACATTATTATTTTGCCCAACTCATGCATCGAATCATTTTCCCCAAGCTGTACTTCCGATTTAGTGTCCCGTAGGCACCAAATTCCCTAAGGCACCATTGTAGAAGCATGAAAAAAATAGTAATTCATATGCGGCCTAGATTCAGCATGCGGCTCAAAAGCTTGAAGAGTTTTATGTGGCTCAAAAAATCCCAGAGAGCCGAATGCGGCTCAGGAATTTTTATGCGGCTCAGGAAGAGACACGTGGCTTCATGCTGCTCAAAATAGGCTGATTACTGCTGGCCATAATCACCCTCTGCAGCTGGCCATTAAAAGCTCTGACACAAAGTGACAGTTCTGACAGCTCTGACATAATGAAGAGACGCGTCATCCTCATCAAAAGACGAGAAAATCTCTGAGATAGCCGGCACAGTTCACAAATTCCAAAGAAGTTCTCTATACGAACCGCCTATGTGATCCTCATGCGACTCAGTTGTAAGGCCATCCTCATGCGGCTCGGTTGTGGGGGCCACCCTTATACGGCTCGGCTGTGGGGGCCACCCTTATGCGGTTCAGTTGGGGGCCACCCTTATGCGGCTCAGTTGTGAGGCCATCCTCATACGGCTCGACTGTGGGGGCCACCCTTATGCGGTTCAGTTGGGGGGCCACCCTTATGCGGCTCAGTTGTGAGGCCATCCTCATGCGGCTCGGCTGTGGGGGCCACCCTTATGCGATTCAGTTGGGGGGCCAACCTTATGCAGCTCAGTTATGAGGCCATCCTTATACGGCTCGGTTGTGAGGCCATCCTTATACGGTTCAGTTGGGGGGCACCCTTATGCGGCTCAGTTGTGAGGCCATCCTCATGCAGTTCGGTTGTGAGGCCATCCTCATGCGGCTCGGTTGTGGAGGACACCCTCATGCGGTTTAGTTGGGGGGCCACCCTTATGCGGCTCGGTTGTGATGCCATCCTCATGCGGCTCAGTTGTGAGACCACCCTCATGCGGCTCAGTTGTGAGGCCATCCTCATGCGGCTCAGTTGTGAGGCCACCCTCATGCGGCTCAATTGTGAGGCCACACTCATGCGGCTCTGCCAGGATGCCCCGTTCAAGCGACTCGCAGCATAATGGCAGTTGGGACACGTGGCAGAAGATTGACTAAGACTTATCCACGCGGATTTATTACAACCAACAAATCATAACAATGCAGATTTATTGCAACCAACATGACAGCCCAGATTGATTTCCAACAAACAGATCAAGCTTAACCTTAACCAATCCCTAACCTCCCACTTTTCAAGGCACAATTACTACACACCCCACTCATCACAAAGTCCTATAAATAGCAGGGAATTATTCCTTTGTACACACACAGAAAAAAGCACACAGAGCATAAGATATACACAAAGAGCATCCCACAGAGAAATACGCAGAGAGAGAGATATCACTTCTTCGCCGGAGCCAAGGCCGCGTTCGATCGTCCAAGGAGTAAGACAGAGTTGATATCACTTTCTCGAGCCTCTACTGTCCCCTACCAGAATCAAAAACTAAATAATTGTACTTAGATTGCTTTTTTTAGGTTTTGTTCCTAGGCTCTCTTTGTACGAATGAGTTTGTATTGTGAATTAAAGTTCAGTCCTTCCATAAAACTGTTATGTTCTTTGATAATCAATGGCAAACATGATGGCGACTCTGCTGGAGACTAACTTCTCCACTGCTGAGAAGTTGGTGACATAATCGGACGCAGCCAAACTTGGCTCCATGCAACAGATGCTGGTTGTTCGCTTCGACCAGCAAGCGTTTGAAGAGATGCTCTCCGACGGGAGCACTAGCCCGGTCCAGAAGCGAGCCCGCACGAAGAACGTCCGCAGGGAGTGGAGGCCCAAATCATTTGCTCCTTCCCAAGCTCTGGAAGAAGTATTCTCTGCTGTCCAAGACGGCGGAGAAGACTCACATGCGGCCCTACTTCAGAACGTAGAGGACTCTGCTGTCCCCAAGTCCGGCAGAGGAAAATACTACGATGCTGGACTTACAGGAGCAAAGAGGGACTCTATGCGGTCCAGGAAGAAGCAGCATAAGGGCGCCAGCCGCATGAAGACTCATACGGCCACACAAGCCAGTCGCATGCAGAAGGCTCATGCGGCCAAAACTTCCAGCCGTATGGAGGAGGCTCATGCGGCCACGACTTCTAACCGCATAAAGAAGGTTCATGCAGCCACAGCTTCCAGCTGCATGCAAACTGCTCAAGCGGTAACAAATGCCAGCCGCATGCAGGCTGGTTATGCGGCCACAAATGCCAGCCGTATTCAGACAGCCTATGCGGCCACCAATTCCAGCCGCAGATCATTTGCTCCATGCGGCTCGGGTTCCGTCTTCGATCGCCTCTCATGCGGTCCTGACCTCAGATGCTCCTTTAAGGATGTGCCAGACTCTGTACGACATAATTTGGACTCTTCCTACTATGCACCCTTGGGTGCTAGAGGGAAGAAGTCTATGGCAACGTGGGCTCGTCGAGCTAGTCAGCTGTCCCAACCTCTGACCATCAAAGAGCCCCGCTTACTGTTGGACGGGCCATTGATGGAAAGTTGTACAAAACTGACCGTGTCTAGCCCTCGGCGGCAAACGGACAGAGTGGTTCCCAAGAGTCTCCCAATCAGGGAGCAAACATGATACCAACACACTTGTGTGCTCGGAACTCCCGGGCCCATAAAATGAGTGACTTGCGTGATGTGATTCTTCACAAGCGCAAGGAAAGAGAAGAAAGCTTGGTGTACAGAGAGTCCTTTCATGGATATCAATACACTCAAGTCATTGTCAACTGCTGCTGCAGCAAGACGGCAGTACAAGAGGACCGGCAGTCCGTCTTCCAACGACTGTAGCCAGGACCGGTCCTGCAACAAAGCTCAGGAGACGAGGCACTTCATGTCGCCTCCTGCAATTCTGCTCCGAAGATCCCTACCGACAAGGCGGGGAGGAAGATAAATGTTTTCAGCCCGATGATCTCTACTAGCGCGGCTAAGAAACTTGCATCCAGGCGGTTGTCCACAACCACCACAAGAGTAGTTTATCAGGGCACCCGCTCTAAGACGAAATCTTCAACACTTGGAGATTCGTCATTTATATCTCCGGAGGCAGCCTAAGTTAGGGGTAGCACTCTCCGGAACATCCACGACAATCCGGTGTTCCAAGAAGATCAACCAGGAGAGACAGTTCCCCCCACAGATGCAGCAGAAATAGACATCCCTGGGTCCCAAGATGAAGCAACCTCTTATGCATGGGGTAGCACTTCCTCCGAGTCTGAACCGGAGGAGAACATTCCTACATATCCCGACGACTTCTCCATTCGGGGGTATGATTCAAAGAGCACATCCTCCACAGTTCCTTCTACAGTTTCCCGTGTAAGAACAGTATTTATGACTGAGAATGACCAGGATGAACCCAGTGACCGACAACGCCTCGACACTCTTTAGGCCATACTTCATACTTTGGTCAAGTCAGTAGACGAGATTAAGGCAGCCCTTCCGACTCTCCAAGGAAGGACGCGTGGCTAGACAAGCTTGGGTCCCACCGTCAATGCGGACTCAAACACAACTCCACCAACCCCGGGTGACAATCCACCTGGGATGTCGACTCCCACTGCTGCAGACGAGGCTAGGGAGGCAAGAAGGGAGGTCCAGGAGCTTCGAGCAATGTTTGACGCCCGAGAAAACTCTCAAGACCTCAGGATACAACAGCCGTATCCCGCGGCATGGAGAGATGTCCCCTTCCCTCCACGATACAATCCATTCAACATTAATCCATATGATGGTAAAAGCTCTGCAAGCCGATACGTGACCTACTTTGAGGTCACAACAGATCATCTGCCGTATGACGATGCTATCCTTATGCGGTTGTTCATTGGGGCACTAGAAGGGGTCGCATTCGACTGGTACCACAACTGGCCAGACAACTGCATCCATTCTTTCGCCGACTTCAAACGTATGTTCTTGGAGAGGTTCTATGAGGTGGGACAGGATGTCACAATGTCAACCCTCATGGACGTTGTTCAAGGCGAGAAGGAGCTGACAAGGAACTATATTGAGCGTTTTGCCAAACCGCGATGAAGCTGCCCTCCGGTAACCCGGACTCCTCCTTAATTGAAATTTGCCAAAAGAGGCTGCTCCCCACAATTAGCCTCTGGATGGACGAAAGTCAATTCAAGGACTGGAAGACTTTCATCATCAGCGCCACTAGTGCAGAAGACAAGTTGAAGAAAGCTCGCCAACTAGGACTACACATCTCGGAGGGAGACGACAAGGAAAAATGCCCTAATGCCAACAACAACAACGACGGTAACTCCTCCAACAAGCGAGACAACACGGGCAAACAGGCTATGGTGGCCGACACAGCCCCGAAGCCTGAACCAAAATAGGAAGAAAAGTAATGGCCGCAGAAGACTTACTCCTTCGAGGATAGTCATGTTAAGCCAATCTTTGACATGCTCTTACAAGAAGACAGAATTCAGCTCCCTCCGCCAAGGCGTGAACCTTGACCTGCATAGATGGAGAGCCCCAAGTACTGTCACTACCATTGCTACGTCCACCACGCCATGCAAGACTGCTTCCAATTGAAGGGGTACATCCAGAACCTTATCGACTCGAAGGCCCTGGCCATTGATTTTGAGGAGGTAACGGTCGCCGCCAACATGGTGTCGGTCCAATTCGGCAGCTTCCTACCGACGAGGACACAAGATGCAGTAGTACCCGTCCCCCGAGCTAAGATAGAGGTCGTTAATCTTCCACCTCGCGGAGACAAGGCTGCCGGTCTAGTGCCCCTCACCACATCATGAGAGGAGGTCATGTGGGTCCATCCAGACCTGGTACCTAGAGTGACTCAGTCCGTACCACCCTCTACTGGCAAGAAGAAGGGCGAAAAAGTCAAGTCCTGCCGTACCATCTTGACCGATGTCGAAGAAGCTACGACTGTCGTCACCCGGTCTGGTGCACAATCCCAACCCGTGCCGGGTAGCTCGGCTGAAGAACGTCCATCGACCATTGCTGATGCTCCAGGACCTGCTCAGCCTCCGCCGGCCGATAAGTCCAAACCAAAAGAGACCCGCTTTGACAAGTCGCTCCGGAAAGACACTCCCCACGGGCTGGAAAAGCCCTACAATTTTGACATTTTGGTACAACTGGCCAACATATCGGCCAAATTGTCATTATACGAGCTCTTGAGACTCTCCAAAGATGTTCGCGTCGCACTGAGCGAAGCACTCCAGAATGTCGACGCATATCTATCTCAGGCCAATCTTACAGGGGAGAGCTTGCCGGCGGATCTCCAGGACAACGCTTGCACGAGTGCAATGCCCAACATTGTCTTTACTCCGCAGGATATGCTTATCAAGACGAACCTGCACAATCACCCTCTGTATTATACTGGATACGTTGGCGACATGAAGGTGGATCAGATGCATATTGATCCCGGTTCTTTGATCCGTATTATTCCAAAGAGCTTGCTTCACCATCTGCGCATCCCTATGCATCGGCTGACTCCTACCAACACCACAATTAATGATTTCAATTCCGGGAGAAGTATCCCATTGGGAAGATTCGCCTGAAGTGCCAAATTGGCGACCTTCAGTCGGAAGTAACCTGCTATGTCATAGACGCAGACACCTCTTAAAATATTCTCCTGGGGCGTCCATGGATACATGATTACATGATCGTGCCCTCCACATTACACCAGTTCTTCAAGTACGTCAACAAGTATGGCTTCATGAGGACGAAATTTGTCGACATTGATCCCTTTAAAGGGGTCGAATCCTATTATTCGGATTCTTGCTTGTACGAGAAATCCAAGAGGCACCTGATCAACGAGGATGTTCAAGAGCAGACGGAGGCTATTGTGGGGCCGAAGGAACCTTTGAGGATCCATCACCAACCCCACAAACCAGGCAGGACGGCACCTCTTACAGCCACTCTGCGTAGAGAAGCAACTGGTCTTCCGGTGCTCGCTACACAGAAGGAGCAGATGACAATTCGACTGCCAAGGTCTGGCCAAGGGCCAAGACCCACGAGGGAGCAACTGACAATCAGGCTGCCGAGAGCCGGCCAGCAACAAACAGAGGAGCTCAATCCCTTTGTCAAGCCGATGACGATTCGTCTTCCCAGAATGAGTCGACAGCCGAATGCTAAGCCGGGGACTGCTAACGAGCCAACAACTCCCCGTCCAGCACCGAGCACCAAACTGGGGGTCACTAGTGCACCAACGACTCCACGTTATGCTCTACCAATGGAGCCCCTGATGATTAAGCTACCCAGGTCATCCTTCCAGTCTTCATTAACACAGGAGGTGGCCGACATGGAGTTAGAGCTGGCCAAGTATGTGGCTGCTCACACTGATATCCCTTCAGCTGATGATGTAATTCTGCCTGAAAAGATACCTTATTTCATCAATAAAGGGTTATCTTTGAACTACCTTGAGCTTAATAAGATTTGTACCATGTATGCTATGGAATACGGTATAGGCACCAACTACACACGCAGGTGATAAATGTCTGCACCGTAAACCAACTTACTCCTGTGGAAGATGCTTGCTTCATAGTCGAGGGAGAGGATCATCCAATCATCTTCGGCCGAAATAATGATCCACAGCCCTTCAGGATAGAAGAAGTTGATCTCGAACCCGACACCGGGAGACTGCCCCTTTATCTGTATAGCTTCCGATCCAAGTACCTCATACAAAAATAGGGGTATGATCTGGAGACTATACCTGGCTTGAATTACGGCACCGGTTGGCGATTACCTTTGCAGTTGCCAGTCCCGACTGGGAAACCACGGGATTACTACAACAAGACCAGATGTGGGCTAGGTTATGTTACACCTATAACAACTCCGAAAAGCTCAGATGAGGAATATGAGTGGCATTCACACTCAATAGAATCACCAACTTCTGATTCGAATGTCAGCATCGGGGATGTATTCAGGCAAGCTCTGTCTGTTAACATGGCATTTGCTGATGCCTACGAAGAGGATGAAGATGTACCCTAACTTCTCGAGTTAGAACCTTGGGTCCAGCAACTAGATGCATAATGGAAGAAATGTTTCAAACTTTGTGAACCTCCCACTGAAGATGAGGTTATGCAAGTTGACCTCGGCGATGAGTCCTCTCCAAAGCCAATTTTCGTCAGGAAAAGCCTGACAAACGAAGAGTGGAAGGCACTTTTGTAACTCGTTAGAGACTATATTAACGTATTCGCCTGGAGCTATGAAGACATGCCAGGGCTAAACCTCGAGGTTGCACTTCATAAACTAAATATTCATCCAGACGCAAAGCCGGTCAAGCAACAACAACGACATTTTCGCCCGGACATCATGAATTCTATCGAAGCTGAGGTCAACAAACTGATAGCCAGCGGCTTCATCCGGGAGGAGCAACATCCAGACTGGGTTGCCAATATAGTGCCAGTCCTCAAGAAGAATGGGAAGATTCAAATTTGCATCGACTTCGGAAATCTGAACGAAGCATGTCCTAAAGATGAGTTCCCTTTTCCCATCACAGACATCATGATCGACAACACATGTGGCTTTGAGCGCATGTCATTCATGGATGGCTTCTCAGGATACAACCAAATCAAGATGTTTTTTGACGATAAAAAGCATATATCATTCCGAACACCGATTGGCGTGTACTGTTACACAGTCATGCCCTTCGGTTTAAAGAATGTCAGCACCATATATCAAAGAGCCATGAGTGTCATCTTCAGAGATCACCTGCGTAAGATCGTGGAGTGTTATGTTGATGACATCGCTGTCAAAAGTCGCTCTAAATGAGACCATCTGCAGGATCTGAGGACGGTATTTGACCTGATGCGAGCGCACAACTTGAAGATGAATCCTATTAAATCCTTCTTGGGTGTATCTAGTGGAAAGTTTCTGGGTTTTATCATTACTGCTCAGGGAATTCATATAGATCCGGAGAAGACGAAGGCAATCATGGAGATGGGTCCCCCGAGAAATCTCTGTGAACTCTGAGGCCTTCAAGGGAGGCTAGCTTACATCAGGAGGTTCATCTCTAACCTCTCCGGACGATGTCAACCATTCACCTACCTCATAAAGAAGGGCGTCTCATTCGTATGGGATAAAGAGTGCCAATGCACGTTCGACAACAACAAAGAATATCTGTCAAATCCTCAAGTTCTGGTGGCCCCGGTTGCTGGAAAGCCGTTCTTGCTTTATGTACGAGCGATGGAGCATTCCTTCGGTACTCTACTAGCACAAAACAATGATGCGGGGCATGAACAAGCTATCTATTACCTCAGCCGAATGATGATTGGACCTGAGCATAGATACACCGCCGTGGAGAAGGAATGTCTTGCTCTGGTGTTCACTATCCAGAAGACACGACATTATGTTACAGGACAAACCATCCATGTTATATCAAGAGTTAACCACCTCAGGGTCCTCATGACTAAGCCGGGTGCACTCAGCCCTCGCCTTGCTACCTGGGCGATATTATTGTCTCCCTATGACACGATCTTCGTTCCGCAAAAGGCTGTTAAAGGTCAAGCTCTGGCGGACTTTTTAGCAGCGCATCCAAGTTCGGAGTCAACCAGAATATATGAAGAGATTCCAGACGAGGTCACCAATTCAAACATGGCTTCTGATGATTTCGTCTGGCGAATATTCTTCGACGGTGCTTCAAGAATCAGGCCCAAGGACACCATTGTCGTTGGGGTCAGAGTGGTACTAATTTCTCCCTCTGCCTTGGTGATCAACCGGGTATATTCCCTTACAGAACCCTGTTCGAACAATATGGCCGAGTACAATGCCTTGGTTATCGGCCTCCGACTTGCGAAAGAGCTGGGGATAGAGTACCTAGAGGCATATGACGATTCACAGTTAATCGTTAATCAGATCCGGGGTTCATATAAAGTTTGTCATGAAGACATGATCCCCAATCATCAGGTAGCAATCGCCATCATTACGTCTCTGAAAAGGTTCTTCATAGAACATGTTCCTAGACTCCGAAACATTGAAGCCGACGCCTTAGCAGGACTGGCCGCTTCCCTGGCAGTCCCAAAATATACTCATCCTTTGGTGGACGTAATAGTCCATGAGTTGGTCTGTCACAAGAATAACGTCTAATTTGCTGAGAGCTATTCTACCCTGACGGTCGATGAGACACAGGATTAGAGGCTCCCATTTATCAACTTCGCAGTTTATGGCATCTTGCCAGAGAATCCGAAAGAAGCCACCTCTATTAGAAGACGTTCTCTCAGATTCTTCTATGGTACAGAAACAAAGATGCTATATCGACGGTCATACGATAGATTATTGCTTCGGTGTCTGTCCAATTGTTTGTAAAAACAAAACTTGATCTTTATTTCAATAAACTTTGTAAAGAAGATTACAAGAATTCTGGGAAAGTACAACTATAGGAATCCAATCTAGATGACGATTGCTTTATCCCTTGGACGATGTGAACTTTGAAGACGGTAGCCTCTGAATTTGAAGGAGATAGCCTCGGAAGAATGCAGCAGCACTTGGGCAAGAACTCCTGAACTCTCTAATATTTCTGAACTTTTTATGTCTGATCCTCTAGAATGAAGACATGAAACTCTATTTATAGAGTTCTGGAAATAACTAACTTTTAGTTATTCTAAATGGCGCAAGTTAGATTGTACATGTACTGGATTGTGCAGCATTAGACTGCGCTGGCAGTTGTCTGATCGTGGGCCAACTGTCTTGGACACATAGTATCATTTGATTGAAAGGCGCATGATCATGTACAGACGGTTGCCACGTAGTGAGCAATTGATGGCATGAATGCCACATGTACATTTGTCAGTTTTCATGATGAAGTACGCCACATGAATAGCGCTGACTTCAGATTGTGCTGGGCTGGATGGCGCAACAGCCAGTCTGGTAGATTGCGCTATATGTACATCGGTCCTCGAGCGCTGTGCGGCACAATAAACGAACAGTCTTCTCGTTCTTTGTGCTGTCAGTTGTCAGAAGATTGATTGTGTTAGTTAATAATGACATGGCCACGTCAGCTTGCGTACTTGAGAGTGTGTGCAGTCCCGTCTGCGTAATCTGGATGTGTCACGACCCGCACCCGCTCTTTCGGATACGAGACGTGTCCAAGCCAGCCTACGCCGCAGAGTCGGTGGTAGAACACTGTCAAGCTCGTAAGAAAATAAATGCTCAAAATAAACATTTGCTGCTCATTCATATTTCTAATTTATTACAACATTTACAGCATTTATATTTAAAGGAAAAACAAAGTTTTACAATTAAATAAATTAATACAATTACTTTCTATTCTAGGTTGTCCTCAGCATACCCAAGTCTTCCTAATGCTAACAGTGATCGTGGCTAAACCTAAAAAATGTTGGTTTCCAGTCAGGAATGGAACAAGTACACAAACCGACGACAATGCGAAAACACAATAGAATTAACAAGACATGAAAATAACATATGAGAGATAAAAACTGGTAGATAACTGATGACATAGCACGATAGAGAAGAAAACAAGGAAAAATAATAAAAGACATCTATATAGGTGGTGTGAAATATCTCATGTGAACGGCTAGGAAGTAAATTCGGCATCTACACGTGCCATGTGCAGATGCTATTGTTCACGAATAGACATCTTGGGATATTTCTGGGTAGTCCACATGCCTGCTAAGATATTTCCCCTCCCGACTACTCCGTGTGACGAGCGTGTCAACAAGCAGCAAGATATATGTATAGACATGAAATGAAAAGACTACTATGAATCGGAAAGCAATCAGAAAGTGCACTTGCCTGAGGTCCTTAGGTGGAGAAACCAATAATACCATACCACTCAATGAGCCACAATCAGTCAACACATGTAGAAGTTTTTGGATGCTGAAATAAATAGTACCAACATTCTCAGAATAGTCAAATTAGCTAGGATTGCCTGTCCTTAAGTCCAATTCTGGACACAGGGGCAAAACGGTAATTTCGGGCAAAAACGTTATCCGCCGTTGGACCCGCTTTGCACCGAAAAGCGTGCCAGAGTCAATGGTCTCTAAATTTATCAAACCACATGTCTACGGATCCGGTTTTCTGATACGAACCCAACCGTATGTCCAAAGTTGGATTTCGGCGGGCCGTGCACAAAATCGTCCGTTGAGTGGAACCGCGGGGCTCGCAAAACGGTGATTTTATCAACAGTCTCAGAATCGGACCAAACTTGGCATACAGGACCAGAAAAATGATACGGTCCTGTTGGCGCAAGTTTTGTCTCGATCTGACGAACGTACACAAAGTAATTGGAGAACTTGCAAAGTGCACAATACGGTGAATTTTGACAGATACGTATCAAATTTGTCGTGCACACGCGTCCAATTTGAATTCTGCCAAAGCCCACACGACCACGAAGCTGTTACACAGATTTCGATGTTTACGGTGCGTGACCACGTCGCCTGGAATGGCGGAACGCACGTCGTGTGGATGGTTTTTATGATTTTCAAAACAGGTTTTTTTGTAACTTTATAATCTATTTACTCATTATAACGTGAACAAAAAATTAATCTATCTGAAGGGTTTTGTTGTCCTACATATTGTCTATATTATTGTTCAAACAGAATTCTAAACTGGTCATTGGTTCGACCAGAAACGGCCTCTAAACATGGGTATTTGGACTGGGTTTTAATCTGTTTGTAAGCAGGTTTTTCCGAGTTTTGGCACTCGATTTACCACACGTACATCGCTAAATAATTACATCTACTTGAAGGAAGACAAAGAGGGTTAGGTTGTCGGATTACCTGCGAAGGCGGTTCGACCATTGGTCGACCGAGCGCTATGAAAAGCAATCGCGAAGTCGGTCTCGCGCAGCACCTGCTGCTGTCGTTAGCGCTCTGTTCACGCGCGCTGTGGTCGCGCGATGGCCTTGGCGACAATTCTCGGCCGACTTCGGCTTGGTGCGGCGGCGCACCGTGCCGGGGGGTCGCCCAGGGCCTGGTGTCGGCGCAGCGGTGTCGCGCGCGGCTTCGACTTAGGGTTTGGGTGTTGCTCTCTCTTCGTTATATATAAACGAATCTGCTGTTAACAACCGAGAGGGGTGTTGGGCTTGGTTGGTTCATGGGCTCGAGGGGTTTGTAGGCTTCGCTGGGTTGCTGGGGATTAGCAGCTTTGCTCGGTCGGGTTCGTTGTAGTTCAAAGAGCCTGGGATTAGTTGGGAAAGCTCGGCTGCCTCGGGTCTGCTTGCTTCAGCTGGGAAGCCCGCTCGGGTTATGTTGGTTTGCAAGTGGACAGAGCTGCTATTGCTCTTATTCCCTTTAGTTGGGGATAGGTTTGGGTCCGCTCGGTTTTGGGCTGAGGGATGGTCGAGTGGGCCTGATGCTGCGTAGGGGAATTGAGTATAGGCTTCATTTATTTGGGGATGGGCTCGGTTGATTGTGGGGGGTTTCACATTATAACTTCTTTCTATTTATTATTTATATATCCAATAAGTATATACATATGTATATACACACACACATACATATATATATACACATATACATACGTATACGCATATACATACATTTATGTACATATACATTTATATACGTATATATATACATTTATATACATTTATTTATATATATATATATATATATATATATATATATACACACACAACACTATTATATATAATTTATATATACTTACAATTACACTATTATATATATAATTATATACACATTCAATTATATATATAATATCTATATATACCTACATACATATATATTATACCTTTATATATACACCCACATCTTTGATAAAGAATAAAATAATGGTAACAATTAATAATAAATAATTAATATTTAATAACCAATAATAATATTAATATTATATAACCTCAATATAATAATAATAATAATAACAAAATTTAATAAGCCAATAATTAATTATTTATACAATTTAAAAATCATAATATAATAATAAAATCTTTTAAAATTTTCGGGAAGGGAAGCTACAGGATGATGCACAATCTGACTTCTGCGCAATTCATTTGAAAGATGTATTTCTTGATTTTCATGACTTTGTTGATGGGTGCAACTTGATTTTTTAGGACCTACAAGACCCCCTTCAAAGTTTTCGAAAGTTAAATTTATTCAAAATTTTGAAATACTTTGAATTTTGAATTTTCAATCAAGTTGCGCACATGATGATGCTGTCTGCACAATCGGAGGGATTACCCCTATTTATTCGGCGCAATCTGAGGCGGCCGTTGCTCTTTGAAAAACTATAAATAGTTTCTTTCGTTCTTCATATTATTCTTTACTTATTTTTATTGTACTTGAGAGAGAGAAATCCCTGAGCCTACTCCGACTTCACTCTTTATTCCCCGTCGACTTCATAGCTCCCAAGCGCTCCTTCGCCGCCGACAAGGGCAAGGCCCCCGCCGAGTCCTCGGCTCGGGTTGCGCCGTGCCCTTCCCGACACGAAGCTGCGTACTCTGCTTTGCGAGGTAGACAACCGGATCGAAAACCTTTTTTAGGGTTTTTCGACTTTATTGAATTTTAAAATCAATCTCTTTTTAGAGATGTGATCATACTGCGCCACCCTGTTTAGGGTTTTGGTTGCACGAACCCATTATTCTTCATTTTTGTGAAGAATATCTTCTCGCGCAATCGGTTGAATTGCGCTGGCAAAAGTCAGCACATTCGGCTAATTTGCGCAAGTTTGTCAGCGCAATCTGATGCTTGCGCAAGCTTTATCAGCACAATCTGATGCTTGCACAATCTGATGTTTGTGCAATCTGATGTTTGCACAATCTGATGACAGAATTTCTGACTTGACTTGTACTGAATTTTGTTTTTTCTGTTTGATGCAGTTGATACCAGAGAGGACCCGAATTATGAAATCTTCATAGGAACTTTAGCTGAGCCAGAATTCAAAGAAGACTTATCCCATGTGCTCTTCCTACAGTATGCCCTTCCATCCTCTCGCCAAGCTATCCTGATAGCTCAGGATAACGAGACTTTGTTAAGTCTAATGAATGGACAGCCGTTGCAGTCTGCTGATGCTGTCACCCACAAGAAGCCCATGTTCCTCTTCGGTGAAGCCATTGACAAAAGTTCTCAACCTAGACCCCGAGTTGAGTCGAGAACTTTCCAAAGGAAGGAGAAACTGATCCAGTTACCAGACGTAGCTAGATGCCTCCCTCTAGCACGATATGCTCATGCAAGCCATCCTAGGAGGATGGATTGGGACATTACTCCCCTTCAACATGTACGGACAGGAAAAATCTGTGTCAAGAAAGGCCCGAATAATAGGGACATGTTCTATAGCTCTTCTGAGCGACACAGCACTCTACTAAGAGGGTTGAAGCCAGGTTGTATCCCTCCTGAGAACTCGTCTTTGTTGTTGCCGGTAAGGACACCGATTTTTGCTAACGAGTATGCAAAGGCGGAGGGTAGATATCCGGATCAGGATATCCGGCTGACCGGCTTGGTAAACCCGGAGAATAGGAGGTGAAACTGTATAGCCAACTGGGCATTGGCTCAATTTGAAGATCAACTTAAAGAGATCGATCTTTATAATGCGGTATATGCTACTGAATATGGCTTTCACCCAAACCCTCATCTGTTTTTGGCCCTGGCAGAGAGGTATAACTACAGTACAAGCAGAGAGGTATAACTACAGGACAGGGACGTTCATGACGCCCTGCAGGGAAATAGGATTGGCTCTCCATGAGATAAAGTATATCTCATGCCTACCAACAGGAGACTCTCCTTATGAGGAGTACGTTCCCACAAACGACGAGTTAGAGAGACTGCGTCGAGAAAATCCAGAAATGGTAGCAGTTTTCGATGAACTATTGTGCCATTATAATATATGCTTCCTGTATTACCAGAGCGGCTCTTCCAGCACATGTTATTCCTCCAAATGGTTACCTTATTTTTTTCTTAACCATATCGTTGAGAAGAAGACCAAAGATCATGACTCCTGCAACCCAACTTTCTTTCAACCTCTCAGCAACAGTGAAGTGATAAAGCTGATGGAAGAAAATAAGAGAATAGATATCAGAGTTACTGATGAACACCAATATCCTCTGCTCAAGCCCGGAGATTTTGTTGAAAGCTTTATAAGAATGGGCTACAGGTCCATGTCTAAAGAAGCTCAGCTGGCAGGATTTTTGACATATTGGCTCCGCCGATTTGCCATACCTGGAGCAAGCGCCGTAGACCGCTTCCACCGCGGCGTACTCTTCGTTGCCGTCCGGTTAGTCTTCGGCTATCGGATGGATTTGCTATTAGCGATGACCTGTAGAATAAATGCAGGTCTTCATCTTTATGTCAATTCAATGAACAAGTGGAAGGGTGAGAAAGGGAACTTTCCAAGACTGGAGTTGCCCTACACCTATCTGTTCGGGTGGTTGCTTCTGCATCATCCATCTCTGATGAACCCCGACATGGGGGCAGTTAGCGGCAGCTTTCTGCGTAGGTTCTCCCGAAGCAAGTGGGTGTACGTTAGTCTGAAGGACTGCAGACGTGCCCTCAACCTTGGCAAGGGATAGAATTTTTATAGCTTCGCTCCTCCAGCTGGTTACGAGTTCATGGCGACAAATATGGTTGATCTGGGGAGGCAGCCACTGGGCCGAGCAGCTTTTGACTGGCTGAAGGCGATTAGACCATCATATTTAGTATACAGATTTGAGGAGGAGTGCTACTTTGAACCATATCTGCCGAATCGCTTTGCTCGTCAATTTGGTTATGACCAATTCCATGTGGGCAACGCAATAACTTGCCTACAAGGAAAGGGGTACCTAATTGATGGTACGAGAGCATGGGCCTACTATATTGCTCGAGATACTAGGACAGTGTTCTCGATGCCTAACAAGAATAATAATGGCCCAAGAATGCTGTACACATATTTATTGTTCTACACATCTGCCAATACATTTGCTGAGAATTTTAGTCTGATTGATAGCTTCGTAACAGCAACACGTCTGAAGAAAGGGGCCACTGCTACATTAGCTCCAGCAAACGACGAACAACATGAACCGGTAGATGATCCATTAGAAGCTTCCAGAGAAGTAAACTTCCCTGAGAAAGTAAATCAACCACTGAGAATTTCTCTGGAAGTGGTTAAGTCTCCGGCCAAGGAGAAGAAGAGAAGGAGAGAAGAACCTTCTTCTCCAGTCGCGAAGAAGAAGTTGATCTTGGAACCATCATCAGACAAGGTCACTACTAGATCACAATTCTGATAATTGGCTGAATCAACCCGAGAAGAAGCAGCTACGTCGACCTCTATTCAGAAACAGGTCGAGGTAGTAAATATAAAGAGTCCTGAAAAGCCTCTGCATAGAAAGAAATTGGCCCACAGACAAAGAAAAAGAACGGTCTCTCCTCCAAGACAAATCTTGTCTTCTGTAGTGGTGAATGCTGCAGCGGGAATTACTATGTCATCTCCTACTCCCACCTCTGAGCTTAGTCTAGAGCAGAGAGAGAAAACTGAACAGAGAGAGGGGGCGACAGAGCCCAGAGAAGAAATTGAGCAGAGAGAAGAGGCTGCAGAGCCCAGAGAAGAGGAAGCTATACGATCTCCTTCACCAATGGCAGTAACGACTCATCTTCCTGTTACACCGGGAACAGCCCACGAAGAGGAGGATCGTCTAATGATCGAGGCATTAAATGATTGTGACTTCGGTTATCAAGAAGATGCTGATCATGCCACTGCAAATGCTAGCAAAGAAGCTCCTGAGGATAGTAAAAGTGAGGAGAGCACATCATCAGAGGCTGTTGATGAGACACAAAATCCTAAAGAGGACATTGAGGTCCAGACATCTCCTAGAGCTGTTGATGACACCCTAAATCCTGAAAAGGATGCTGAGGTGCCGATATCTCCAGAGAAGATTGCAGATGAAGAAGTGACTTTGGAAGAAACTCCTACTATTGATCCCAAAGGTATAGAATGAAATTAGCAATCTTTTTTTAATAGATAGCTTGATAGCTGACATTTTTTATTCTTATCCATACAGAACTCGGATCTTCTCCAGCTCCTCCAGCGTGCACAGATATAGTGCTTGCAACGACGATAGCTAGTAGTAGTCGTCATTTATCATGTGGCTCTGAGGCAGGCAGTAGCCAGGCAGTAATGTCTGAGGCTACATCTGCTAGGCTGGAATCTGTTCCAACAGATGACAGGCCTGATATTGGACAAAGCCATGGGAAGATTACTTTCATCTTTAATCTTCTTTGACAGTAGCAAATGACAGGCAAAATAACAAGATTTTAATTTTACAGAGGAACAACCGGGAGGAGCAACCAGCTCGACTTTAGCTCCTTTATTTAAAGAGCTCTCCGTCCAAGTGCAAGAGACTGAACGTCCCGCCGCTTCATCGTCAACAGGAGTAGCTGCTACTCCTGGTGCTTTGGCTACCAATCAGTTTGTCATTAAATCATTTACCAAGTTCTTCTTTGATTCATTGGGGCCTTTAATAGATAGAGTGATGGAGAAGGAAGAGGCCGATTTCTCCACTGTTAGAGGTCCAACCTCTTACTTGGTAAATGCCATCCGTAATCAAGGAGACGAGGCTCAGGCTACTTTTCTTGATCACATATTAGATGAGCTGGAGACCTCAGTCAAGAATTACAAAGAGCTGAGTAAAGGAGAGGTAGAACGTTTAGTACAAGCCGAATTTGAACGAATGTCTCAAGAAGCTGCAGTTGAGAGAGTCACCTTCCAAACGCTGTTGGATGCTTTTACTGCCAAGTCTGCTGAGTACAATTCTAAAGTAGAAACGGTAACATCTGTTGCTGAAAGAAAAGAAAGGAGAATTGCTGAATTGAAAGCAGAGATTGCCCGTCTTCAGGAAGAACTGGAAGATGAGGTCATCCAACATCAAACTGCAATTCAACAGCTTGATGTTCTAACTCAAGAAAGGGATGAATATGCTGCGGCTCATAATGCTGAAATCACTCGCCGAATGGTAACTCTGCCAACCTTCAATAAAACATCTGGGATGGAAGGAGCCAGAAAGAGAGTGATAGAATCTCGTGAAGAGCGTCTTCAAATTCTGAAGCAACAGATTGCCAATCTGATGACACCTCCGGCTTAGTAAAAAAAATCTTGTATCTTCTTGTTTTGCAATATGAATCTTTGTAATGTCTTGAATTTTGATCAATAAAAAGACATTTTTGTGGCTCTATTATTTGTTGCATATCTTGTTCAGATATAAATAATAGCGATAGAAAATATATTCAGAGGTACAGGACATGATATATTTCTTGATCTTGGAAAATAATTATATTCAATTATATCTGCTCAGAGGTAATATGGACGTGGCAAATATAATTTATTGAATATTATTATTTCAATAGACAACTTAATTAAAGATGACAAGTTGCTGATAAGAACGAACTGGATGATTCGTCAAAATGTGAGAACGAAATGAATCATCGGAATGAATGTTATGAACGGACAGGCCGTCAAATGATGAATGGGTGAATCGTCTAGTGGATGTGTGAACGGACAAACCGTCGAATGATGAACAGACGAACAGTCAAGTAGACGTGTGAACGGACAAACCGTCGAATGATAAACGGGCGAACCGTCAAGTAGACGTGTGAACGGACGAACCGTCGAATGATGAACGGGCGAACCGTCAAGTAGACGTGTGAACGGACGAACCATCAAATGATGAACAGGCGAACCGTCAAGTAGACGTGTGAACGGACGAACCGTCGAATGATGAACGGACGAACCGTCAAGTAGACGTGTGAACGGACGAACCGTCGAATGATGAACGGGCAAACCGTCGGATGGATATAATGAATGAACGGGTGAACCATCAGATAATTGTGGATGGAATGAACGGGTAAACCGTCGGATAGATGTGTGAATGAATGAACCATCAAAGGAAATGAATATAATGAACTGACGAACCATCAGATGATGGACGGGTGAACCGTTGGATAAATGTGTCGCTTCATAGTCTTACGACGCTCTGTCTATAAATGGAACAGAAAATCATATGAGATGGTCACTTTCACTTTTTATCATAAAAATGTCGTCTGGTGATGCATCCAAGAAGGCTGGGATCGCCTCGAAGGTGGAAGCGGAGACTGAAGAACGTCTAGTCGAGCCGGCTCAGCAGATGACAGTGGACGAAGGTTCATCTGATCCCAAACCGTCAAAGGACATCTTGGACTTCCTTCTCGAACCAGGGAAGACTGAAGAAGGAGAAGCCATGAGAATGACTGCTTGCAAGTTCCTGGTGAGTTCCAGCAAGAGTGTTCTCGACTCTTTTGCTGATCATGTCTTTGATAAGGACGGCAGTGGTCCACGTCTTAATTTTGAGAAGGATGATAGTGACCTTTCTTGATATTATGTACTATCATTTAAGATGAAATAAAATTGAATTTTATTTATGAACTTGTCTGATAATTACAATCACTGTCTGTTACATTTACACATAATATTTCTTGAGGAATTTTCCATTGATGGGCATCTTTGTAACTCGACCGTCTAGCTCTGTGAGTTGATAGGCTCCATTTGAGAAGACTTTACTTACAACATATAGACCTTCCCACTTCGCATCGAACTTGCCTTTGCTCGAGTGGGTCATAGTGATAGGACGTCTGACTGTTAGAACGAGCTCTCCTTTCTGAAAGGCTCTGATCTTAACTTTACGGTTGAAAGTCTTTGAGATGCGGGCTTGGTATAACTCAATATGCTATTGAGCTAATAATCGCTTCTCATCGAGCGCTTCTAATTTTTGAAGTTGGAGAAGATCGTTGTTCTCTGTAGTTAGCTCGTTGGCGATAGCAATCCTCAAAGACGGAATTTGAAGTTCCAGGGGTAGAACTGCTTCACAGCCATACACCAAAGAGAAGGGTGTACAGCCTGTAGGGTTGCGAACCATAGTTCGATAGGTCCAAAGATATTCCCTAAGCTTTTTACTCAAGTTTCGTTTGTTAGTGGACACAAACTTTTTGAGGAGCTTGATGATAGTCTTGTTGAAAGCATCAGCTAATCCATTAGCGACAAGATTATAGGCTGTAGAAGCAACATTATCAATCCGGTGATCATCACAGAACCTTGTGAACTTTTGGCTGATGAATTGAGGTCCATTGTCGTGGTTGATTCGTCAAGGTACACCAAATCTATAGATGACATGGTGTTTGATGAAGTTAATGACACTACTGGTCTTGACTTCAGCCAATGGTATAGCTTCGGCCCATTTGGAGAAGTAGTCGGTTATTGCCAGTATGAACCGATGTCCTCTAGAAGAAGGAGGATTGATGGGACCGATGATATCTATGCCCCAAGCTTCGAAAGGCGAGGAAGCGGCAGTCAGATGCAAAAATTTTGAAGGTTGATGAATGAAGTCTGCGTGGATTTGACAAGCTCGACACTTCCTCGCATATTTGATGGCATCTGATACCATAGAGGGCCAATAGTAACCCATGCGTCGGATGCGATCATGTAGCTTAGGACCGGGTTGATGTGCTCCACAGACACCATCGTGAGCTTCACGTAGTACTTGCTTCGCCTCATCACCAGCTAGACAGCACAAGAGTAAGCCATCATAAGTCCGCCGGTAGAGAGTTTTAGTGGTCTGATTGTAGTAGTATCGCAGAGACTGCCGACGAATACTCGTAGCCTCCTTGGGATTTTTAGGGAGTATGTCATGGACCACAAAGTCGATGAAAGGAGCTCTCCAATCTTTATTGATAACATTGACTTCAGTAAGATTACTGAACTCAATATTACGATTGTTTTCGACGCAGAACAATTCCCGATTAGAGATGACCACCACCTGTTGTCTTTTGATAGGGATGGCTAGAACTGCTGTAAGATTGGCCAAAGCATCTGTCTCAGTATTGCAAGCTCGACGTACATATTCGATAAAGAAGGCTTTGAATGATGTAGCCATGTTGATTGCCGCTTCAAAGTAAGGCACTAGGTCTTGATGGCGAACTTTATAAGTCCCTCTAACCTGGTTAACAACCAGCTTGGAGTCACAATAAACTTCAAGATACTCTACATCAAGTTGTTTGACTAGCTTAAGACCGATGAGTAGAGCATTGTACTCTGCCACATTGTTGGAGCAAGGTTCATCTAAGGAGTAGGCTCTTTGGATAGCTGACCCGTCTGGAGATACAAGGACAACTCCAACTCCTGTGACAATGGCACCATTGGGTCTAATCCTGGATGCACCGTCAAAGAATAGACGCCAAGTAGAAAATTCTTCAGAGATTGTATTAGATTCCAAAGTCTCGTCTGAAATTTCATCATAGAGTTTGGACGTCTCTGGAACAGGATAAGCTGCTAAGAAATTCGCCAATGCTTGACCTTTGACAGATTTTTGAGGAACATATACCATGTCATATTGGGCTAGCAGAATGGCCCATGTAGCCAGCCGAGAATTGAGTGTGCTAGGCTTATTCATCAGTACCCAAAGAGGATTAACTCGGGATATGACATGAATAGTTTGGCCAATGATGTAATGCCGAGTTTTTTGAACAGCAAACATAAGAGCTAGGCATTCTTTTTCGACGGACTATAACGGTGTTCAACACCAATCATAGTACGACTGAGATAGTAGATAGCTTGTTCATGGCCTTCTTTGTTCTTCTGAGCAAGTAAAGCGCCCAATGAATGATCCATAGCACGGACATACATTAAGAATGGTATGCCAGAGATTGGTGGCACCAAGACTGGTGGATTCATGAGATACCACTTTATGTCGTCAAATGCTCGTTGACATTCTTCGGTCCAAAAGAAAGATACACCCTTCTTCATGAGTTGAGTGAATGGTCTGCAGCATCCAGACAGATTCGAAATGAATCTCCTGATGTACGCAAGTCGACCTTGGAATCCTCGTAGCTCTTTTAGGTTGCGTGGAGGACGCATCTCTTGAATGGCTTTGATCTTCTCGGGATCCATGTGTATACCCTTAGAGGTAATGACGAAGCCGAGAAATTCGCCACTAGAGACACCCAAGAATGACTTGGTGGGATTCATTTTGAGTTGATGTTGGCGCATAAGATTAAAGATAGTTCTCAGGTCTTGGATGTGATCTTCCTTCAGACGACTTTTGACAGCAATATCGTCAACGTAGCATTCGACAGTCTTGCGCAGATGATCTCGAAAGATGGTACTCATGGCTCGTTGGTATGTTGCACCAGCGTTCTTAAGACCAAATGGCATTACCGTATAGCAATAGACTCCGCGAGGAGTGCAAAAAGAAGTATGTTTTTCATCTTCAGGATTCATCCGAATCTGATTGTATCCGAAGAATCCGTCCATGAAAGATATTCTTTCGAACCCACAGGTGTTGTCAATCATGACGTCCGTGATAGGGAGAGAAAATTTATCTTTTGGACATGCTTCATTAAGATTCCGAAAGTCGATGCAGACTCGAACTTTGTCGATTTTCTTTAGAACTGGGACAACATTAGCTACCCAATCAGGATACTGTTCTTCTCGAATAAAGCCACAAGCGATGAGCTTCTTGACTTCATCATCGATCGCATCCATCATTCTTGGCTTGAAACGCCGTTGTTGCTGTTTGACTGGTTTTGCATTTGACAAGATGTTCTGTTTGTGAGTAGCAACCTTGGGATCTAGACCTGGCATGTCTTCATAACTCCAGGTAAAGACATCAATGTATTCTTTAATAAGAAGAATTAATTCCTGCTTATCTGTCTCTGGAAGGTTCTTGCTGATGAATATTGGACGAGGTGCTCCGCTCTCTCCTACATCAACTTGCACTAATTGATCTTCAGTAGGCGGTTCTCTTTGTTCGAATCGGAGTTCCCATTAGGTATCCATTCGTTGAGCCCAAGGATCTGTTTTAGAACTTTCTTCAATATCCTCACCATAGCCTTCTGGAAATTCGACGGCGACCATGTTAGAAGATATAGCCAGCTGATGGACTTGGCCGATGCTGGTGTCAGAATCCCATGATCTAGAATCAGAAGAGTTAGAACGCTCCTCACTATCGGATTCAGAGCCTGCTGGGGATAATAATGGAGGTGAAGCATATCCGAGACCTCTTTTGGTCCTGCTGTAGTACATCTCTGACTTTTCTTTCGGTACAGCCGTACGGATAGGAGTTTTTCTACCCTTACCATAGTTGAGGCCGCTCTTGAAGTCGTAACCCATCTTTCGGATGATGTCTTTTGATTGTTGACTATAACGACGGAGTTGAAGATGCCCCGTGTCGTTACTTTTTCTATCATCCGTGTAGCTGAATTATTGTTTCGGTCCTTTACTAAAAAGTATTGGACTCTCGCCTTTCTTACGAGCGGGAACAATACGATATGAATCTTTTGGGTGTTCAAATGAACCTTCTGTTTGAAGAGACTGTACAACTCCCATCGTAAATGATTGAAAGCTATCTAACATATCCAAATAGCACTTACTATGATAAATGACATCAGTATATTAGAAAGTAGATGCTTTTTCATTGATTTGTACATTTGTATTTACAGCAGGACCTTTAGCCTTAGCAGCCTTGGTCAGATTGATTATAAAAGGGAGAGAAGAAGAACGTGGAGGAAGATTGGCTTTGTTACGATGATGGTCGATAACAAGCGGCTCAAAAAAGGTGAGCTCCCTTTTTTCCTTGTTATGAGATAAATCAATAACAAGTGGCTCAGAAGAGGTGAGCTGCCTTTTTTGTTACGACGGAGGTCAATAACAAGCGGCTCAGAAGAGGTGAGCTCCCTTTGATCATGATCATCATTTGTTGATTGTTTTTGGACTGGCAAGTGAATAGCCAGTGGTTTGGAGGATTGAGGATGAGAAACACGCCCTTTGACAGGAATGATAAGGGTATCATTGGGCACTGTTTCTTGCTCTTCTTCAGTATCCAGAGACAGGACAACCTTTATGAATTCGTCTTTGTACATACGTACATCGTTGCAGTATGCTTCGATGCCTTTGAAAGGATAAAGATCAGCAACCTCCTTTTGCACCTCTCCATTGTCATCGACATATTTGAAACATTGATGGAGAGTCGAAGGGACAATGTTATGCTCGTGCAGAAATGGTCTTCCCAGCAAAGCATTGTAGGAACAACCATGGTTGTCGATGATGTAGAAGGTCACATTTGTACGAAGATTGCCTATTTGGAGTTTTAGACGAATCTTGCCCAGAGGCTCACTCCTTTCCTGATTGAACCCAAGGATGGTAGTGATTGTACAGGAGAGACTATGCACTGGGATTTTCAGTGCATCCAACATTGTCTTCGACATAATGCTGAGAGCAGACCCTGGATCTATCAGAATACGATCGACTTTCATCGAGTCGACGTATCATGTATAGTAGAGAGGATGGTCGTGCCTGTTGTCTTCCATCAATATGTCATCCTGTGTGAAAGTTATATTTGGAATTAACTCCAACACACTATGACAATGGAGACAGGAGACTGGCTCTGCTTTTGGCTTCTTCAGAAGGGCTAAACAGGTTTCAGCCTGCATGAGAGCCTCACTTAGAGTTTTTCGAGTCTCCTTGGAGAGGCGCAAGAGCTCGAAGATTGACAGTCGAGCCGGTGTATTGGCTAGTTGAGCCAGGATGTCAAAATTATAAGGCTTTTCAAGTCCAGAAGGAGATGATTTCTTTAACGGTTTGTCGAAGCGGACTTGCTGTTTGCCTTTGTCAGCTACCGTCAGCTTGGGAAGAGTGGGTTCTACAACCAGTGAGGATACAACAGGAATATCCTCAGTAGAAGCAGGTTGTACTGGAGCAGGCTCAGAGGAAGAAGCAGTATTCTCTTGGGCTTCAGGGTAATTCTTTAGATAGGCTTTTCCTGATCTGGTGCCTAGCAGGATTTCTTCATCAACTTTGGGGTCAAAAGATACCATATTGCAAATCTTTGTTTTGCCCTTAGAGCGGTCTTTCTTCTTGGAGGAAGGAGGAAGTTCGAACTCTGAAGCAAGATCTGGATGGATCCACATAATCTCGCCATTGTCAAGAGACAAGGGGACAAGACCTTCACTTCATGGAGGAGGGAGATTCTTGATCTCGAGAGTAGCTTTGGGGATAGAAATGACACCATGCTGCACCATCTGGGGTGGGAAGTCACCAAATTGAACTGAGACCATATTTGCGGTAACGGTCTTCTCGTCTTGCTGCAGAGTGACAACACCAGCGTTGACCAGCTCCTGAATTTTGCCTTTGAGCACATAACATGCTCGAGTAGGATGTCCAATAAATCTGTGGTAGACACAATACTTGGGATGATCAGTCTTACCGACTTCATCAGGTTTCTTTGGATCTGGAAGTTGGATTTTATTGCTTTTGATCAAGCAATCAAAGATGCTAGCAATGTCATTTCGTCAAAGGAATATTCTACTTTAGGACGAGGTTCCCTTGGTGGAGGTGCAGAAGGAGTGGAAGTAGACGTAGGTGGAGCTACGTTGACTGCCAGAGATTCTTTATTCTTGTTCAAATTGATATTCAAAGTTTCTTTTCCTTTGCGGTTGTTCTGGCGATTGCCACCACCCGATGTTTGATGTTTATCCCGGTCGGGGTTAGACATTTGTACCCCTAGCTGCTTGAATTTGTCAGCGCTAACTTCAGCTGCTTTAGCGTTAACAATGAAGGATCGCCAGTCTTGGAACTGAGTAGACCCCGTCCACATGCTGATGATAGGCAAAAGATTTGCCTTGCGGGTGTCTATGGTGACAGCAGCCGGAGTCCCAGGAGGCATTTTCAAAGCTTCCCGGCGGAACCTTTCAATGAAACTCTCAGCAGTTTCATTATACCTTTGTTTGATTTTATTGAGGGCTGACATAGTCATGTCATTGATCCCCTCATAGAATCGTTCCAGAAAGATTTGCTTTAGGCCAGAGAAGGAGGTGATACAACCACCGGGCAAGCTTCTGTACCAATCGTATGCTACGTCGGCTAAACAGTCGACGAATACTCTGGTAAGAAGAGCGTCATTTGGTTGAAGTTGGACAGTCATAGCCTCAAAATGGTTAATGAACTGACTGGGAGAAGTGCTGCCATCGAATAGTGAGATTGTTGGGATTTTGTATTTCGGAGGAAACGGGACTTCCTTCCATTCAACTGGGTAAGGTTGCTTGATCCCTAACCTCTGCAAGTTGTCCTTCTCCTTGAAAGCTTCAAACTGAGTGCGCAGGAGCTTGACAGCTTCATTGGCATCCTCCACTGATATAGAAGGAACAGGCTGAATCACAGTGTTAGGGGAAGAAACAGCATGATAAGCACTACCCCCAGCACCTGACTGACTAGGTGTAGGTTGGACTTGTATATGAGGTATTTGAGTAGATGCTACCCCCAGTCCTGCATTAACAGGCACCGATGATGCTATGATTTCAGGATTTGTAGGAGGTACAGTCGGTGGGACTGTATACTGGGCCACAATGATGGAATGCATACTCGCGACCATTTCCGCCATGGTCTTCAGCTTGTCTTCTAGTGCAGCTATTCGTTGTTCTTGACTGGCCGAACTAGAAGCATCGGGATCTTCATTGACAACATAAGCTGTCACTTCTCTGGGTACGATGGAGGACACTGTTTGTTCTAAGCTTTCACTGTATGCATCGTAGTCGGAGAAAGAATCATCTCCTGAGTGAGAAGGAAGGAGACGTTCAGAAGGATCTTGAAGATTCCTTTGACCGATTGTGTCTCGGCTTCGGGATCTGGTATGTTGAAATACTCCTTCAGAAGATTCTTGGAGTAAATCCAAATACCGCTGGCTTGGCTTGCGAGACTTCCCGTTCTTGAAGCACTTTCTACCTCCAGTGTCTCTGGAAGTCATGTTGACGGAGGCGTACAAAACCTCGTCTTCATCTTCTGACATAGGTTCAAAGTTAGAAAAGTTCAGACGTTCGAAGACAGATCGTCTTGTTGTCTGACAGCAACACTTGATGACCACTTTGTGATTGCAATGGTGTCCAAGTGTTTGCACTGGAGATGTTGAGATATTATCCCGTTTTTGCTTGAGGTGTTCTCGGAGATCGGGAACAGCAACGGGACGAACAAAAGTTCGAGGGACATGTTCTTTGACAATGTTCGGAACATGGTTCCGATTCTTCAAATGTTTTGTCCCTTGAGTGTACAGGGAAGTAACTCATTTCATTGGTATAGGTGTCTGGATTTTTGATCCTGGAAGTTTGTTTCTGATGATGGTTGGTCTTCGGTATTGGCTGTTTACGTTTCACCGAAGTTGGCCTGTTGAGATACGTTATTAGATCAGCAAACTCACCCCCAGGGATTTCTGTCTGAGACACCAACAATTTTCTCTATCTTGAACGGGAGATCTGAAGAGTTGGGAGATCTTGGAACTCTACTATCGGAGTAGGCAGAATACCTCTATGATCAGTACACTTTCCTTTGGCAATGAGAGAAGAAGAATCCTTATGAGAAAGAGTTCTTGTACTGACTGGTGCCGGAGCACATTCAAATTCATCTTCAACGGTAAAAACTGAGAAAGATTGAGAAAAGACCAAGGGGCCTTTTCCTTTGTTTTGGAAAGAAGGGTTAGCTAAAGAGCGTTTCCCTCTGTTGTTTTCCAAGTCATGGGACGAGGAAGTTTGAGAAAAGACCAAAGGGCCTTTTCCTTTGTTCTGGAGAGGATGAGGAATAGCCAAAAGACTACCCCAGTGGATTATGCAGGAGCAACAGGGTGCTGGAGAGGAGCAGCAGAACCTTTTCTCTTGTTGTGAGAAGAGGAGAGATTAGCCAAAGGGCTGTTTCTCTTGGATTGTGCAGACACAGTTTGCGCATGGGTTGATGGCGCACTGGCAGATTGCGCATGAGGAGTCTTGGCAGAATATCTTCTGGCCTCAACCAGAGTGGTTTGCACAGTAGAAGCCTTGTTGCCAGAGTACTTGAGTTGCACTCTGGTTGCTGGATTAGTGGACTGCGCAGACAGAGTGGCAGCCAACTGCGCCAGAGGAACAGGAGTCTTGCACTTTGACAGAGCAACATATGATGTAGTTTGTGTACTGGCAACAACATATTGCGCAGGAGTAGTAGAGGCAGATTGTGCAACAGCAGATATAACAGACTGTGTAACAGTCTTAGCAGCAAAGACATTAGACTGCGCAGCAGTCTTGGTGGCAGAATCAACAGACTGCACAGCAGTCTTTGGGATCCACACTGGGCGTACTTTGCTTGTGGCAGAAGTTGTCGCAGTGCGAGGAGTGGTCCTGGAGTTGATCATGGCTTCGTAGGCTGTCTGGTTGACCTTCACAACCAGCGTCTTCTGTGTCTTTCCGATAAACGCAACGTCACATTGAGTTGTCACTTCCTCATCGGAGGAGAAAGTCGTCCCCAGCAGAGTCGCCATTTTGTTTGCAAAAATAAAAGTTGATCTTTATTTCAATAAACTTTGTAAAGAAGATTACAAGAATTCTAGGAAAGTACAACTATAGAAATCCAATCTAGATGATGATTGCTTTATCCCTTGGACGATGTGAACTTGAAGACGGTAGCCTCTGAATTTGAAGGCGATAGCCTCGGAAGAATGCAGTAGCACTTGGGCAAGAACTCCTGAACTCTTTGATATTTCTGAACTTTTTATGTCTGATCCTCTGGAATGAAGACTCGAAACTCTATTTATAGAGTTCTGGAAATAACTAACTTTTAGTTATTCTGAATGGCGCAAGTTGGATTGCGCATGCACTGGATTGCGCAGCATTAGACTGCACAGGCACTTGTCTGATCATGGGCCAACTGTCTTGGACACATGGCATCATTTGATTGAAATGCGCATGATCGTGTACAGACGGTTGCCACGTAGTGAGCAATTGATGGCATGAATGCCACATGTACATTTGTCAGTTGTCATGATGAAGTGCGCCACATGAATAGCGCTGACTTCAGATTGGGCTGGGCTAGATGGCGCAACAGCCAGTCTGATAGATTGCGCTACATGTACAGCTGTCCTCGAGCGCTGTGCGGTGCAATAAATGAACAGTCTCCTCGTTCTTTGTGCTGTCAGTTGTCAGAAGATTTGATTGTGTCAGGTAATGATGACATATCCACGTCAGCTTGCGCACTTGAGAGTGTGCGCAGTCCTGTCTGCATAATCTGGATGATGCGCAATCTGACTTCTGCGCAATTCATTTGAAAGATGTATTTCTTGATTTTCATGACTTTGTTGATGGGTGCAACTTGATTTTTTAGGACCTACAAGACCCCCTTCAAAGTTTTCGAAAGTTGAATTTATTCAAAATTTTGAAATACTTTGAATTTTGAATTTTCAATCAAGTTGCGCACATGATGATGCTGTCTGCACAATCGGAAGGATTACCCGTATTTATTCGGCGCAATCTGAGGCGGTCGTTGCTCTTTGAAAAACTATAAATAGTTCCCTTCGTTCTTCATATTATTCTTTACTTGTTTTCATTGTACTTGAGAGAGAGAAATCCCTGAGCCTACTCCGACTTCACTCTTTCTTCCCCGTCGACTTCATGGCTCCCAAGCGCTCCTCCGCCGCCGACAAGGACAAAGCCCCTGCCGAGTTTTCGGCTCGGGTTGCACCGCGCCCTTTCCGACATGAAGCTACGCACCCCGCTTGCAGAGGTGAAGACATCAAATATGATCAGCTTCCTCAAGCATCACGTCATCTATCGCTTCGGACTGCCTCGAAGGATCATCCACGACAATGGTCCGCAGTTCGCAAGCCACGCCTTTTAGCGGTTTTGCGACAAACACCGAATACAGAATGTTGATTCAACACCGTACAATCCGGTGGCGAATGGGTTGGCCAAGGCATGCAACAAAACTATAATCAAGCTGCTCAAGAAGTTCATGTCTTCCAACAAACGCGACTGGAATGAAAAGCTTGGCGAATGCTTATGGGCGTACCGTACTACAGTCCGGACGGCTACTGGGAACACACCATTCTCTTTGGTGTATGAAAGTGAGGCAGTTCTCCCGCTGGAGACTCAAATCCCCTCGCTCCGCATCGCCCTCACCTATCGATTGATGAAAGATGATAATTACCATCGCCGGCTACAGGAATTGGAGGCCTTAGATGAGAAACGCCTGTTAGCTCAACAACAAATCGAGCTGTATCAAGAACGCATCTCTGGAGCCTTCAACAAGAAGGTTAAACTCAGAACATTCCAAGTGGGCGATCTCATTTTGGCAGTTCGGAGGTCGATGGTTATGACCTACAAAACTGTCGGTAAATTCTATCCAAAGTAGGAAGGCCCATTCATCATCGAGGCTGTCTTCTCCAATGGTGCTTACCGCCTCGTAAAACAAAACGGAGACTTGCTCATGATGCCCGTCAACGACAAGTTCCTGAAGAAGTATTATGTCTAAATGACATCCTCCAAATCAACCGGGCTGTTAAGTTATGTGCCCTCAGGTACCGCTGAACTTACACTCTGGTCATCCCAAATGAATCCATATCGCATCTTCCGGGTATTAAGTCATGTATAACCATACCTCTGAACTTTCTTCCTAAAAGAGCACCTTCCTCATGATCTATTATCCGCACTTTCAGTGCATAAAAAGGGTAACAGATCCACAAATTTCCCAAAACAACCACGTCGATGTCACCTCTGAGTTGTTTCACTTCCATCAAAAACAAATCACCCCTCACGTAGAACTTCTACGTCCATATTACCTCTGAGTTGTTCTATGTACCCTTCATGGTGTCCACTCCTGCCACGTCCTCATTACCTCTGAGTAGGAAGATTCCATTGAAGAAACCCTCATATTTACCACGTCCTCATTACCTCTGAGTAAGTATGTTGGTTTTCTTTCGACTTATTATTCGTACCCAAAACCAGGGTACACCAAGGATAATAGGCCCACAAATTTCCACAGTTGACCACAAATGTCCACAGTTGACCACAAATGTCCGCAGTTGACCACAAATGCTGTACTAAGTCCCCTAGTACATGTGCCTCTTTTCTTATTATCACATGCCTTTGGAGCCCAGCTGTTCCATGACATTCTTTTGCCCAATACCAAGAACTTATATGTCTCACCACAGAGTCGTTCTAGGTATCTCTATCAAACTTATTTTCCGTACCTAAAACTAAGGTATACCAAGGGTAATAGGTGCACAAAAAGTCCTCCAGTGGGGGCAAGTATCATAAATACCAAAAATACAGTACAAGCACAATAGATGATGAATGATGTAAACATAGTCATTTATTGAATGAAACAAAAGTACTACATGTTTGGGGACCGCGTCCCTATCAAAATGAAGAAAAATAATAAAGAAAGAAAAAAAGGCCGACTATGGTTCGGCGACACATAATTCTCTAAGATGTTCCTTCAGCAGGGCCGTCGACCGCTCAAACCGCTGCTTGGCCCGGCGCTCGGCCTCCTGAGTCAACCGTTCCGCGTCCTCCAGATGCGCGTGTGCCTGCCAGCCGTCTTCAAGCATCTTCAGAGCACGCTCCAAGCCAGTAGATGTACGGGTGACCTTGTCGGCATCCCAAACAATTAGCTCCTTCTCCGTACGGGCAGCCTCAAGCTCAGATTCCAAGAAAGTTAATTTCCTCTGAAGCTCGAGGATCTGCTCTTTCGTATTAATTATCCCACGGAAGGCGGTCGCTTCCCGAGCAATGCAATCCTCTCCCCTGCGGCTCAACTGATCGTACTGCAGAGACAGATTGTGGAGGTCCTTCAGTATAATCGGCTTGGACGTGTCCCGAGCAACCCTTACCTTCTCCATGGCAGTTATGAGGAAGGCACGTTCTTGATCTATTGCTGAAGATAGATCAACTTGCCGCAATACTTGAAACTGGGCCACAAGCTGATCAGCCTCTAGCAATTTGAGCTCCAGAAGCTCAACTATCCCTGCCCTATCGGGGAGGGTTCTAAGGAGTGCAATTTAGCCACGGGCGCATTGACGGGCCAAGGCAACAGAGGTCCCCCTCTCCACGGCAGCCTCAACCCATCGCTTCAGGTGGCGGTAGAAACTGTCAACCATATCCTTTGACGACTCATCTAGGACTTCTGAAGAAGACGGTGTCAAAGGTAGAGTAGTTAGCAGTGTCGAAGAAGATGCACCGGAACTTGATACCCCTGCCACGAGGGAAACAAGTTTCGAGCGAAAAGATGCTTGAATAGCGGCCAATTCCTCCTTCGCAGCCCGAAGGATCTGGAGACTCGGCAGGACGGAAAGGTCGACCTCCGGAGCCACATGAACAGAAGAAGGTGCAGGGACCATTTTTCTCTGCCCTGGCCATTCCGTCGTTTGCTCTCCCGAACTCGATTCAGCGGGAGGTCCTTCAATGTAAGTTGGAAGGGGAGGAGGCACACTCTCTTCCACCAGATCCCTTCTGGCGAACTCTCTCCCGATAATGTCCGTCGTTGGCAGTGAAGGAGCAGGACCTGTATGTCCGGAGCAACCATCAATTAGCTTAACCCGAAGGATGTGATAACAGAGCAAATAAACCTCCTCACTAGTCAAGACTTGGCTTATCTTACCACGGAAGAGTTGCTGAGGCTGAGGTTCGCTCACAGTCGCCGTAGCCTCTTCACCAGCAATATCTGAACCAAATTCAGCTGGTTCCTCTGTTCCAGCCGCCCCGGAAGGAGATACAACTGGATCAGCGTCACCCGTCTGAAATTCAGTAGTCTCGGGGATGGGTTCAGTAGTGCCTACGTCGCCCTGGGATGGGACGTCAACAACTGGAGGAACCTCAGCCGTCGCTGGAAGAATCCCGGTGGCAAGAATCTCGACACTCATGTCTCTAATTAGAGTAGCTAGAGCCGGGTCGATCGCAGAGGCAGCAGCCGACTCTTGAAAGTTCCCTTCTCTGACGCCTACAGAGAAAAGAAAAATGATTAGGTCATAGTTCAGGAAAAAGAAGAGCTAAAGAAGAAGATGGTTGTAATTCAATTCACCTCCAAAACGACATCACCATCCTCGCGTCTCTCCCTAATGAGCAGCCCGCGAGGCTTAACCGCAGCCCGTTTCACGGAGTAAGTTTTGCCACCAACAGCGGACTCATGCCTGTTTCGCTTGCGTGAAGGACCAGACACGACAGGCGGCTGATCCGCCACCACATCTTCTGTGGAAGGAAGCGAGTAATCAGGGTCATGCTCGTCATCTTCTTCGTCCACGTCGGTAGACTCCGAGTCTGACACAGCAACCGTGTTCTCCCTCTTCTTCCTCGTCTTGGACCCCTTGGGCTTCTCCTCCAAGCCAGTACCAACAATAAAGCTAGTACTCTGGTCAAAATCAACAAGAGGCTTGTTCGCCATGACATGGTATCGAGCCGCCAAATACAAGATCTCCCCTGACTCCCCAGCATAAGGAACTGAGAAACTGGTACGGATGTGAACCGTGTTATAATAGTGCCAGGCCCTGATACCGTCAAGGACGCTACCTTCAAAACCCAGACAAGAGCTGGGACTGTCCAAGAATAGCTGACTATACCCAAACTATCGGGAGAACCTACTGGGCAAGTAAGGTTCCAAGTAGACAGTATTGCAGTTGCGGTATACTAGGTGGACAGGACGAATGTTGTGCAACCAAAGGAGCATTTTGTCGGATGAGAAGTGGGGAGGCCCAATACCATCAAGATGTATGGCCCTCACTTCCTCAGCAGTAAATTGAGGAACAGACACGAAAAAAGTTTATTTGTCCACTCTCGCCAGCGCCATCTGACAGGCATGCATAGTCTCGCAATCCCAAGGCATACGGCGATACTGGAAGATGAAAGCATCGTCAGCAGTTACGCCATCTTCGGGGCCAGGCCTTTTTAAAGACCGGCAATGCATCAACAGCCACCCCATCATATAATGATAGGGCAGCTCAATGCATTCAAAGTCCTTCGTCGTGTTACGGGCGATGTCCTTGGACGAGAAAGTACGAAGGCCACGATGTATGCAGCATACCATGGCCGGAAGAAGAGCTAGTCTGACCCCAAAGACCAGCTTCACAGCAGAGAGAATAAAGTTATGGCTGATCCTCTCAATAGAACCAGCCCCTCCTGAAACTACGCAATTTTGTAGCCACACTATCAGGAATACTGCCAGAAGAGCCTTCTCGGACAACTGCTGAGTGTCTTGATAAAAATAAGTAAAAGAGTCAGATTGACTCCCGAACCTGTCACCGGTGGTTCTTACCCTCTTGGCGGTTGACACCTGGTCCTGCACCTCCTTCCGAGTTCGAGGACGTCGGAGGAGAAACCCGACCTGAGACACCGAGCTTAAAAAGGTAAGTGAGCCAGGCCTTTGTGTGAGGAAGGTTCCCTTCTGAGCTGTTGTTCTTTTTCTTCGACATCTGTTGGCACTTGCTGTGATGACAAAGCAATTCCCGGTAGACGACAACAAAGCCCGGAAACCTCTCCTCCAACTCCTCGAACTCTTCATTCGTGGGAGTGTACACTTCAAAGACTTTATTTCCCTAAGGCAGCTTGGAGACGTCATGCATCTCGTGGAGAGCAAGCCCTATCTCCCCTACAGGTGTAAAGAAGGTCCCCGTACGACGGTTGTACATCTCCAGCAGAGCCATGAATAATTTCTTGTTTATGGGCAAGCCGTAACAGGTGCCCCGAATAGCATGGTAGAGTCCAATCTCGCGCAGGAGAGTCTCGTATTCTAGCGTGATCCACGTAGACAGGTTGGTCCACGAAGGGAGGGGGTGTATCCAACTCGGTAGCGACAACCGGCCAATGGGATAAGACCCCTTCCGAGCAAGCTGGTTCAGGAAAGTGTCAGCTTGAGAGAACTTGAAATTGGGATCCTGCACGTTCAAGAAATTGCCCGGGGCCAACCCCATCACGTAGCGGCTGACCGGTACCTTGCCCGCATACACTGACCCCAAGTTGTTGTTATAGTGAATGTTGCCCACGAACATCCCAGACCGACTCGGAGTCAAGGAATACTCCATCTTTCTGTCCATCGGCAGCATGTTGAACCACGACAATGGTAAATGATGCTCCATCTGAGGAATATGGATCGCCATCCCGTCAGAAGTAAAACTCCAACTCTCAAATATATCTAGAACTTGGGAGTTCTTCACAGTCAGGGCATCCCCAAAGAGGAATGCAGGCTTCAGGTGTTTGCCCTCCAGCAGCCCTGAGTTCATCATCCCCGAAAGAAAGTAGAAGGACTGGTTTTTAATGTCTCTCAGCCTCTCCATAGGTTCGTCTTTGGGAAGCTGATTCACCATATACTCGACTATGTGGTCAAACCTGACGCCTACAGCAGATTGGGCGCGACCTATCAAGGGCTCTCCCGCAGGATTGACTGGAAAATTCACTGAAAAAGGACAAAAGAAATAAGTTAGAAGGTGGCCAGGGAAAACTGCTTAGTGTTTTCGAGCTTATGCGGCTCTGATTAGGCGGGGTCCTTATGCGGCACAATTTAAAGGAGCTTATGCGGCTCTATTTGGGGGGGGGGGCTCATGCAGTGTAATGCCCCAGTCCCAAAATACTTAGGACTAGGTACGTATCCATGCCAGCTGCATACATACGAAGTACACTCCAATATATGGAAACCTCGTATGAATACATAAGCTGTAAAATGCAGTAGAACCATAATAACTAAATCTCATCCACTAGATAAATAAATGATATAAAAGCAACTCTGAATTTGTCATGTATACAATCGTTGGGCGGAGACAAAGTCCACTACCAACTATCTTAAATAAAATATACAAGAAGTGATCGATAAAATAACGAGATGAACCAAGCACAATCGTCTTCGAAAGAATGGAGAAGATCACGGCTTTGGCGAGAACACCTGCAAAATCACAGAAGCACACACCTGGAGAGATAACCAGGTCCTCAGAGGGACGTAACAAGATACATAAACATGCCATATAAATACTGAATATAAAATATGCCACAATCATAGAAAGTGACAAGACATAAATAAGGTACTCTAACCATACTAAAGTGAACATGCAGTTAAGAATAAACCTTTCGTCGTATGAGCCCTGGCTGTAATGGAATCTGGTATAGTCCCCACTTGGGCACCAGTGACCGAGAGCATGACGTTGAAAAACGGCAGTGGCCAACCTGAGCGGCTCATACCCGTATCTCCAGCGGAGCTTCCGGGTTATAAGGGAAGTGCAATAGAAGCCCATACGACAAGGAAATATTCTCCCCACCCAATGTACCTGTAAAGTCGCGTCCACGACCATGTATCGCTACTAACTGCTAAGTCTCCTAGCACGCCTCTATTAGCAGTTAGCCCTAACGCATGCACATGGGGGATCAGCCCACACACAAGAACCTCTACATGCTACTCATCTCACGCATCCTCGTGGTACAACGGTGTTGAGGTATATGCAATACACTACAACGGTAGTCTCTTAACTCTAAGTCCATATGCAATCAAAGGATAATAACAAAGTATATCTAATATTACTATGCAGACAATAAATTAAGGACTACAAAAATTAGAAATAATGAACAGTGATATGTAATAAAATACAACTGAATATAAACAGTATAATGGCAAGGTATCTTGCCTGGGGTGTCGCCTGGTGGTGCGATGTTTCCGACAAGTCCTGATTGTCCACTAGCCATGGTCGTTGAGTAAATGTGCGAATCCACAAGAAAATAGGAAGCATGATTTAGTCACAGTTAATGGTGGTAGTCGAAAAGAATTTGTGTGGACAGTTACGTATCATATTTTTAGAAAATATTTATGATATCAGAAACTAACCTTATTAGTAAAATAGATTTTTAGACTAATACTTAGAAAATGAAAACTCGTTTTAAGCAAATATTATAGTTTTGTAAAAATTAACTTTTAGATAGAAAACTAGTAGTTAAAAGAAATAAATATTTATACTATTTGGAAATCTCAGGGTAAAATTATACAATTATTGTAGAAAGTCAACCTTTTATTAGTCAAATATTTTAATAAATTTATAGAAAAATAACATCTATTTGTTCAATAAAATAGATTAATATAATGATAATAATAATAATAATACAAATAATAATAATAATAATAATAATAATAATAAAAACAATACACTTATCCCCCTTTTAAAAAATAATAATAATAATAATAATAATAATAATAATGGTATAAACCAACACTCGGTCAATCCTCCCCCAATTCACACAGTAAGTGAGAGAAAGAGGAACAAAGTGAGAGGGAAGAAGGAGGAGAGAGGGAAAGCTTACCAAGAGCGGGTGGCTCCGGCGCCGTGGTCGGCGCAGATGGGCGCCGGCGGTCGGGATTAGGCGGGCGCGGTCAGCGCCGGGGAGCAGCGCGGCAAGATTTGACGGCGACGGCGGTTTGGAGGGTCGAAGAGGGTTTTCCGGAGGTGCCTTTCCACCAGAGCGCGTTGTCGGCACTGGAGGCGGCACGGGAGGCGGTGGCGGCTGTGGCTTTGTGTGGTGGGGGAACCGAATAGGATTAGGACTCGTGTCTTGTCGGGAAATGTCCGACACGACGAATGTGACGGGGAGAGGTGTCCGGAATGTCGGACACGAGGAGAACCATGTATGTGTACTAGAAGAATATAGTGGATATGATCTGGACATGGACACGATACACAATGGGGTGGAAATTGTGGTTGAGAATTATGGAGGAGTACCTCTTCTTTTATAGGAGGTGGGAATACCCAGTTGGATAATCATTAGGATTAATTTAAACCCAATCAAATCCAACTTCAAATTAAAATTTAATTTAAAACTAGATAATCTAAACTCAATTTATGTATCAATTCTATCCTTTAACTATTTAAATTAAATCCATAAAATCAAATCGAGATTTAAAATGGCCACAATAAATTTCAAATATATTTTTCAAAAAATACCAATAATATTAATTTTGAAAATAATAATATTTTTAAATAACATTTTGAATAATAAAATATTAATAAAATAATTTCAAAAATGAAATTATATATATGAATAAAAATTTATGTACCTCACGTTAAGAATATTTGCATAAAATAGTTTTTTAAATTGCTACTATTAAATATGATAGCCTTTTAGAATAAAATAAAAATAATAATAAGATTTGGCCATCCCGATACGATACTTTTCAAAATTTTAAAAATATATAAATACAAATAATTATTATATATTAAAATAAATATTTTCCAAAAATATGTACGCTCGCACATATTCGTACTCGTCGAGCAATCACGAATAAACAAAATTTGCGCGCACTGTACAATACGACTACGCGGCGTACAAAAATTTAAAATAGTACCAAAAAATATAGTAAAAATTTAGGGGTTTTACATCCTACCAAACTTAAAAGAATTTCGTCCTCGAAATTTAGGAAAAATTAGGATAGGTAGGGTGAAGGAGATAGAAGCAGTATAATCGATAAGAATTTGATTCATATTGAACAAAAAGGCAATCAATTGTTTGACGAGAATGAAACGACATTTCAATGGCCATATGTCATTCGATCGATTAAAACAAAATTTCGATGGTTTTAGATTACGATCATGCACATGACAATCGATCAATGACTAAGCTCGATCATCCCTAACATTAACTAAAAAAAAGCAACCTCATAAGTAGGTAATAATTTCCTTAATCCTTGATATCGTCAATATTCATGAAATCTCTCTTATCATAAATTGTTCTTTCCAAAAAAAAAATTTCCGTTCCACGTCCCCTTAAACAAAAGCAATATGATTCTAAATGTACTCTAATTTTCCTCTATCTCGTCATAAAATTTTAAAAAAATCTAAATTTCTGAATTCCATAATCTCCATTATACTAGCTTACTTATGCATATCTTTCCAAGCCATATTTTCCTCTACAAAATTTCAACCTTCAACCAATTTGGCCCAAGTAACAGTTAAAATCTTCTTACTACAAATTGTATTATTGGTCAATGCACAATGCATCCATAGGTATCAAAAATCCGTCTTTTAATGATAAATCTCGAAAACTAACAGTATACCTTCATAACTAAATTTGATTTTTTTTTCTAAAATATTCATTAGTCTCTCTCGAAAATTTGACTCCAACAATCTCCTCTTTTTGATGGTAGAAGTGAAACTCATCTTAACTGCCTATGCATAATCATCTTAATAAGAAATGTAAATGATTCTTTCTTCAACAATTGGTTATACTTGAAAACTAATATCATCATATCACTAGGTGTTATCAAAGGCACCGTAAAAATTTGTCTTTATCAAAAATTTGCATCCCAAAATTTTATATATAAATTTGGTTCTTAAACCACCAACACTTTAGAAATTTCTTCACTCGATATTTAGTTACCTCAAAACAATTTTGAAAGTCGCGAAGTCTATTTATCCTCGAGTGTTTCATCAAAACATAATTTATCATTCCCTACTTCATTGATTCGGATTTATTGCACATTCCTATTTATTTCCCATCTATACCTTGTAATCTCGTAATTATCTTAACAAACTGTAGTATTTTTCCATGTTGTGGGGTTCTCCCATCTAACCTCTACTAACCCAAGAATGTCATGGTCAACTGTCATTTCTCATAAGGGAATCATACAAGGAACAAGGTTGTATAAGCTATGGAGGAATCATAGTAAAATATAAGTAAAGCAATTTAATGAGAAGGGAAAAGAGTAAGGGTTGCAATATTGAAGAGCTAAAAGATGTTATGGGTCTAAGTAAATCAAGGTAATACAAGGAAATGATAATGATTAAGCAGTCAAGATAAACACAAGGTTAAGCATTTAACTGATTTAGTAAATCGCAATCGGGCCGAAGATTTGAGTCGAGATTGACTCCAAATATATAGTCAGAAGTATATCGGTACCATGGTATAGGTTATAGTTGAGTCTTATGACCCAAAAGTCGTACCATAAAAATAGAGTACAAGGGGACGTGTTTTAGTGGGACCTGATATACCTACACGAAGGTGAGCTCGTCTAGGTTTTGCATGTGAAATTTGCTGGAAGGAAAAGTCTAGTGTTGTGCTCCAAATATCAAAGTCACGATAGGGATGCTAAATGATCAAAAATAGAAAGTGGGTTTTCACAAGGCACTAATTAAGGCACAAAAATAAAATGTTAACACACGAAATAAAGATAATTTAGGAAATCTCATAGATCAAGTTAAGATAAGTTAGAGACACAATTTCTAGAGAGAAAATAGTCTCCTAGATAACGGTATGGTCAAGGGAATGATTCCAATCATTTCTAAGTTTCAAAACAATTAGAGGGTCACGAATAAGGATCTAGATTTGAGGGAAGGTCGAGTAAGTTAAAGATATGTTCCTCGGTTTAGTCGATGACTAACTATACTTGTGTATATGCAATGTCATAACATAGGTGGTATGGCAATCTAATGTGGAATACTTCTATCTCATTAGGGTGACCTTACTTGCTTCTTGGTCTTCTACCAATATGTGATCTGAAAATTTCAAGTTCCTCGAAATTTTCTCAATAAAATTTCCAAGATACTTCGCCAAAGTTTCAATTATCTTTAGACAGTCAACTTTAATCACAATTTTTAAATCTCTAGTAAATCTCGAAACAACCCTTGTATATCGCAACTTGAATAATAACCTTTTTTTTTTCTTTTTTTCACCAAAACTTAAATATCCATAATCAAAGCTTTTAAACTCGAAATCTAAATAACTTTATATATCATAGATCATATGAACAAATTTTAAATATTTTTCCTTCAAGTCGATTTCATATCTTTCAAAAATATTTCAAAAATTTTTACCATTATCTCTTCAGCTCAAATTAAATACTTATAATTCGTAAATCGTAGAATCAATTTAAAACCTCAAGTTCTCTAATAAACCGTAATTAATAACCCTCCACATTCTCTAGTCGTTTACAAAATCACAAATTATAAAATTTAAACACTTTAATAAATTCGAGATAAACTTTAACATATTCAATCCAAACTTGAACTTAATCGTAAATCATGTGTCACAATTTAAAGATGTTTTCCAAATCGGTTTTTATCCCAACAAATCATAAACTATTTCACACTTTCCAAAAATCATAAATCATGAATTGTTTTCTCGATCTAGCTATTCTCTTGTATATACCACCATGTAATAGCAAAATAAAATTCCAACTATCCTTTGGAGGCGGTAATATGCTACTACCCAACTTCAAATTAACTAATCCTTAAAATCATATTTCTGGGAAAATAAATGCCTTTATAGCTTAAATAAAATCCCAATGCATACTAATTGTCAATGCAATCCATATCGCCACGTGTTTAACCTATGGGCATATACTAGTGTAGTCATCTTACTAAACACGAAACTAAGAATTTACGGTAGAAGGAGTCAAGCAAGATGTAATTCAAGGAGGTCGAACGAGAGTTCAGAATTTGAAGTCATGGAAGGATGTCAAGTAGGTGGATGAGATTCTAAACTCTAATCCTATACTGCAGGCCTGTTCGGTACAGTCATGTAACCGAAACGGCAAACTAGACCTGCATGGGCCACCATAAAAATATGTAACGCCCAGTCCCAAAATACTTAGGACTAGGTACGTATACATGCCAGCTGCATACATACGAAGTACACTCCAATATATGGAAACCTCGTATGAATACATAAGCTGTAAAATACAGTAGAACCATAATAACTAAATCTCATCCACTAGATAAATAAATGATATAAAAGCAACTCTGAATTTGTCATGTATACAATCGTTGGGCGGAGACAAAGTCCACTACCAACTATCTTAAATATAATATACAAGAAGTGATCGATAAAATAACGAGACGAACCAAGCGCAATCGTCTTCGAAAGAATGGAGAAGATCACGGCTTTGGCTAGAACACCTGTAAAATCACATAGGCACACACCTGGAGAGATAACCAGGTCCTCAGAGGGATGTAACAAGATACATAAACATGCCATATAAATACTGAATATAAAATATGCCACAATCATAGAAAGTGACAAGACATAAATAAGGTACTCTAACCATACTAAAGTGAACATGCAGTTAAGAACAAACCTTTCGTCGCATGAGCCCTGGCTTTAATGGGATCTGGTATAGTCCCCACTTGGGCACCAGTGACCGAGAGCATGACGTTGAAAAACGACAGTGGCCAACCTGAGAGGCTCATACCCGTATCTCCAGCAGAGCTTTCGGGTTATAAGGAAAGTGCAATAGAAGCCCATACGACAAGAAAATATTCTCCCCACCCAATGTACTTGTAAAGTTGCGTCCACGACCATGTATCGCTACTAACTGCTAAGTCTCCTAACACGCCTCTATTAGCAGTTAGCCCTAACGTATGCACATGGGGATCAGCCCACACACAAGAACCTCTATATGCTACTCATCTCATACATCCTCGTGGTACAACGGTGTCGAGGTATATGCAATACACTACAACGGTAGTCTCTTAACTCTAAGTCCATATGCAATCAAAGGATAATAACAAAGTATATCTAATATCACTGTACAGACAATAAATCAAGAACTACAAGAACTGGAAATAATGAACAGTGATATGTAATAAAATACAACTGAATATAAACAGTATAATGGCAAGGTATCTTACCTGAGGTGTCGCATGGTGGTGCGATATTTTCGACAAGTCCTGATTGTCCATTAGCCATGGTCGTTGAGTAAATGTGCGAATCCATAAGAAAATAGGAAGCATGATTTAGTCACAGTTAATGGTGGTAGTCGAGAAGAATTTGTGTGGACAGTTACGTATCATATTTTTAGAAAATATTTATGATATCAGAAACTAACCTTATTAGTAAAATAGATTTTTAGACTAATACTTAGAAAATAAAAACTTGTTTTTAAGCAAATATTATAGTTTTGTAAAAATTAACTTTTAGATAGAAAACTAGTATTAAAAGAAATAAATATTTATACTATTTGGAAATCTCAGGGTAAAATTATACAATTATTGTAGAAAGTCAACCTTTCATTAGTCAAATATTTTAATAAATTTTTAGAAAAATAACATCTATTTGTTCAATAAAACAGATTAATATAATGATAATAATAATAATACAAATAATAATAATAATAATAAAAATAATACACTTATCCCCCTTTTTTTAAAAAATAATAATAATAATAATAATAATAATAATAATAATAATAATGGTATAAACCAACACTCGGTCAATCCTCCCCCAATTCACACAGTAAGTGAGAGAAAGAGGAACGAAGTGAGAGGGAAGAAGGAGGAGAGAGGGAAAGCTTACCAAGAGCATGTGGCTCCGGCACCGTGGTCGGCGCAGATGGGCGCCGGCGGTCGGGATTAGGCGGGCGCGGTCAGCGCCGGGGAGCAGCGCGGCGAGATTTGACGGCGGCGACGGTTTGGAGGGTCGGAGAGGGTTTTCCGGAGGTGCCTTTCCACTGGAACGCGGTGTCGGCGCTGAAGGCGGCACGGGAGGCAGTGGCGGCTGTGGCTTTGTGTGGTGGGGGAACCGAGTAGGATTAGGACTTGTGTCGTGTCGGGAAATGTTCGACACGGCGAATGTGATGGAAGAGGTGTCCGGAATGTCGGACACGAGGAGAACCATGTATGTGTACTAGAAGAATATAGTGGATATGATCTGGACACGGACACGATACACAATGGGATGGAAATTGTGGTTGAAAATTATGGAGGAGTACTTCTCCTTTTATAGGAGGTGGGAATACCCAGTTGGATAATCATTAGAATTAATTTAAACCCAATCAAATCCAACTTCAAATTAAAATTTAATTTAAAACTAGATAATCTAAACTCAATTTATGTATCAATTCTATCCTTTAACTATTTAAATTAAATCCATAAAATCAAATCGAGATTTAAAATGGCCACAATAAATTTTAAATATATTTTTCAAAAAATACCAATAATAATAATTTCAAAAATAATAATATTTTTAAATAACATTTTGAATAATAAAATATTAATAAAATAATTTTGAAAATAAAATTATATATATGAATAAAAATTCATGTACCTCACGTTAAGAATATTTGCATAAAATAGTTTTCTAAATTGCTACTATTGAATATGATAGCCTTTTAGAATAAAATAAAAATAATAATAAGATTTGGCCATCCCGATACGGTACTTTTCAAAATTTTAAAAATATATAAATACAAATAATTATTATATATTAAAATAAATATTTTCCAAAAATATGTACGCTCGCACATATTCGTACTCATCGAGCAATCACGAATAAACGAAATTTGCGCGCACTGTACAATACGACTACGCGGCGTACAAAAATTTAAAATAGTACCAAAAAATATAGTAGAAATTTAGGGGTTTTACATGCAGCCCAGTTCAAATGAGCTTATGCGGCTCTGTTTAGCGGGTGTTCATGCGGCCCAAAAAGCTTATGCGGCTCTGATTTGATGGGGCCTCACGCGGCCCAGTGAGCTTATGCGGCTCTGTTTAGCGGGTGCTCATGCGGCCCAGTTCAAATGAGCTTATGAGGCTCCGTTTAGCGGGGTCTCATGCGGCCCAGTTCAAATGAGCTTATGCGGCTCTGTTTAGCGGGTGCTCATACGGCCCAGTTTAAAAGAGCTTATACGGCTCTGATTTGATGGGGTCTCATGCGGCACAGTTCGAGGGTGCTTATGCGGTCTTGTTTGTTGGAACTTCATGCGGCACAGATTCGAAGGAGCTTATGCGGTTCTGTTTGTTAAAACTTCATGCGACATAGTTCAAAGGAAGCTTATACGGCACTGTTCGATGGGTCTTCATGCGGCCCAGTTTGCAAAGTGCTTATGCGGCCACAAGACGACTCTCATGCGGCTCGGACATGAGGCATACCCCCATACGGCTCGGACATGAGATGTACATGTGGCACATACAGGACAGTATACGAATTCATCACAATGAACTTGAACAGTTCAATGAAGACGAAGAAGGCCCGCGCATAAAACATGCGGCGTAGCCATGATGGTTAGGGTTTTGAGTTCATACAGTTTCTTCCAACATTCTTACCATCAATGGCGGGGTGAACATCGGAGTGGACTGGGGTCTCCGCAGTCGACGAGGAGGCCGCTCCTTTACCCTTCGTCGCAGCACTCGAGGAAGTCTTGGAAGCCATGAAAGATCGAAGGAGAAGAAGAGATAGAAACTAAGACGAGAAGGCTTGAACAAGAGAAGAGAGTAAAGAGTCTCTCTCTAAAAATTGCTCATATTTATAGGCGGATATGGGGCGCGTGGACCGATATGCGCTTCGGATTATGTGCTGCCTAGAAGATAAAACCGACTCTTGGGATTTTATCCCTCCCATACAAAAAAGAACGCTCAGAATCGTCAAGGCAAATCCAAATATTTAATGCCGACTCTTGGGATCCTACCCAAAAGACGGCTTTAAATCAAAATGAATCAAGAGCAATTAATGAGACGCCTATGTGGCATGAAGGACAGCATGCTGCCAGAGAAGTCTATGCGGCCAGAGCAGTCTATACAGCTAGGAAGTCTATGCGGCCAGAGCAGTCCATACGGCCAGAGCAGTCCATGCGGCCAGAGCAGCCTATACGGCTAGAAAGTCCTATGCGGCCAGAGAAGTCTATGCGGCACGAAGAGATTAAGTGGACATGCTTCTTATTCAAAGTATTTCAATTTTTACAAATTGAAAACTTTGAAGGGGGTCTTGTAGAAGCATGAAAAAGAATAGTAATTCATATGCGGCCCAGATTCAGCATGCGTCTCAAAAGCTTGAAGAGCTTTATGCGGCTCAGAAAATCCCAGAGAGCCGCATACGGCTCAGGAATTTTTATGCGGCTCAGGAAGAGACACGTGGCTTCATACGGCTCAAAACAGGCCAATTACAGCTGGCCATAATCACCCTCTGCAGCTGGCCATTAAAAGCTCTGGCACAAAGTGACAGTTCTGACGGTTCTGACATAATGAAGAGACGCATCATCCTCATCAAAAGACGAAAAAATCTCTGAGATAGCCGGCACAGTTCACAAATTCCAAAGAAGTTCTCTATGCGGACCGCCTATGTGATCATCATGCGGCTCGGTTGTGAGGCATCCTCATGCGGCTAGGTTGTGGGGGCCACCCTTATGCGGCTCGGCTATGGGGGCCACCCTTATGCGGTTCAGTTGGAGGGCCACCCTTATGCGGCTCAGTTGTGAGGCCATCCTCATGCGGCTCGGCTGTGGGGGCCATCCTTATGCGGTTCAGTTGGGAGGGCCACCTTTATGTGGCTCAGTTGTGAGGCCATCCTCATACAGTTTGGCTGTGGAGGCCACCCTTATGCAGTTCAGTTAGGGGGGCCGCCCTTATGCGGCTCAGTTGTGAGGCCATCCTCATGTGGCTCGGTTGTGAGGCCACCCTTATGCGGTTCAGTTGGAGGGCACCCTTATGCGGCTTAGTTATGAGGCCATCCTCATGTGGCTCGGTTGTGAGGCCATCCTCATGCGGCTCGGTTGTGGGGGACACCCTCATGCGGTTCAGTTAGGGGGCCACCCTTATGCGGCTCGATTGTGAGGCCATCTTTATACGGTTCAGTTGTGAGTCCACCCTCATGCGGCTCAGTTGTGAGGCCATTCTCATGCGGTTCAGTTGTGAGGCTACCCTCATGTGGCTCAGTTGTGAGGCCATCCTCATGCGGCTCAGTTGTGAGGCCACACTCATGCGGTTCTGCCAGGATGCCCCGTTCAGGCGGCTCGCAACAAAATGGTAGTTGAAACACGTAGCAGAAGATTGACTAAGACTTATCCACGCAGATTTATTGCAACCAACAAATTATGACAATGCAGATTTATTACAACCAACACAACAGCCCAGATTGATTTCCAACAAACAGATCAAGGTTAACCTTAACAAATCCCCAATCGCCTACTTTTTAAGGTGCAATTACTATACACCCCACTCATCACAAAGTCCTATAAATAGCAGAGGATTATTCCTTTGCACACACACACAGAAAAAACACAAAGAGCAGAAGATATACACAGAGAGCATCCTACAGAGCAATACGCAGAGAGAGAGAGAGCACTTCTTCGTCGGAGCCAAGGCCGCGTTCGATCGTCCAAGGAGTAAGGCGGAGTTGATATCACTTTCCCGAGCCTCTACCGTCACCCCCCATAATCAAAAACTAAACAATTGTACTTAGATTGCTTTTCCTAGATTTTGTTCCTAGGCACTCTTTGTACGAGCGAGTTTGTATTGTGAATTTAAGTTCAGTCCTCCCATAAAACTGTTCTATTCTTTGATAATCAATGACAAACAACCGTAAACCATAATCGACGTTTCATATTTTTTTGCAACATGTAAAATAGTTTATCTTTTTACTAGAACCTTAAACTTTCTCGTTATGGTGCGAAAGTTATATTTTCAGAGTAAATTACTCTAAATCGATACGTTTTTCCTGAGTTCTTGACCTTAGTGGATTGGCATGTATTTAACTTGGCATCGTCGATTTGAATGAGTTTGAGGAAAAGAATTTCGTTTGTGGGAAGGAGTAAAAAAAAGGGGCCGAATCACCCACCAAGTATTTTGATCGTGCCGACCGTCGAAGTGCTTCACAACATTCAAGCTTTAGTTACACAATTTCCTACAATAGCACCAACACATAGTCAGAATTCCTTCCTTAATCCTTTATTTCGAAATTCGTAGAATGCATTCAAAAAACGATGTAAAAATACATTCATCAAAACCAAGCGACAAAAACTCCAAGAAAACCATACAACAGTCCGGTCATGTCGAAGGGACTCTTATATAGAGCTCACTCACCGAGCTGCAGCCTGCTGCATCTAGGACTTATTCCAATAGAAGTCGTTCCATTAATTGGATCGATTCTCGTAACATTCGTCCAAATCGATTTGATCTATGCCGTAAGGTATTATCGTTTACCAAGCTCAGCGATCAAGTTAGATGGCCATCTAAGTTTCCGACTGATCTGACTCGGCGCAAGCATATTACGAAGTCCGTCACCTATCGAAAGCGGGGCACTACATAATATACCACTAAGAAAAGTTTCGTCCCAAAACTTAAGAAAAAGGGTCTGACCTTAAATTAGGCAAACAACGAAGGCTACTTCTTCTTCATCTCTGCCTCAATTTCCCATGTCGACACTTCAACTGAATGGTTCCGCCAAAGCATGCGGACCAAGGATACCGATCGATTTCGTAATACCTTCTCATTATGGTCCAAAATTTAAATAGGCTCCTCCGAGTAAGACAGGTCAGTACGTAGCTCCAACGGATCGAAGCTAACCACGTGACTTGGATCGTACACGTATTTTCAAAGTTATGAAATGTGGAAAATATCGTACACATCAGCCAAGGCAGGAGGTAGTACGATACGATAAGCAACCGTTGTAACTCACTCGATGATCTTGAAAGGGCCTACAAATCTCGGGCTTAATTTGCTTTTAACGTCGAACCGCATCATGCCACGCATGGGTGTTACTTTCAAAAACACATGGTCCCCGACCAAAAATTCTAGCGGTCGTCGACGAAGATCTGCGTAGCTCTTTTGTCGACTTTGTACGATAGGAGTCTACTTCGGAGCAAGCGAACCTTTTTGACGGCCTGCTCCACCAATTTCGGTCAAAGCACTTATCGCTCTCCGACTTTGTCCCAACATATTGGAGAACGACACTTCCTTCCGTAGAGCACTTCATATGGAGCCATCTGAATGCTCGACTGATAAAAATTGTTATACGTAAACTCCGCAAGCGACAAATGCGTATCCCAACTAGTCTTTAGATCGATCGCACACATACGTGACATATCCTTAAGATTTGATCCACTCTCTCCATCTGACCGTCTGTCTGGGGGTGGTATATAGAACAAAAATTTACTTTGGTCCCCATTGCTGCTTGCAGGCTCATCCAAAAATACGATAGGAATCGTCCAACCCTGTCCGAAATTATTATGGACGGTACCCTGTACAGTCGGACAATCTCGTCGATATAGATTTGTGCTAACCGATCGATGCTCCATGCTACTTTAATTGTGATAAAGTGAGCCAACTTGGTCAATATATCAATAATAACCCAAATCACATCATTTTCCCGCGGTATTTTCGGAAATCCCATAATGAAATCCATCGAGATATTGTCCCACTTCCACTCGGGAATGGCGAGGTTCTGCAGCTCTCGGCCTGGCCTTTGATGTTCTGCCTTCACTTGCTGACATGCCAAAGACTGCGACACGAAAGTAGCCACATCTTTCTTCATGTCTTGCCACCAAAAGTTTGTGTGCAAGTCCTTGTACATTTTGCTGCTTCCAGGATGTAATGAGTACTTCGCATATTGTGCCTTTGTTAGAATATCTTTTCTAAGCTCGACAGTTTCAGGAATGCAAAACCTTTCTTTTAGTTGGATTGTCCCGCCTCCGTCTTTCGCAAAGTCAGTCGCCCTTTCTGTTGAAATTAGCTCGCGCATCTTCTTCAGGAATGAATCGCCTTTCTGTGCGGTCTTTATTTTGCTAAGCAGGCTCGACCATAGCTTCAACTGAGCTAGGTGCAGGTGTCGATACTCAGTTCCGAGTTTGATATCTATCGCTTCATGGTCTCTTCTTATCTTATTATTTAGGGCCAGCAATCCCATAAATATTCTGCTCAGTGCATCGGCTACGACGTTTCCCTTGCCCGGCATATACTTGATGTTAGCTCATAATCCTTTATGAGTTCGAGCCAACGTCGCTGCCGTAAGTTGAGTTCTCGTTGTGTAAACACGTATTTGAGGCTTTTATGATCTGTATAGATTCTGCAAGCCACACCATAGAGGTAGTGTCGCCTGAGTTTCAATGCAAACATGATCGCCACCAATTTTATGTCATATATCAGATAGTTTTTCTCGTGTTGTTTCAACTGACGTAAAACGTAGGAGACTTTATCTTTCTACATGAGTACGTACTCGAGGCCAGTTTTTGATGCGTCGCTGAATATCTGAAAGCCTTCTGGACCATCTAGAAGTATAAGGATTGGAGCTGAGATGAGCTGTCGCTTCAAACTCTTGAAAGCTGGATTCACAGTCATCACTCCACTCAAATATGATTTCCTTCGGGATGAGGCGAGTCAGAGGCGATGCTAGTTTTGAAAGCTTCGCACGAATCTTCGGTAGTAGCCTACAAAGCCCAGAAACTCCGAATGTCGCTAGCCGAGGTAGGTCATTTCCAATCTACCACCGCTTCAATCTTCTTCGGGTCCACTGCGACGCCTTCGACAGAGATTACATGTCCGAGGAACGTCACACTACTCATCCAGAACTCGCATTTACTCTATTTGGCATATAATTTGTTTTCATGTAGTATCTGCAATACCATCTTTAAGTGCTCTGCGTTATCTTCTCGATTCTTCGAGTAGATAAGGATATCGTCGATGAACACGACTACAAATTTATCAATTTGGGGTTGGAAGACTCGGTTATCAGATCCATAAAAGTGGCTGGGGCATTCGTCAAACCGAACGGCATGACTAAAAATTCATAATGACCATATCGAGTACGGAAGGCAGACTTCGATACATCATCGGACTTGATCTTCAATTGATAATAGCCTGAACGAAGATCAATTTTTGAAAATATTGACGCGCCTTGCAGATGGTCAAATAAGTCATCGATTCGTGCTTAGGAATACTTGTTCCATACGGTCGCCTGGTTGAGTTTACGATAGTCGATGCATAGCCGCATCGATCCATCCTTCTTTTTCATAAACAGTACGAGAGCTCCCAATGGAGAGACGTTAAGGCAAATAAATCTATGGTCTACCAACTCTTGTACTTGTACCTTCAGCTCTTTCAGTTCTGCTGGAACCATTCGGTAAGGCATCTTTGATATCGGCCGTGTATCTGGGAAGGTATCGATACTGAATTCTATTTTTCGATTTGACGACATTCTAGGCATCTCATCAAGAAAAACATCGAGAAAATCTTTCACAATATCAGTCTGCACTGTGTTTGTATTATCCTTCCGCTTATCTCGAACTGATGCCAAGTATTTCGTACAGCCGGAACGTAGCATACACCTCGCCAAAATTGCCGATACCACCATGGCCGTCTTCGAGATCGTACCGCACGAATATGAGAACTCTGTCTCATCAGGAAGACGAAACACCACTCTCTTCTCCGCGCACTCGATTGTTTCATGACAAGTGCCCAACCAATCCATGCCCAGGATTATGTAGTACACTTTGATGTCTAGTACGACGGCTTCCAAGGATAGATTTATTTCCTCGATGCAAATATGGCCATTTCTAGAAATAAAGTTCACAGGCATATCGACTCCCGACGGAGTGCTAAAGCTAATGTTCATATCTAGTGATTGCATGGCTATTTTATTTTCTCTAGTATAATCAACAGATATAAAACTATATGTTGCACCCGAATCGAATAGTACTCGAGTAGGTATATTTTTGGAGAGTCATATACTTGTTACAACCATATCAGAATCAAATGCCTCATCCCGAGTCAATGCATAGACTCGGCGTTGCGCTCCATGGCGTTGGTTCTACTGGTTCATGGACACCGCATTTGTGCCTTGCAGTGGAGGCGTTCTATTCTAATTTGGAATATTCTTCGGAGGATTTAGAACATTTCTTGGTGGGTTTGGAACATTTCTTGGACACTGCGGCCTTGAATGGCATATCTCGCCACACCCGTAATATGTTCTGTAGAAACAATCGCCCGGATGATGCCTATGCTTGCCAAAGGTATTGCAATGTAATCCTGGATAGGGACATCGATTCTCGGATGTGTTTGGACGCTTATGTACTCCCGATCCTCCAGCGTCATTAGGACGCTTGTTGAAATTGCTGCGGACGACAGGCACGACCCTTAGCGACATACGACCAAAGATTCGCTCGCTGTCAAGTGCGGCTTCGTAGGATTCACAATAAGTTCGGCATCGCTGATTCATGACGTCCCTACACAATTCGTCGTTGAGGCCTTGTTGAAAAAGCTCGCACCATTCTTCTTTGCTGGAAAGGAAAGCGCCGACAAATTTTATAAGTTTTGAGAAGCTTGTATCATAATCTTCAACAATCATATTCCCTTGCCTCAACATCACAAACTCATCCCCCTTCTATCGACTGATGGCATGAGGAACGTACTGCTCAAGAAAGGCCGCCTTAAATATTTTTCAGGAAATCTTGGTGTTAGGATCAGTTTCATAGATTTCCTGCTTCTTAGCTGCCCACTAGTCGTAAGCCCTCAATTATAGTTTTAACGTCGCACATGTTACCTTCTGGGACCCTTCAATGCTAAGCAGATTAAATAAGTCCTCAATCTTCGCGAGCCACCCCACTATCATATCAGGCTCTGCTCGGCCATTTAATTTAGGTGGGTTCATCTTGCGGAACTCATTTGCTTTGAACAAGAAAGAAGAGTTTATCATTTGCGGTTGAACTTCTTTCTCTACTTCATCTTGAACATCTTTCCTCTCTTCGGATACCACGACCGTTGCTTTGGTATTGCCCACCATCTTGCTTAAGATCGGCGTTAGGTCGCCCATTTGCTTCTACTGCGTACCAAATTAGGCTTTGATTTGCATCTGAAGCTGTTGCTACTGCAGCTCCATCAACTGCAACATTTTCTCCATCGTAGTCTCGCTACGGCTAGCACCCTTTGAACTCGACAAACTATCCACGGTGTTGGTTGCTGTGTCGGGATTATTTTTATTTTTCTTTGTCATTCTTACAAATAAAGTAAACCCGTTAGTATTTTTCAAAATATCTACGGACATACTTGTATGGAACTATTATTTCATGCAGCATGTCGGCAAGCATTCAATAGAGCAATCGCAATGAACATTCCAACAATGAAACATTTTTCAAAAATTTGAGGAAACATAACTGAGCTTTGATACCAATTTATCACGCCCCGAGTCGACAAATCCTTCGTCCCCGGTAGTATTATGCCGAATCGATCGTCCTCGCTAAGGCATGATGCTGTACGAGTTGTAGGACTGTTGAGCACCTCTAGAGGGGGGTGAATAGAGTGCGTGTGTGCAGCAGAACATTAATCACCACTTAAAAATATTTATGGCAGTGACTAAACAAATATGAAGCGTACAGTATATAAGTAAATGCGTAAAGTAAATGAGTTGAGAAGAGCAAACGCAAACACCAAGGTTTATACTAGTTTCCCTCAAAGAGGACTAGTCCAGTATCGAGTACTCAACCCGATATTGAATCCACTATTTGAAATAGAGATTATACCACGTATTTTGCTCCGAACACTACCAAAATATGTCCATTTAGCGATGGCCATATCCGTCGCCCATCCGTCGGCAATCAGTATTAGCGACCGATAACTGACGAATCTTGGTCAAAATAATCCGTCGGCAATCAGCTCATCGCTAATAATGATCCGTCGCTAAGTAGTCAAAGAGCGACGGAATAGCGACGGCTTTTCGTCTTCACAATACGATGCATTAGCGACGACTTTCCGACGGGCTTTCGTCCATTTCAAGTATTAAATACTTAACTGTGTAGACACTAGCGACGGATATTCCGTCGGTAAACCGTCGTAAGAGTGTATCAGAGGGTATCGTTCCGTCGCTAGTCCGTCGATCGCCGTCGCTAACAAAGGACGGATTAGCGACGAAATACTAACGGATTATCCGTCGACCATGTTCTGGAAATGCTTGACATTTTCAGAACCTTGGCGACGGATTTTTCGTCACGACACCGTCGAGAGAACGACTGATTTGTGGCTTATTATCCGTCGTCAATCTTCTGGAAATGTCAAGCTTTTCCAGAACCTTGTCGACGAATTTTCCGTCGCTATTCCGTCGAACTATATACCACCAGAAAATTGCCGACGGATATTCCGTCGACCACCCGTCGCTACCTGGAAACAGTTTCAAATCTTCAGTTAGCGACGAAAATTTTGTCGAAAAGTAGTCGAAAAATGGAAATATTCGTCGCTAACCGGTCACCAGTCCGTCGCTAAATGAGATTTTTTTAAAAAAAATTGCAGCACTTTCCCTATTCACAAAAATATGCATAAACCAAACCAATATATAATGCACACCAATTATCCAACAATCACATAGACCAAATATATAATGCACACCAATTATCCAAGAATCACATAGACCAAATATGCACATACGAATTTAATGCACACCAATTATCCAAGAATCATATAGACCAAACCAAATTAATATAAAATAGACATCAATTATCATGAAGAGTAACCTAATATCCGTCGTTATAATCCGATCATAGCACAAATATTCCAAAATTCCCACAAATATTCCAAATTTTCTTAATTACAATACTTTAAGGAGGAGGACGAGTTCGATTGCCCGGTGGTGGTAATCCCTGCTGCGACCGACGAATATACTCCTCCACTAGGTATGGCGGTGGAGGGAGGGAAGTGGCTGCATGCCTTTGGCTCACTCGAGCGGTATTTGCGCGTCAGATAAAATAGCAAAAAATTAATTTATCTCCAAGTGTGAGAACGGATGTCTCAGAATACAACCCAAAATTTATTCTAGCATACATTAGTATGAATCATCTATGTTCTATACATATGGTGTAGTATATGTTCTTATCGTATCTAGTATCTGAAGGATATAACAGAATCAAGATGAACTCATATAATGTAATACTAAAACATCATCTACTACTATATAAGATATAGTGATAGGTTGTATCATCATTGCCGAGGGATGAGGGTCGAAGGACAGTCAACTTTATCTATGGCTACGTAGTTTCTGCCTCGCCAGTTGAATGGCTATAGGGACTATGTCCTGATCACCATGTCGTACCGTATATTAATGCAAATGTAGTCGGAAACTGGAAATATCCGTCGCTAACCGGTCACTAGTCCGTCGCTAAATGAGATTTTTTTTAAAAAAAAATTACAGCACTTTCCCTGTTCACAAAAATATGCATAAACCAAACCAATATATAATGCATACCAATTATCCAACAATCACATAGACCAAATATATAATGCACGCCAATTATCCAAGAATCACATAGACCAAATATACACATACGAATTTAATGCACACCAATTATCCAAGAATCATATAGACCAAACCAAATTAATATAAAATAGACATCAATTATCCTGAAGAGTAACCTAATATCCGTCGTTATAATCCGATCATAGCACAAATATTCCAAAATTCCCAAAAATATTCTAAATTTTCTTAATTACAATACTTTAAGGAGGAGAAGGAGTTCGATTGCCCGGTGGTGGTAATCCCTGCTGCGACCGACGAATATACTCCTCTACTAGGTATGACGGTGGAGGGAGGGAAGTGGCTGCATGCCTTTGGCTCACTCGAGCGGTATTTGTGCGTTAGATAAAATAGCAAAAATTTGATTTATCTCCAAGTGTGAGAACGGATGGCTCAGAACACAACCCAAAATTCATTCTAGCATACATTAGTGTGAATCATCTATGTTCTGTACATATGGTGTAGTATATGTTCTTATTGTATCTAGTATCTGAAGGATATAACAGAATCAAGATGAACTCACATAATGTAATATTAAAACATCATCTACTACTATATAAGATATAGTGATAGGTTGTCGTATCATCATTGCCGAGGGATGAGGGTCGAAGAAGAGTCAACTTTATCTACGGCTACATAGTTTCTGCCTCGCCAGTGGAATGGCTGCAGGGACTATGTCCTGATCACCATGTCGTACCGTAGATTAATCCAAATGGAGCTGGAGCTGGAGCCAAAAATACAGAATCCAAAATACAAAATACATAATTCAATCCCTGGGTTCGCCGACCTCCTCGGTGGAATACTCAATACCGGCACGCACAATACATTCCAGAATATACAAAAAATATAAAAAATACTATCCGCAACGAACAATATCAATATATAATATCCTCAACAAACCAAATCAATATCCGCAAATACGTACAAACTCAGTATCCTCAACGAAAAAACTGAATATCCCCAAATACGTACAAAGTCAAAAATATAGTACATTCCAAAAATACAAAAATGAAACTACTGATCGCCAGGAGCTGGACCCGGAGCTGGAGGAGCGCCACCAGATGACGCACAAATACCGTTCGAATGAGCCAAAGGCATGCAGCCACTTTTCTTCCTCCATTCACCCTCTCCATCTCTCATGCTATCAAGTCACAACTTTTCCAGTGCTGCTCCCTCTAATGATGATGAACGCAAAAATCAAAGACCCCCCTCCTTCCTCACTCTTCACAGTTCTCACAACAGGAAGGATCAGTACTTTCTAGTTCTCTTCCATCCATCAATTCCTCCATTCTGATCAAGCATCTTCCTTCTCCTCTCCTCCAACAAGGCTCTGGACCCATCTGCTCCTCCCTACTTCCCTTTTTCTTATTTGACTCTCTCAGCCACATATGATATCCACCTCAAGTGTAGAGTCGGGGTAGAAGAAATGGACAGAAAGAGGAGGGAGAAATAGTACAGCCTACGGCATGACCCGAAGGAAGTACAAAGGTTTTCTTCAACATCCGTAGGAGAACTATAAGGATATATCTTTTCACAATATGTCACCTTGTCAAAGACCCTTAATGTGACAACCATGTTACCGCGGTGTCGAAAAACTAACATGTCCTAATTTTCTAAGCCGTGTGTTTTGATATAATCCTCCCAACTCTTTCCTCCTATGTAGTAATGCAAGATTAATACATAGGAGGAAAGAGTTGGGAGGATTATGTCAAAACACATGGCTTAAAAAATTATGACACGTTAGTCTTCCGACACCGCGGTAACATGATATTCACATTAAGGGTCTTTGACAAGGTGACATGTTGTGAAAAGATATATCCTTATAGTTCTCCTACGGATGTTGAAGAAAACCTCTGTACTTCCTCCGGATCATGCCGCCGGCTGTGCTGCTTCCTCCTCCTCTTCCTGTCCACTTTTTCTCTTCCGACTCTATACTTGAGGTGGATATCATATGTGGCTGAGAGAGTCAAATAAGAAGAAGGAAAGTAGGGAGGAGAAGATGGGTCCAGAGCTATAGTGGAGGAGAGGAGAAAGAAGATGCTTAATCAGAACGGAGGAATTGATAGATGGAAGAGAACTAGAAAGCACTGATCCTTCCTATTGTGAGAACTGTGAAGAGTGAGAAAGGAGAGGGGGCTTTTGATTTTTGCGTTCATCATCATTAGAGGGAGCAGCACTGGAAAAGTTGTGACGTTGATAGCATGAGAGAGGGAGAGGGGGAAATGGAGGGAGGGAAGTAGCTGCATGCCTTTGGCTCACTTGAGCGGTATTTGTGCGTCAGATAAAATAGCAAAAATTCGATTTATCTCCAAGTGTGAGAACGGATGGCTCAGAACACAACCCAAAATTTATTCTAGCATACATTAGTGTGAATCATCTATGTTCTGTATATATGGTGTAGTATATGTTCTTATCGTATCTAGTATCTGAAGGATATAACAGAATCAAGATGAACTCACATAATGTAATACTAAAACATCATCTACTTCTATATAAGATATAGTGATAGGTTGTCGTATCATCATTGCCGAGGGACGAGGGTCAGAGGATAATCAACTTTATCTACTGCTACATAGTTTCTGCCTCGTCAGTCGAATGGCTGCAGGGACTATGTCCTGATCACCATGTCGTACCGTAGATTAATACAAATAGAGCTGGAGCCAAAATACAGAAACCAAAATACAAAATACAGAATCCAATCCCTGGGTTTGTCCAAAATACAAAACACAGTTCTAATTCATATGTGTTTTAAGTGTGAGAACGGATGTCTCAGAACACAATCCAACCGGAGAGGATACTCTGAGAGATCCATCTGAGTAGGACGTATACTCTGAGACATCACCTTTACAAGAATGATATCAGTAGTGGGATTGAGTGTTGGAGGAGATATTAACAGAGTATACGTCCTAGTCAGATGGGTCTCTCACCGTTACTATTTTTTCTGACAGCATAGTGGATGTGCTCCGTCAACAGATTCTTGCTCTGAGCCAAAACTTTGCCCCGGAGCTCAAGTGGACATCCTTCGTATAGAGCTCGAGTGAGAGGTTTCTGACAGCATGGTGGTCTCCTTTGTCAAAGTATCCGTGCTCATCCCACAACCAATGTGGGACGAGCATGGATACTTTAACAAAGGAGACCACCATGCTGTCAGGAACCTCTCAATCGAGCTCTATACGAAGGATGTCCACTTGAGGTCCAGGGCAAAGTTTTGGCTCGGAGCAAGAATCTGTTAACGGAGCACATCCACCATGCTGTCAGAAAAAAATAGTAACGGTGAGAGACCCATCTGAGTAGGACGTATACTCTGATAATATCTCCTCCAATACTCAATTCTACTACTAATATCATTCTTGTAAAGGTGATCTCTCAGAGTATACGTCCTACTCAGATGGATCTCTCAGAGTATCCTCTCTGGTTGGTTGTCGTATCATCATTACCGAGGGATGAGGGTCGGAGGATAGTCAACTTCATCTACGGCTACAAAGTTTTTGCCTCGCCAGTCGAATGGCTGCAGGGAGTATGTCCTGATCACCATGTCGTAGTCCAATACAATCCAAAGATTGACACAGTACTAAATCATATATGTAGTCCAATAAAAATAGTCTATGTAAAACCCCTAAATTTCTACTATATATATTTTTTTATTATTAAATTTGGTACCGATTTAAAATTTTGTATTGTACGTCGTATAGTAGTATTGTACGTCGTGCACGACATTTTATTTTTCGTAATTGCTCGACAAGTGCGAATATGTGCGAGCGTACATATTTTAGAAAAACATTTTCTTATTTTTATAGTTTCAAAATAATATATGTAATATTTAAATTAGCTATCAAAATTTCCAAAATAATATATGTAATATTTAAATTAGCTATCATTATCATCATTATTATTGTATGTCTATTATTTTCATTCTTGTAGGAATATATATATCATTAATTATCAATAGTATTACCATCGTTATTATTATCATCTTTATTATTATTATTATTATTATTATTATTATTATTATTATTATTATTATTATTATTATTATTATTTTGTTAAATATTTATGGTTAGCATAAAAAGATAAGTATTATTTTGCAAATATAGAGCTTTTTCTTAAAAATAATTTCTATATAATTTAGTATTCATCTAAAATGTTTTACTAATAAATATATAGTGCTACCAAAAAAAATTATATTTTTACTTAAAGTATTCTAGCCTAAAGGAAATGATTTTTCATATTTTTAATTATCTATCCAAAAACTATTTCGACTAATAAAATATATTCTCAAGTACTTATATAAAATATTTTTACTAAGTAAACTATAGTTTTTGACTTACATTGATTTTACTATTTATAAAATATTTCGGGATATTAAAATATAGTTTTCAAAAATTGTATATATATTATTTATCCAAATTCTATTGATCAATCTCATGTCCAAAGACTAAGCCCAATCTTCCTACCCCTTGCCAATTCTTTCCTTCCACCCATTGACCCTAACTAAATTGACCCTTCTGGACCCAATAGAACTGTCCGTGCCACCAACCGAGGTCACCATATACAGTTGTTGCACCGAAGTCACAGTTCATGCCACCTTGATCATCGTAGCACACCAGGCGTACTACCAGGCAAGACACCTTGTCATTTGCTGTCTATTTATTTTAGCTCATATTTCATGCATTATTTATTTTTTTATGCAAAATAAACTGTGATACATGGCATAACCTGTTAGAACTTACAGTTCATTTTTATTCTGCTATGTATTATTTTTCTTACATATTAAACCTAGATTTAAGGGACCACCTTGTGTGTTGTATTCATTGGCCTTGACACGTTGTACCACGAAGTTGTGTGTAGCATGTAGAATACGAAAGTGCGTGATTGGCTGGCCACAAGTACGTACAAGCCGTACGATAGGAATAACCGCTAATAGAGATTGCATGCTAGTTTGACTTAGCGGTTATAGTGGTTTGTGTTGTGGATACAACACAGTAGGTATTGGGCGAAAAGGACAATTCCTTAGCGTATGGGCTTCGATGCACTTCTCTTGTGACCCGGACTCTCCGCTGGAGATACAGGGTTGATGACCCAGATTACTGACGGCCACTGACGATTCTACGGAACGTCATGCTCTTACTGATGGGGCCTCTGGTGCCCAAGGGGGGACTATGCCGATCCTATTCAGCCAGGGCCCATGTGTAGGAAGGATTGTTCTTAACTACATATCACTTAGAACGGTAGGCTACCTTTATCCGTTAGGTACGAGTACTTTTGGATTGGGTACTTATATCTGACCGTGGCTTGGAATAATAAATTATCGCAGATTAGTTTGTCACATCTTGTCCTTGTTTGCTTGTAGGTGTGACTTACTACTTCGATGAGAAGGTATTGAACCTTGTTGGGGTCCGGATACCATATCGAATTCATGGCATGGAAAGATATGTCGTCGTGAATTAGTTTACCATCTCCTGTCCTTGTTTGGTTGGGGGGATGGTATGCTCGTTCAGTAGGTGCGTGTTGGACCATGTTATAATTTGATTTACTTATTTATTTGAGCGATATTTATTCAGTTTATATGGCATGATATTATGTGTCTTGTTACGTCCCTCTGAGGACCTGGTTATCTCTTCAGGTGTGTGCTATTGTCTTTCGCAGGTGTTCTAGCTCTAGCCGTGATCTTCGCTATTTCTTCGAAGATAATTGCACTTGGGTCGTCTTCGCTTCGCTCGCCAAAATTCACTCTTTTGTATATCTTGTATTTCTTCTCATAGTTGGTAGTAGATTTGTCTTCGTCCAACTACATGTACCAAATAACAATTTCATAGTTAATTATATGAGATCTTCTATTCATTTATTTTGCGTGGATGAGATTAGTTATGGTTCTACTGCATTCTACAGCTTATGTACTCATACGAGGATTCCACATATTGGAGTGTACTTCGTATGAATACAGCTGGCATGTCTACGTTCCTAGTCCTACGTATTTTAGGACTGGGGCATTACATATTTTTGTGGTGGCCCATGCAGATCTAGATAATTTGTTTGGTTACTTTACCGTACCAAGCAAGCCTGCGTATAGGAGTACAAGTCTAGGATCTCATTCACATACTTGACCTCTTTCCTTGATTTTATCTACCGTTTGACTCATCAATTGCATCTTGCTTGCTTCCTTCCATCCCTATTCTTATCTTCCCTTCGTGCTTGCTAGAAGATTGACCCTACTAGTTAGTTGTCCCAAAACACCCTTAGCTTAATTCTTTAAGTTGGGTAGAATACCCACACACCCTTGACCATTAAGGGAATACAAATGGTATTATCTATATCATAGAGACTAGAGAAAGTTAACCCACTTGGTCAACCAAGTCTTGGGCAACAAAACCTTAGAATGATGGTATAGGAATAAACAAGACTTAGATCCTTATGACTCTTAGACTATTCATATTTGTTCTTTATTTCAATCTTAATCTCGTGCCTATATTTTTACTATCTAGACTAATGATGCTAATGTAGCCTAGTTTTTGCAAGCTCAAATCTTTATCAAGCTTGTTCATGACATATGTTATTGGAAGAATTCCTACTAACATATTGTCTAATCAGAACCGGCGCAGGATGGTCTGATCAACCGAGTGCACTTTGGTTCGCTTTTGCCTATTATTCTACGTGGATGGGGACATAGTTAAGCTTGTCCTTTAGAGTCCCATCCACGACTGCCTTGACAATTCCTTTGAAATTATTCGATCGTCTTTGAATCACGTATTCGTATTCAATAATGTCTCCTTCGAACTCTATATTGCTTTCGCCTTCACCTATTTTAGAATGACGAAGGCGTTATACTAGAATTTTCTCTAGCCTTCCTATCGGCTATGACCATTCTCACTCGATGTTGCTATATCTTCATCCTAAACTACTCGACCCTAACAAGACCCTCTAATCGCTTAATTAAAGCGAATCTATTTCGTTCTCTTAATCGTGACCCTCATTCATTACCCGTGACCATACCGTATTATTTTTTCTATAATCTAGATCGCGATTCTTACGGCATGATTTTGTTATCGATTGTTCCCCATCGATACCCCCTTGTGTCCTCTCACCCCCTACTAATTCTTAATTTTGAGGACGAAATTCTTTTAAGTTGGGTAGGATGTAAAACCCCTAAATTTCTACTATATATTTTTTTATTAAATTTGGTACCGATTTAAAATTTTGTATTGTACGTCGCGTAGTAGTATTGTACGTCGTGCACGACGTTTTATTTTTCGTAAGTGCTCGACGAGTGCGAATATGTGCGAGCGTACATATTTTAGAAAAACATTTTCTTATTTTTATAGTTTCAAAATAATATATGTAATATTTAAATTAGCTATCAAAATTTCTTAAATTTAGGATTTTATTTATGTAAAGCCTTTTATTTAGAATAATTAATACTCTTAGAGCATGCACATATTTCATAAATATTTTGCTAGTTTATTTTAAATAAAAATATAATTTTCGAGATTTATTATTATTATTAATCTATTATTCAAAGATATTTAAAAATATTAATATAATTTTTGAAATTATTATTATTAATAATTTTGGAAAATATATTTCAAAATTATTGTGGAGATTTAAATTTTGATTTGATTCCATGGATACATTAAAATAGTAAACTAATATCTATATTTGAAATTGATTTGATTTTAAATTAAGAGAATTTAATTTGATTTAAATTAGATTTGGATTTGGATTTGGATTTGGATTTTGATTGATTGCTTTTAAACTAAATTAGGAAATATCTAAATTGGGTTTTAAATATCCTAATCCTTATCTTATTGGGAATTCCCACATCCTATAAATAGGCAAGTACTCCTCCAATTTATTTTTATCATCCACCAAATTGTCTCCACAAATTATTCCACCAAAAATAGGTGTGCCTCGTGTCGGTGTTCCATCCATCCTCATGTCAGCCGTGACGGCCTCGGGTCCGACCCCGGGTGTCTTCCACTAGCCTTATTTTTACATGTACATCGTCTTCTTTGTGTCCGACATACCGGACACGTACACCAAATCTTTCCAACCTAATCTCCGTGTCTGACACTTGGACACGATTCCTAATCCCTAATCCTAATCCTAACCATCTGTCCACGTCTTCCCACCACCGTCGAAATGTCTCTCCCCGACCCGTGCTACCACCACTGCAGCCAAAAATAGACCACCCACGACCAACACCCGACCAAACCGCTACCACCACCCTGCCATCGACAGCGTTCCGACAGCCCCCGCCAAACTATCAACGCCACCACCTGACTTCCACCACCACGATCCCTACAAACCACCACACCCGACGACGATAATCATCACAGCCACCATTTTTTCCAAACACAGAGAATGAGTAAAAGCCCTCACCTTGCCGACGCCCGCGTTGGCCGCACTTGGCCGCTGCCACCAGCGCGTCCGCCTCCGCTGGCCGCCCAGCCATGGAATGTCGACGGCCGCCACGAGGAGCCTCCGTACCCCAAACTCCGCTGCGCCCATCCGTCCAGTCGCCGGAAAACCCTACGCCGACCGTGGTCTAGCCCATCTCCTCCACTGCGTCCTTCCGCCGCCGCACGGCGAGCAGCCCTGGCCGAAACCCCTTTTCGTCGGTCGATCCCTCCGCCGCGCCCTTGCCGACCCGAGCACCGGCGTCAGCATCCATCTGCCCTCTTCCTGAAACCCTCGTCGTCGTCACCGCCTGGCCGTCGCTGGAGCGATGAGCCCCGCCGACCCTGCTCTTCCTCTTTGACCAAATCCCCCGGCCCGCTCCGTCAGCCAACTCCTGCGCTCTCTCCTCCGGCACTGCGCTGCCCTACCGCGTGCGCCACCGCCATCCGCGCCGCCCGCAGCCTCTCCTTTCCCCGCTCTCTACTCTTCCCTCCGCCGAGCGCACCTCACTGCGCTCCCCTCTCCGGCTGAAACCCCTTCTTTCCGCTCTGTCGCCGCCGGCTCTGCTTCTCCCTCACTCTTTCGTAATCTCTCTCGCTTTCTCTCTCTCAGTCTCTCTCTCCCCCTTTTTCTAAAGGACAGCTGGGTTACTAAGTTGTTTTCTTTTTGTGGTTTTGATTTTGCCACTTTCTCGTTTTTATTTAAGTGACAGCAGCTCCCTTGGTTTGCTCTTTTCTGTTTGTTTTCGTGTTTTGCTTTTTTTCTGTTTGTTTATTATTGTTCATTATTTGCAAAGTTATTATTATTATTATTATTATTATTATTATTATTATTATTATTATTATCCTGTTTTATTATTATTATTATCCTTATTACTATCATTATCATCATTATTATTGTATGTCTATTATTTTCTTTCTTGTAGGAATATATATATCATTAATTATCAATAGTATTGCTTATCATCTTTATTATTATTATTATTATTATTATTATTATTATTATTATTATTATTATTATTTTGTTAAATATTTATGGTTAGCATAAAAAGATAGGTATTATTTTGCAAATATAGAGCTTTTTCTTAAAAATAATTTCTATATAATTTAGTATTCATCTAAAATGTTTTACTAATAAATATATAGTGCTACCAAAAAAAAATTATATTTTTACTTAAAGTATTCTAGCCTAAAGGAAATGATTTTTCATATTTTCAATTATTTATCCAAAAACTATTTTGACTAATAAAATATATTCTCAAGTACTTATATAAAATATTTTTACTAAGTAAACTATAGTTTTTGACTTACATTGATTTTACTATTTATAAAATATTTTGGGATATTAAAATATAGTTTTCAAAAATTGTATATATATTATTTATCCAAATTCTATCGATCAATCTCATGTCCAAAGACTAAGCCCAATCTTCCTACCCCTTGCCAATTCTTTCCTTCCACCCATTGACCTTAACTAAATTGACCCTTCTGGACCCAATGGAACTGTCCGTGCCACCAACCGAGGTCACCATGTACAGTTGTTGCACCGAAGTCACAGTTCATGCCACCTTGATCATCGCAGCACACCAGGCGTACTACCAGGCAAGACACCTTGCCATTTGCTGTCTATTTATTTTAGCTCATATTTTATGTATTATTTATTTTCTTTATGCAAAATAAACTGTGATACATGGCATAACCTGTTAGAACTTACTGTTCATTTTTATTCTGCTATGTATTATTTTTCTTACACATTAAACCTAGATTTAAGGGACCACCTTGTGTGTTGCATTCATTGGCCTTGACACGTTGTACCACGAAGTTGTGTGTCGCATATAGAACACGAAAGTGCGTGATTGGCTGGCCACCAGTACGTACAAGCCGTGCGATAGGAATAATCGCTAATAGAGATTGCATGCTTGTTTGACTTAGCGGTTATAGTGGTTTGTGTTGTGGATACAACACAGTAGGCATTGGGCGGGGAGGATAATTCCTTAGCGTATGGGCTTCGATACACTTCCCTTGTGACCCGGACTCTCCGCTGAAGATACGGGATTGATGACCCATGATTACTGACGGCCACTGACGATTCTGCGGAACGTCATGCTCTTACTGATGGGGCCTCTGGTGCCCAAGGGGGGACTATGTCGATCCTATTCAGCCAGGGCCCATGCGTAGGAAGGATTGTTCTTAACTACATATCACTTAGAATGGTAGGCTACCTTTATCCGTTAGGTACGAGTACTTTTGGTTTGGGTACTTGTATCTGACCGTGGCTTGGAACAATAACTTGTCGCGGATTAGTTTGTCACATCTTGTCCTTGTTTGGTTGTAGGTGTGACTTACTATTTCGATGAGAAGGTATTGAACCTTGTTGGGGTCCGGATACCATATCGGATTCATGGCATGGAAAGATACGTTGCCGTGAATTAGTTTACCATCTCCTGTCCTTGTTTGGTTGGGGGGGATGGTACGCTCGTTCAGTAGGTGCGTATTAGACCATGTTATAATTCGATTTACTTATTTATTTGAGCGATATTTATTCAGTTTATTGGCATGATATTATGTGTCATGTTACGTCCCTCTGAGGACCTGGTTATCTCTCTACGTGTGTGCTATTGTCTTTCGCAGGTGTTCTAGCTCTAGCCGTGATCTTCGCTATTTTTTTGAGAATGATTGCACTCGGGTCATCTTTGCTTCGCTCGCCAAAATTCACTCTTTTGTATATCTTGTATTTCTTCTCATAGTTGGTAGTGGATTTGTCTCCGCCCAACTACATGTACCAAATGACAATTTTATAGTTGATTATATGAGATCTTCTATTCATTTATTTTACGTGGATGAGATTAGTTATGGTTCTACTGCATTCTACAGCTTATGTACTCATACGAGGATTCCACATATTGGTGTATACTTCGTATGAATACAGCTGGCATGTCTACGTTCCTAGTCCTACGTATTTTGGGACTGAGGCGTTATAGTCTAATACAAAAACAACCCAATACAAATAGTCCAATACAAATAAGTACTAATAGCTAATGAGAACCACGCAGCTCACGCAAACGCTCATTGATACGATCACGCAACCACCTCGAATAAGTGGGATCGATGGCGTGAGGAGAGATGTAGTCCCTTACAATTGCTGCATGAATAGAACTCCCGGTCTCACTAGCTACTGGTGCTGGATGAATAGAACTTGCGGTCTCACTAGCTACCGGTGCCACTTCCTTCTTAACAGTAGGAGGAGCCACCTCAGCATTCACTGTTTCCCTCAAACGATGTGCCGCTCCTCGGGTCATGGGTGCCATCTGGTAAGATCGATATTCACAAATAATATAATTGTAACATAAGCAAGCTAACTAAAGGAACCATCATATAATTTGAGTAAATTTTCGAAAGCAGATAAAGTACAAAAAAATCGATTTTTTACCAAGTGTGAGAACGGATGGCTCAGAACACAACCCAAGATTCATTATAGCATACATTAGTATGAATCATCTATGTTCTGTATATATGGTGTAGTATATGTTCTTATCGTATCTAGTATCTGAAGAATGTAACAGAATCAAGATGAACTCACATAATGTAATACTAAGACATCATCTACTACTATATAAGATATAGTGATAGGTTGTCGTATCATCATTGACGAGGGATGAGGGTCGGGGGACAGTCAACTTTATCTACGGCTATATAGTTTCTGCCTCGCCAGTCGAATGGCTGCAGGGACTATGTCCTGATCACCATGTCGTACCGTAGATTAATGCAAATAGAGCTGGAGCTGGAGCCAAAATACAGTACTACTTCACCATGTCGTACCATTTTACTCTCTCACTCTCTCTCATCCCCCCTCCGGCGTTCTCACTCTCTCCGGCGCTTTCACACTACTAATTCCTATGTGTTTTAAATGTGAGAACGGATGGCTCAGAGCACAACCCAAAATTCATTCTAGCATACATTAGTGTGAATCATCTATGTTAAGTACATATGGTGTAGTATATGTTCTTATCGTATCTAGTATCTGAAGAATGTAACAGAATCAAGATGAACTCACATAATGTAATACTAAGACATCATCTACTACTATATAAGATATAGTGATAGGTTGTCATATCATCATTTGTAACGCCCAGTCCCAAAATAGTAGGACTAGAAACGTATCATGCCAGCTGTATACATACGAGTAAATATACGACTTGTATATATACATAAGCTATAAATGTAGTAATCCAAGGCAACTAAATCTCATCCACAAAGATAAATAATGATATAAAGCAACTTTGAGTTTGTCATGTACATATTAGTTGGGCGGAGACAAAGTCCACTACCAACAAATTAAATAGAGAAAAATATACAAGAAAAGAATTTAGCAAGCGAGAGCAAGTGACGAATCCAAGAGTAATCCTCACAACAGAATAGAGCGCAAGTCATGGCCTTAGCTAGAGCACCTGCAAGAAATCACGAAAACACACACCTGAGGAAAAATCAGGTCCTCAGAGGGACGTAACAGGACACATAATATTATGCCATAAACTGAATAGTAAGAGCTCAATAGAAAACATACATGCGTAAAGGTTCCTAACAATTATATGTGACATATACTTTGAGAAGACAACGTTCTACGCAGGAGCTTATAGTGTTCAGCATAGATGGAGAGAGAGTAGTAGTAGGTAGCGCTCATAAGAGGCACTATCAACTATGGGCAGAAAGTAGTTCTTATATGAGAATTATCGGCCCCGGGGCAGTAAGTAGCGCTCATCCGAGACACTATCGGCCCAAATCTATATGTGTACTGAACATTTAGCCCCTACGCTAATAACTGTCTTCCCCCCTCCCCATGATACTCTACATGTGTCGACTCCACGATACTGTTTAATCCTTAATAACTGCCAAAGTCTTCTACACAATCTATTAGCAGTTATATCTTAACGCATGCACACGAGGGATCAGCCTACACGCAAGTGACCTCTATATGATACTCACAACTCTCACACACAACTCGTGTATAATCGTGCCAAGTCAATGAGACACTCTAAATTTGACGGTAGTCCCTTAACTCTAAGCCAATTTTATAAAATATTGTAATTTGCATCTACATATAATTTAGAAAGAAACAACTTGAAAATAAACACAACATGCATGGTATTGAGCAGGAAATTAAAATAGTAGAGGCAAGGTGTCTTGCCTTATGTGTTGCCTGGTGTGACGCCGAGTGTGGTGCAATAATCTAACAAGTTACGATTGTCCAATAGCCACGGTCGATGTATAAAAGCTCGAGGTCGCAAAAAAATAGGCAAGCATGATCAGTCATGAGTAATGAGATAATAAAAGAGAATTTGCTAGGTGAAATACTCGTACCTATCTTTTTAGAAAAATATCCACATTTATTTGGAAACCAGCTTTTGGTAGTAAACGGATTTTAGTAAAAATATTTAATAAATCAAAATCATTGTAAGTTGTCAAAATAACTTCATAGCGAAAATATATCATTTTAAATTGAAAAATACTACAAATTATTTTATAATTTGAAAGCTACTATATAATTTAGTCAACAAATTTGTATAAGAAATTAAATACTAAAAAAATTGATAACCCATATTTTTTATAGATATTTGTAAATACTTATACCTATTCATCTCTAGTTTATATTATATAAGAAAATGATATCCTTAATATATAAAAAATATATAATAATAATAACAATAATAATAATCCTAAAATAATAATAATACTAATCATAATAAATATTAATAATAATAATTTTTTTAACAGTAAGTAAATGATAATAATAATAATAATAATAATAATAAAATAAAAAATAACCAAATAATACTCATACACTAAAAACCCTTATTCCCGAATTTACAGAAGGATAGAGAGAGAGGTGAAAAAGTTAGAGAAAGGGGGAAGAGGGCGGAGAGAGAGAGAAAGACGAGAGAAGAGAGGAATGCAAGGGTTTACCAGAAGGGGGTCGGCGACGATCGATCGGTGGGTAGGGCGCGCGCCTGTCGGGGCGGAGCTTGCGCGGTACAAGAGGCGGCCGGCGCTCGGGGTTTTGGGGGAGGCGGCGGCGCCTGTGGAGCACGGGGTCGGGCACCGGCGGCTGAGAGGAGGAGGCGGAGTCGGCGCCGGCGGTTAGGGGCGAGGAGGGGTTTCCCAGTGGCGGTTCGGCCACGCGGCTAGGCGGGGAGGATACGGGGTGGTTCGCCGGCGGCCGTCGACGTCGCCAGAGGATAAAGAGGATGGGGGCGCGTCGGAGTTGGCGTGGTGCTCAGGCGCTGGCGCGCGGAGCGGATGGGGCGGCTCCGGTGGTCGCGGAAGGGGCTCCGGGACCGGCGCCGGTTCTGGTTGCTGCCGGAGGGTCTCGTGGCGGTTGCCACCTCACTGGAGGGGCCGTTCCCACAGGCGACGCCAGCCCTAGACGCTGAAGGGGAGGTACAGCTCGACAGCGGCGGATGGCCGGTTCCAGCGAGAGTCGGGGAGGCAAACGGCGGCAGAGGAACGGCGGTCGAGGCCAGGTCAGGTGAGGTTTTCACTTCTTCTACTTCCTTTGCTGTAGATTTTGGTACAGTGTCGGTGGAGGTTGGTGGCGGTGTTGTCGGGTGGTGTTTGGGGATGATGACGATGGCGATGGTGGTGGTACGGAGTGGCGGAGTTTTCTGTCGATGTCTGGACACGAAAAGGAAACGGGAATTTGGTGATGGTTGGGACGGCGATGGTGGCGGTGGTAGTTGTACTGCTGGTCGGGAGATGACAGAGAAGGAGATAGGGGTGATGGCGGCAATGGTGTAGTTGCCGTAGCCGGGAATGGCACGGCGGATAGGTTTAGGAAATTGATTTTGTTTGGGTGGATGTCCAGGACTGTCGGACACAGGAAAATCATATATTTGTACAAAAGAATTATAGTGGATGAGACACCGACACGATGCACGGTTTGATTGTGGATGGATAATTGCTGGAAGAGTACCTCTCCTTTTATAGGAGGTGGGAATACCCAGTAGGATAAGGCTTGGGTTTGTTTAAACCCTATTTAGATAATTAGCTATAAATAAATTAAATCCAAATTCAAATCCAAATCCAATCTAAATCCATATTCAATTTAAATCCAATTAAATTCCTTTAGTTTTAAACCAAATCAATATCAAATATAGGTATTAATTTATTTATTTAAATCATTCCATAAATTTAAATCAAAATTTAAATTGTCACAAAATTTCAAAATAAGTTTTCAAAAAATATTATATTAATAATTTCGAAAATAAAGATAAATATTAACTCATAAATTAGCTTTTACAAATAACAAAATATATTAATAAACAAATTTTCATTTTCGCAAAAATATTTGGAATACATTTTATAAAGTCACAATTTTCCAAATCACTACTTATTTTTAAACGACGAACAAAATAACTCTTTTACAAAATAAAATATTTATTATATTTATTTGAACATGTACTTTCCTATAAAAATGATTTTATAAAAATATTTTCAAGTAAAATATGTACGCTCGCACATATTCGTACTCGTCGAGCAAATACGAAAGATGAAATTTCACGCACGACGTACAATACGACTACGCGGCGTACATTGCCAAATTTTAAATCAGTACCAAAATTAAATAAAAAAAAATAGTAGAAATTTAGAGGTCTTACATCCTACCCAACTTAAAAAAATTTCGTCCTCGAAATTTGGAATTAGTAGGGGGTGAGAAGATGCAAGGGAGTATCGATGGGAATAAACAATGGCAATGTTTCGACAAAATCATGTCGTAACGAATGGTGATCTAAGTAATAGAAAAATATTACGGTATGGTCATAAACGATAAAAAGACTAAAGGAGGTTCTAGTATAACGCCTTCGTCCTTCTAAAATAGGTGAAGGTGAAAGCAATATAGAGTTCGAAGGAGGCGTTATCGAATACGAATACGTGGTTCAAAGGCGTCAAAATAAGTTCAAAAAGAATTGCCAAGGCAGTCACGGGGGAGACTCTAGGGCCAAGTTAACTACGTCTCCATCCACGTTGAACAATATACAAAAGGCGAACCAAGTGCACTATGGTTGATCAGACCATCATGCACCGGTTCTGATTAGACAATATGTTAGTGGGAGCTCTTCCAATAACATATGTCGTGAACAAGCTTGATAAAGGGTGAGCTTGCAAAACTAGACTACATTGAGGCATTTTAGTCGAGCTAGTCAAAATATAAGTACGCTAGATAGTAAAAAATAGTCTAAGTTCCTCAATAAGTCATAAGGACAATGGAAGTACTAAACTGTGAGGCATTCTACTTAACTTGCAAGAGTTAAGCTAGTAGCGTGATGAAACAATGGATTTAGTATTCAAGATAAACCATAAGTTAAGTATTTAAGGAATTAAATGAATCACAAGCACTCCTCGGGTCGAAAGAATTGAGTCGAGGTCGAGTCTCATCTATAGTTAAAAAGCATATTGGTTTCACGGTAGGGATTAGAGTCCAGTCATTTTGACCAGAAAGTCGCAATATGAAATTAGAGTACAAGGTGACGTATTTTAGTGGCACGTGATATACCTACATGAAGGTGGACTCGTGTAGGTCTTGTTTGTGAAATTTGTGGGAAGGAAAAGTCTAGTGTTGTGTTCCAAATATCAAAGTCACGATAGGGACACCAAAGAACTTAAAGTAGAAAGTGGGAGTTAATGCGATAATGATTAACGAACCAAATAAATGACCGAGCTAAAGCATGAAATAAAGATAACTTAGATTCTAACAAATCAAGGTAAAATAAATTAGGAGTACAGTTTCTAGGGATATGATAGCCACTTAGATGGTGTATGATCAAGGAACAATCCAATCATTTCTCAAGTTTCAAATGATTAGATGGTCATGACAAAATATCTAGAATTTAGGGAAGGTCGAGTAAGTCAAAAGATATGTTCATCGGTTTGGTCGATGACTAACTATACTTGTGTATATGCAATATCATAATCATAGGTGGCATGGCAATCTAATGTACAATACTTCTATCTTACTAGGGTAACCTTCCTTGCTTCTTGGTCCTCTACCAATATGATCTAATCTAAATTTCAAGTTCCTCAAAGTTTCTCAATAAAAATTTTCGAGATACCCCACCAAAATTTCTAATTATCTTAAGCTACCAAGTCTAGTCAAAATTTAAATTCCTAATAAATCTCGAAATAGTCCTTGTATATTGCAAATGAACATGTCTTTTATCAAAAATTTAAATATCCATAACAAAAGGCCTTAAACTCGAAATTTAAATAACTCTATAAATCATAGATCATATGGCAAAATTTGAAATTTGAATTTTTTTTTCCTTCAAAGTCGATATCTTAAAAAAAAATTTCCATCATCTCTTTAAAATTTAATAAACTTTATACATCGTATGCGCAATTTAAAACCTCAAGTTCTCTCCCTTCTAAACTTTCATCTCTCTAGTCATCTAGAAAATCATAATTTAAACTCTTTAAATAATCTCGAGATAAACTCTATCATATTACAATCCAAACTTAAGTAACCGTAAATCAAGTGTCACAATATAAAAACTTAAATCATAACTATTTCACAATTTCAAAATTCATAAAAATTTTGCTTTCTAGCTATCCTCTTGTGCATACCATCTTGTAAATTTAAAGTAAAATTTCAACTATCCTTTGAAGGCGGTAATATGCTACTACCCAACTTGAAACTAACTAATTTCTATGATCATATCTCTAGGAAAAACAAATGTCTTTATACTCAAATATAAGCTTAATGGATATTAATTGTCAATGCAATCGATCTAGCCATGTGTTTAACCTATGGGCATATACTAGTGTAGTCATCTTACTAAACACGAAACTAAGAAATTTACGGTAGAAGGAGTCCAGCAAGATGCAATTCAATGAGGTCGAACGAGAGTTTGAAATTTGAAGTCAAAAAAGGATGTCAAGTAGGTGGATGAGATTCTAGACTCTAATCCTATATTGCAGGCTCACATAGGTACGGTAAAGTAACCGAAGTGATAAACTGACCTGCATAGGCCACCACAAAAACATGTAACGCCCCAGTCCCAAAATAGTAGGACTAGAAACGTATCATGCCAGCTGTATACATACGAGTAAATACGACTCGTATATATACATGAGCTGTAAATGTAGTAATCCAAGACAACTAAATCTCATCCACAAAAATAAATAATGATATAAAGCAACTTTGAGTTTTTCATGTACATATTAGTTGGGCGGAGACAAAATCCACTACCAACCAAATTAAATAGAGAAAAATATACAAAAAAAGAATTTAGCAAGCGAGAGCAAGTGACGAATCCAAGAGTAATCATCACGACGGAATAGAGCGCAAGTCATGGCCTTAGCTAGAGTACCTGCAAGAAATCACAAAAACACACACCTGGGGAAAAACCAGGTCCTCAGAGGGACGTAACAAGACACATAATATCATACCATAAACTGAATAGTAAGAGCTCAATAGAAAACATACATGCGTAAAGGTTCCTAACCCTTCTATGTGATATATACTTTGAGAAGACAACGTTCTACGCAGGAGCTTATAGTGTTCAGCATAGATGGAGAGAGAGTAGTAGTAGGTAGCGCTCATAAGAGGCACTATCATCTATGGGCAGAAAGTAGTTCTCATATGAGAATTATCGGCCCCGGGGCAGTAAGTAGCGCTCATCCGAGACACTATCGGCCCAAATCTATATGTGTACTGAATATTTAGCCCCTACGCTAATAACTGTCTTCCCCCTTCCCATGATACTCTACATGTGTTGACTCCACGACACTGTTTAATCCTTAATAACTGCTAAAGTCTTCTACACAATCTATTAGCAGTTATATCTTAACGCATGCGCACGGGAGATCAGCCTACACGCAAGTGACCTCTATATGATACTCACAACTCTCACACACAACTCGTGTATAATCGTGCCAAGTCAATGAGACACTCTAAATTTGACGGTAGTCCCTTAACTCTAAGCCAATTTTATAAAATATTGTAATTTGCATCTACATATAATTTAGAAAGAAACAACTTGAAAATAAACACAACATGCATGGTATTGAGCAGGAAATTAAAACAGTAGAGGCAAGGTGTCTTGCCTTATGTGTCGCCTGGTGTGACGCCGAGTGTGGTGCAATAATCCGACAAGTTACGATTGTCCAATAGCCACGGTCGATGTATAAAAGCTCGAGGTCGCAAAAAAATAGGCAAGCATAATCAGTCATGAGTAATGAGGTAATAAAAGAGAATTTGCTAGGAGAAATACTCGTACCTATCTTTTTAGAAAAATATCCACATTTATTTGGAAACCAGCTTTTGGTAGTAAACGGATTTTAGTAAAAAATTTAATAAATCAAAATCATTGTAAGTTGTCAAAATAACTTCATAGCAAAAATATATCATTTTAAATTGAAAAGTACTACAAATTATTTTATAATTTGAAAGCTACTATACAATTTAGTCAACAAATTTGTATAAGAAATTAAATACTAAAAAAATTGATAACCCATATTTTTTATAGATATTTGTAAATACTTATACCTATTCATCTCTAGTTTATATTAAATAAGAAAATGATATCCTTAATATATAAAAAAATATAATAATAATAACAATAATAATAATCCTGAAATAATAATAATACTAATCATAATAAATATTAATAATAATAATTCTTTTAACAGTAAGTAAATGATAATAATAATAATAATAATAATAATAATAAAATAAAAAAATAACCAAATAATACTCATACACTAAAAACCCTTATTTCTGAATTTACAGAAGGATAGAGAGAGAGGTGAAAAAGTTAGAGAAAGGGGGAAGAGGGCGGAGAGAGAGAGAAAGACGAGAGAAGAGAGGAATGCAAGGGTTTACCAGAAGGGGGTCGGCGACGATCGGCCGGTGGGTTGGGCGCACGCCTGTCGGGGCAGAGCTTGCGCGGTGCAAGAGGCGACCGGCGCTCAGGGTTTTGGGGGAGGCGGCGGCGCCTGTGGAGCACGGGGTCGGGCGCCGGCGGCTGAGAGGAGGAGGCGGAGTCGGCGCCGGCGGTTAGGGGCGAGGAGGGGTTTCCCAGTGGCGGTTCGGCCACGCGACTAGGCGGGGAGGACACGGGGTGGTTCGCCGGCGGCCGTCGACGTCGCCAGAGGATAAAGAGGATGGGGGCGCGCCGGAGTTGGCGTGGTGCTCAGGCGCTGGCGCGCGGAGAGGATGGGGCGGCTCCGGTGGTCGCGGAAGGGGCTCCGGGACCGGCGCCGATTTCGGTTGCTGCCGGAGGGTCTCGTGGCGGTTGCCACCTCACTGGAGGGGCCGTTCGCACAGGCGGCGCCAGCCCTAGACGCTGAAGGGGAGGTGCAGCTCGACAGCGGCGGATGGCCGGTTCCAGCGAGAGTCGGGGAGGCAAACGGCGGCAATGGAACGGCGGTCGAGGCCAGGTCAGGTGAGGTTTTCACTTCTTCTACTTCCTTTGCTGTGGATTTTGGTACAGTGTCGGTGGAGGTTGGTGGCGGTGTTGTCGGGTGGTGTTTGGGGATGATGACGATGGCGATGGTGGTGGTACGGAGTGGCGGAGTTTTCTGTCGATGTCTGGACACGAAATGGAAACGGGAATTTGGTTATGGTTGGGACGGCGATGGTGGCGGTGGTGGTTGTACTGCTGGTCGGGGGACGACAGAGAAGGAGATAGGGGTGATGGCGGCAATGGTGTAGTTGCCGTAGCCGGGAACGGCACGGCGGATAGGTTTAGGAAATTGATTTTGTTTGGGTGGATGTCCGGGACTGTCGGACACAGGAAAATCATGTATTTGTACAAAAGAATTATAGTGGATGAGACACCGACAGGATACACGGTTTGATTGTGGATGGATAATTGCTGGAGGAGTACCTCTCCTTTTATAGGAGGTGGGAATACCCAGTAGGATAAGGCTTGGGTTTGTTTAAACCCTATTTAGATAATTAGCTATAAATAAATTAAATCCAAATCCAATCTAAATCCAAATTCAATTTAAATCCAATTAAATTCCTTTAGTTTTAAATCAAATCAATATCAAATATAGGTATTAATTTATTTATTTAAATCATTCCATAAATTCAAATCAAAATTTAAATTGTCACAAAATTTCAAAATATGTTTTCAAAAAATACTATATTAATAATTTTGAAAATCAAGATAAATATTAACTCATAAATTAGCTTTTACAAATAACAAAATATATTAATAAGCAAATTTTCATTTTCGCAAAAATATTTGGAATACATTTTATAAAGTCACAATTTTTCAAATCACTACTTATTTTTAAACGACGAACAAAATAACTCTTTTACAAAATAAAATATTTATTATATTTATTTGAACATGTACTTTCCTATAAAAATGATTCTATAAAAATATTTTCAAGTAAAATATGTACGCTTGCACATATTCGTACTCGTCGAGCAAATACGAAAGATAAAATTTCACGCACGACGTACAATACGACTACGCGGCGTACAATGCCAAATTTTAAATCAGTACCAAAATTAAATTAAAAAAATAGTAGAAATTTAGGGGTCTTACATCATTGCCGAGCGATGAGGGTCGGAGGACAGTCAACTTTATCTATGGCTACATAGTTTTTGCCTCGCCAGTCGAATGGCTGCAGGGATTATGTCCTGATCACCATGTCGTACCATAGTTTATGTCTCGCCAGTCGAATGGCTGCAGGGACTATATGTCCCGATCACCATGTCATACCATAGTATTGAAGAATGGCTGTAGGGACTATATGTCCCTAACCCAAACCATAACCCGATCACTCCCCAGCCGCCCTCGCCCTGCCTGTCCCACCACCCAGCCACCCCCCCACTCACCCCCCAACCACCCGCATCCCCCCTGCAGGGACTATTGTAGGCTAAGGTATTGGGATTACCTTATTAGGGTAAGGTATTGGGTTACCTTATTAGGGTAAGGTATTGGGTTACCGATATTGTGAACCTAGGTTGAAAGCATAATAAGGTTGTAAAAGCATAATAAGGTATTGGGTTACCGATCCGAAACTGTCGATACGACCGATATCGCCGATATCCTATTTCTTAAACTAGGGTTTGTCATATCGTCGATACTACTCATTGTATTTGTACCCCGCGTTGCCCCGCGTGTGCCACCCCCACTGCCCAGGAGCGCGCTGTCCCCCGCCGCCCCCAGCTGCCCCGGAACGCGCTGTCCCCCGCCGCCCCCCGCAGCCCCGCGCGCGCCAGCACCCCTCCCACCCCTCGCCGCCCCTCCCATCCCCCGCCGCCCCCCAGCCCCGTGCTGCCCTACGTGCTCCACCCCCGCCGCCCCCCGCTGCCCAGGAGCGTGCTGCCCCCCGCCGCCCGTCGTAGCCCCGTACGCGCCCGTGGCAGCCCCATGCTGCCACGCGCATGCCACCCTGCAGTCTCCGCCGCCCCCGCAGCCCACGACGCCCCCGGCAGCCCACGACACCCACAACCACCGAGAGAGAGAGAAAGTACCTTTAGGAGAGAGAGAGAGAGAGGTCGCCGATCACCACCGCGGGAGAGAGAGAGAGGAGAGTGAGGTCACCGACCGCCGCGGGAGAGAGAGATAGAGAGAGGAGAGAGAATGAAATTTGGGGGGAATGAAAAGTTCACCCCGTCGTTTCAATTTAAGCCTAGGCCCTTTATTTAGCAACGGACCAGCGACGGTTTGTATCCGTCGCTAGGCCGTCGCTATTTTTGATACTTGCCGACGAAATATCCATCGCTACGTAGTCGAAGAATTGTCCCACCATTTCTCTCAATAATTCCCGCCAAATAATCGACTGCATGGCGACGGCTAGGGGTGAGCATTATTCGATTTTGGACCGAAAACCGAACCGAACCGAACCGAATAAGAGGTTCAGTTCGGTTTAAAAAAATTCGGTTCGGTTTCGGTTTTAAAAATACTAAATTTTTTTATTCGGTTTCAGTTTTGGGTTTCAGTTTCGGTCCAAAACCGAAAACCGAATAAGAAAATTTAATTAATTTATATATATATGTGTGTGTGTGTGTGTGTGTGTGTGTGTGTGTGTGTGTGTGTGTGTGCGTGTTTGTGTGTACTATATATATAAGTATTAATATATATAGGTATATACTAAATATATATAGGTATGTACTAAATATGTCTATATATATTTATTTACTATATATATTAACAAAAAAAGCTCAAAAAAATCAAAAATATATGAATAAACCGAATAAACCGAAACCGAACCGATTTAATTCGGTTCGGTTTGATTCGGTTTTGGGCCAATTCGGTTCGGTTTCGGTTTTGCTTATTCGGTTTCGGTCCAATTCGGTTTTGGGTTATTCGATTCGGTTTAAACCGAATAAACCGAATGCTCACCCCTAGCGACGGCTACTTATCCGTCGCTATATCTTCGACGCACTAGTGACGGATGAGCGACCTTTTCTTCCCTTAAAATAAAATAAAAATTGTATCGGCTTGTCGTCGGTACTCCGTCGGCTATTTGCCGCAAATCCGTCGCTAATGCCGACGGAAATTATCCGTCACTAATGTGCCGTCGCTAATTTACTGTATTTTGGTAGTGGAAGTACACGTCAACTTCAACACCATCGTGTTTTTATCCAAAGCCCATGAACAAACTTCAACACCATCGTATTTTAATCCGAAGCTCACGAACAAACTTCAACACCTTTCTGAAGAAAGCTTTTATACTCCAAGCTTGTACAACTCAAAAACTCCTAATCGAAAACCACCGGCACTTAGAAGAATAGGAGTTGTCTTGGGAATAGGAAGATTTAAAGCTCTTGGTAAATATGAAGACTTTAGAATAGATAGGGAAGATGAAGAAGGATTGATTGTGATTAGAAATGACAAAATCTTCTCTATTTATAGGAACTTTTGAGACAGAGTTCGGACAGAACTCGGGAGGGTTAACGTTCATAATTTTAACATTATAGATCCAAAGGAGTAGGAATTTGTTGCTGACTAGAAGAAATTCAAGTAGACCGAGTTCAGAACGAGTTCGGGCAGAACTCTGGCTGAGTTCAGTTCCTTTGGTTCTGGTTCAACCTAAGTTGGTTTTTGGTTCAATTGGATTTGGTTCAGTTTAAAGAATGAATCAAGATAGGTTAAGATAGACTTTTAATTGCCAGTGATCCCGACTCACAAATAATCTAGACTCAATAAATAGAAAAATATAAAATAAATATAAAAACCAATAGCCCATATGATGATGCCTTTTTCTTGACATTGAAGAAGCATTTTTTCCTTGACGGCAATCGTCCAAAGATAAATTGAATAAATCTTCTTGTATAACGTCGTCTTTGGCCCATAATTAATTCTTCATTGAATATGTCCTGCTTTGACAAAGCTTGATCATGCTTACTGCATGTCTTACAAGAACATGTTAGACGAACAAAGCAATATGATACAAGCATAGCAATATTGATATAGTGAACATAAGGACAATACTATTTTTAAGTAGCGACAAGATAGTGATTATATAAATATTAGTGACTTTAATAGTTAAACTTAATTGATTAGCCATATTCAAAAATATGATGTAATCATTGGGCTAACACGAGTCCAGAATTGCACTCGTACGAGGCATGAACGTTACGTTTGATCATTATATTGAAACACCAAGTTGAAACTTCACAAATCAATCAGAATTGAACACGTAGTTTAGGAAAATAGAAATATGCTTTTCATTCATAGCTTGCAACGAAGTGCAAGTTGTAATTACATTGGATGCCGTTGCGACTACATTGATTGAAATAAAAGAAATATACTCGACAAGCTGTCTGAACAAATACTTGTCGCTCCATACATTCGCCCCTTTATACATAACCCTTCAATGAATTGGCTTTAAAATGCTTCAGAATAGGAAGAGCTTCAAAATGCCTCTCCGTACTTCAGCTTCAATTTAGAGCTCCCGCAGCACCTAGGGAGTTGGGGAGGGGGTTAGCACATTTGCTAAGTGGACGAGACGAACTTACTCGTCTAAACCGACTCTGATTGTTAAGGTAGGCATGCTTTAGAGTTTTCTTTCTATTTAGAACTAAATGAATTTAGTTCATATCGATAGCTATCTTTGAAGTAGTAAAGCATACAGTGAAATATAATAATTTATCACAATTCTTACCACGGCTATGCTCGTCCCTGCATAAAACACAGATAATATTTTCTATCTGCATAAGACAATAGATGAGCATGATCTATCTTATATGTGCGGTTATTGATGCTATGCACCACGAGGGAATTTTATATGGCATTGCGATGTGCCTGTCATCTTGGGTTACAAGCCCTGCTGGAAGTCCCGTAATGCCTCATGTCGAAGCACGAATTTGTTTATTCCTCCTAGGTCGATTCGGTTTCGGTGCCCCGGATACCGCATCAAGGAAAGTTCAACTTGTGCATAAGCTGTCCATGACCATGTCCATGCGTGAACAGTTTAATAATGTAGACAGATTTGTATAGCGAGGACAGTATTGAGCGATATTATCATTTTGCCTAACTCATGCAACGAATCATTTTCTCCAAAGTTATACTTTCGATTTAGCATCCTGTAGGCACCAAATTCCTCGAGGCACCGTAAGCCACAATCGACGTTTCATATTATTTTACAGAACGTGAAATAGTCTATCTTTTTACTAGAACCTTAAACTTTCTCATTTTGGTGCAAAACTTATATTTTCAGAGTAAATTACTCTAAATCGATACATTTTTTCTGAGTCCTTGACCGTAGTAGATTAACATGCATTTAACTTGGCATCGTCGATTTGAATGAGTTTGAGGCAAATAATTTCGTTTGCGGGAAAGAGTTGAAAAGAAGGGGCCGAATCACCCACCAAGTATTTTGATCGTGCCGACCGTCGAAGCACTTCGTAATGTTCAAGCTTTAGTTATACGAGTTCCTGCAATGGCACCAACACTTAGTCAGAATTCCTTCTTTAATCCTTCGTTTCAAAATTCGTAGAATGCATTCAGAAAATGACGCAAAAATACATTCATCAAAACCAAGCGACAAAAGCTCCAAGAAAACCATACAGCAGTCCAGTCCTGTCGAAGGAACTCTTATATAGAGCTCACTCGTCGAGATGCAGCCTGCTGCATGTAGGACTTATTCCAACATAAGCCATTCCATTAATTGGATTGATTCTCGTAACATTCGTCCAAATCGATTTGATCGATGCCACAAGGTGTTATCGTTTACCAAGCTCAACAATCAAGTTAGATGGCCATCTAAGTTCTCGACCGATCTGACTCAGCGCAAGCATATTACGAAGTTCGTCGCCTATCTAAAGCAGGGCACTACATCTATGACCTTCATAGAATGGTATTCTCCACCATTATTCCAAAGAGTACTTCCACTGATGAGATTTCATATTTAGAGCTTTCTGCTATCTATCATCTCCATTTCTACGTCCCTTCAGTCTGCTTAAGACTATCATTGTCGCTATGGAACGGTGTCGCAAGAAACCATGATGACTTCCTATACGATGTATCTGCCTTATATATTTTAATTCTTTGAGGTTATGATTGAGGATTATCCACAGGATAGTGCTCCTATTTATCTTCATGAGGATCGTCGTACTGCTCCTACTCTAGTTCAGGCTCCTCCTCCTCCAGTTGACCTATTAGCTACTGAACCACATCCTACTCATCCTTCCAGTGGTATTACCCTTGAGTCACTTCAGGCTCTTATGATGGATCAATTTCGGTCCATGGACTTTTGTACCACCCTTCAGCTTCAGGCCATATCCAACTCTGTGTGGGATATGTCATACAGTCTTGCTCACAACCCTAGTGGTCCTATTCCTATGGTTCATGATCCCACTAGACTTGGGTATCGCATTGATGATCCAGGGGCTCAATAATACTTTGACCCTGCTGCTACCCGTTATGATCCCAACCGATCTGCTGAGACCGGTCCTTCCAGGGCGGCAGGCATTGATGATGATGATGATTGAGGATATGTTTTCTCGTGATAGACCACCACTAGTTATGTTTTTAGTTTTTTTATGACTATATATTGGTGGTAAATGCTTCTTTCAAGCATTATCGGTTTCAGTTTACTTGACTAGTTGTATGAACTCTATCTATTTCAGTTTATATCAGTGTTTTCAATTTTCAATACTATGCATTCTTTAAATGTTTAATGTTAATGTTCGAAACTAATCTAGATTGTGCTGAGTACTGCTATTAATTTTATTACGTCATTTTGCTTATGTGACAAAATGGGAGAGTAATATGATAGATACATAATGCTTAAAATGTTATGACTAACAGTTTTAAAATTATAATTAATTTTTTTGGAGGGGGAGTAACAAGACTTAACAAGACTTGACCGTACATTACGGAGGAGCAAATACATTGTACCAATATTAAAGGCCAAAGCTACTACCGTACCTTCTGTACCAGATCAAGCGCATCAAGTCTTCTTCCGCCCGAGCTGAACACTTCTTAGTATCAATCGTACTTTTGTCAACTTGTCAAAATGGGGAGAGATTGTTGGCCCATTTAGCCATGGTCAAACCGATTTCTATAATTGACTTAAAATTTCTAGCACGATATGAAAAGAAACAGAAGATCACATATTTCATCTCTACTAATTTTTCTTATTTTATTCTGTATTTTTCTTTTATTGAGTCTAGAAAAGTTATGCATCGGGATCACTAGAATTTAGAAGTTCAATCATGAACCAAAAACAAACTAATCCAATCCTTGACCCCAAACCAAACCAATATCCAAAAGCCAAGCCAAATCAAATGACCCCGAAACCCTCGCAACCGAACTCGACTTGAGTTCTTCCCAAACTTGGTCCCCTAGGATCACTCCTGGTCAGCAGCATTCCCTAGTCTTTTGGATCTCAAACGTTCAAAATTATGAACGTTGCCCTAACCGAGTTCTGCCCGAACTCTGTCTCAAAATTCCCTATAAATAGATAAGAATTTGTCATTTCTAATCACTCATTTAATCTTCATCTTCTCTTTCTATTCCTAAGCTTCCTATCTATTTCACAAATCTTGAATCTTTAACACTCCAAGACAACTCCCATTCTTCTAGTGCTGGTGGTTTCCGATTACGAGTATTCGAGTTGTACAAGCTTGGCGTATAAAAGATTTTCTGAGAAAGCTGTTTTAAATTTTGATCGTGGACTTCGGATAAAAATACGACGGTGTTGAAGTTGGCATGTTCTTCGGAGTAAAACACATGGTGTAATCTCTATTCAAAATAGTGGATTATAGCGAGCAAGAGTTATCGCGAACTGGACTAGTCCTTAGAGAGAAACCAGTATAAACCTTGGTATTTGCGTATTACTTTCTTGCCTCCACTTACTTATTACTTTACTTTATTGCATTTAAGTTCATTTATATATTTGCTTCACCTGCTTAGTTTTTGAATTAGTAAATATTTTTTGCTGCACTTTAGTCACCCCTCTAGAGGTGCCATCGATCCTACATAACACTCACGAGAAGGATATGATCACATATCTACACTACTACTCCCCCGCCCCCGACTGGTACAGTAGATCCAACCATGGTAAGTTACGATACGAGATACTATGAAAATGTAGCTATTCCTATCAGGAATCGGTATCTATACGATGCACAAGAACACTTGCATATGGTATACCAAGACATAAGCGAATAACATCTCATGACGGGATCCAAAAATACCAATCTATGTAACCATGTGTCAAGAAATCAAGCATATCAACACTAGATACAGAAAACATAGAACATATCAAAAACGAGGAATTATCAGAGAATGTACTCGCCTCAATTAGTTAGAGTCGACATGCGCAACACGAACATGTCAACATGGAATAGGTACCGAAGCTATGCTCCATAAGATGGTCCCCAACGATGATACAGGCGGTTCTTGAGTCCAAAATAACCCAAATTGGTATATAGAAGTCCAGATTTGGAGATCGACATGATTATCGGGATCGAAATAGAAGTCCGTATGCGCAAAGGAAAGAAATGATTTAATTAGTCGTGATCAAGAAGTGATTAAAGGAAGAAGGCCAAGAATATATACAAATGTATATAAAAGTACTTATTTATGATTTCTTATAAAAATATACTTATATAAAATTGTATTTCAAAGGTATTTATATATGTAAAGCCCATTAAAATATAAAGCCAAATAGCTAAACCTTACAAAATATTGATTTGAAATTGTTATTCCTAAAGCTCATTTAAACCATATAGGGCCTAAGCCCAATTTATAACCTAATAAAACTTTATAAATTTCATATAGGACATAAATTCCAAATTAATTGAATATTCCAATATGTTTGTAGGGCCCAAAGCCCAATAATACTTGTACATCAAAATGTAGGGCCAAAACCACCCCAAAACCACCCCTTATATATATAAACCACCCCTTATATATATATATATATATATATATATATATATATATATATACCCTTACATATACATATATACGCATCATACTAATATACCACTATTTCATACAATTATAGCCCAAAATAACCTAGAAACCCATATGATTCTGCCAAAATAATATGTACCAATTGTTAGGCCTAAGCCTAGCCCAGCAGCCCAATATAATAGGGCTCAAAAACCGAATTCCTTTTAGAGTAATGCTACAATTACAACCAAATGCTTACAACCCTTTTACAACCTTCACCCATTGCTGACATGTCGGCCAACACATGGGTTAGTAGTTGTAAAAGGGTTGTAAGAATTTGGTAGTAGACTTAGCATTATTGTTTTACATTTACATTCCACACTTTTCTCGTGTCCACGTGCCGGACATGTCTGCATCCAATATATATTTTGTGTTGACAAGCCGACACGACACACCAACAACACTCTCCCCCATCTGACCCTTACAACCACCACTTCTTTGTCTCGCCGGAGCAGCCACTGCCAACTTCCTTCCATCTTTGCCTCCCCACTCCGGTCTCCTCCTCACCTCCTCCTCCACGTAGTACCGTCTCCAGCCCGGCACCGCACTCACCGTCATGCCACTAGATATGGCCACAACGACCAGATCTGAAACACCACTAGCAGCTACCCACTCTTCCGTCGGTCGCCACCCAGACCCGACCAGTCGACCCACACAACCATGAATCCACCATCACTGCCACACCCGACCCCTTTCCCCAACCGCCGCCAGACCTATGGCCACCATCTAGCTGTTATCACCACGCTACCGACCTCGCCTGACCGAGGTTCGACCACCGCCTTAGCACTGTGCATTACCAGCCTCACTCAAACCCCTACCGCCTAGTGCCATCGCCACTCTCACCACCCCTCGTCTCCAACCGCCTATGCCACCGCCACCGAGCCTACCTTCAGATCTACCAGATCTGGTCGCTCTCACCGTCTAGATCCGACGACCTTCTGCGTTGTCATTCCACAACTCCAGCATCACATCTGTTGACCACCTCCTGTGTTTCGATCCAGTAGTCGACCAGCTGCCTGCTGTCGACATCGTCCAGGTTGCTCCATCGCTTGCCTCTTTGACCTCCACGTCGCCCCTGTTCTCCTCCCTCCGCCGCCATAAGCCAATCAGCCGAGCTCCACCATACCAGCGATTCCCACCATGAGCGTCACCCTCTCTTTCTCCATCCCACTCTCTCGATTATGTTGCTTAATCCTTTTCTCTCTCTCTCTCTCTCTCTCTCTCTCTCTCTCTCTCTCTCTCTCTTTCTTTCTATTTTTCTTTCATTAGCAGTGATAAAAGGAACAATAATGCTAAGTCAACTACCAAATTCTTACAACCCTTTTACAACTACTCATCCATGTGTTGGCCCACATGTCAGCAATGGGTGAAGGTTGTAAAAGGGTTGTAAGCATTTGGTTGTAATTGTAGCATTACTCAATGTAAAAATGGTGGAAGGAAATGGGATGGACACGGATACCATGTATAAACACTTGGAATGCATTGGGAACGGTGTAGTTGAGGAATGGGAGTAGCCATTAAATAATGGTGAGAACATGCTTCCAAGCATGTGAGAAGAAGCTTCCAAAAAGCTCTTCCATGAATTGGGTCAATAGACCAATAACAATCAAGCCCAAACAATAAATTCATTTATATGAAAATATGGGTCTAAATATTAAAATTCGGCCCAACTACAATTTATAGTAAAAATGGCTAAACGCTTTCATAAATAAAATTCAAATAACAATTTTATATACAAAAATTAATTTGTAATGGATTGAAGCCCATATATAAATAAAAGTTTGAAAATATAACATTTTTATTTACTAGGCTATATAAGCCCAAAAATTATACGAGTCTCATAAAACTGTTTCATAAAAAACTAATAAACCGATATAAAAATCTACAACATATTGCGATTGTAAAATGAATTTCATATAGCTAATTATAGAAAATAAAAAAATTGCAATTTTAAAGATTTTAGGAAATTTAGAAAAATAGAAATTTTAAAATTCGGAAGAATACCAGTATTCAGTTAAAGGAGGTTACAAGAGCGCCCCACCAAAGCTCTACTACAGAGACAGTAGCAAACGAGCAAGGAAACAGCCAGTCAAAGACGAGGTCAAACATGTCAAGGTAGCCTGATAGTTTGGTGCTGTTCTCCCCACCACATATTCTAGATTTATCCTGTCAAGTAAAGTATATTCCCGTACAAGTAACAAGTCATGTATCCTATTACAGTCCATAACAATGAATATCTCTTGTAAGACTCCATATCATGATCGTGTCAGTATCCTACGGTTTATTATGTCAATGAACACGAATAAAATGTATCGCCATGTCTAATATCGATATTCGATATCTATATGCTGACATCAGCACTCGAACACAACTCGGATGCTAAGTATCAACTATCCTACGTCCACACATCTAGAGATAAAAATAAGGAACAACAACAATGAATAGAAAATGATAATACTACTGAAACTTTGGCAAAGTACACTTGCATACATTTTTCAAGTGTGCGTACAACGGTCCGACTCCTATATCCTCGATCACACCGTCACGTACTCCTAACGAATATATAAACTACCAATTAATGACATGTCGATGTCATACACACACTATATATACAACCATACTATATATAGCCTTGACTCGACATATTCTAACTAGACTAGTACCATACCATATACATAGCCACATCTAGTATACATAGTATCAAGTCACCACAATAAAATATTTTTTTATAAAATAATGATATAAAATTTTAATTATGGGATTTATTTAAAAATATTTAAAAATAATTTTAGACTATAATAATTACAAGAAAACAAATATCTACTTACTATATTAAACTAGTATCAACATTAGCCAACTTGTCGAGTTAATCAAACCCAAAAGCAAATAAATTTTTAATAGATAATATTCTAAAAAAAAAGGGAAAACATAATTTTATAATGAAGGACTCATGATAACCATTTTAGAAAAATATTATGAAGTTTAGAGCACAAAACAATACTAGTTAATTAATCACAACTCTATAGGTAACATGTTACTCCAATAAAATACCATTTTCATAAAGATATATTTATTAATTTTAGACATATTGAAAAATAATTAAAATAATAATTTATATACAATTTTTAGACTAGAATACAATAACTAGTAGTCAAAAGTCCAACTAGCCGCATAAAGTCGTAATTTCTCGGGTTAACTGGAAAGGTATAATCATACAAAAATATTAATTTAATATTTTAAAATAATAATTTTCAGAATTAATTCATGAGTTTTTATGACTTCAGAGGGATGCTAGGTTAATTCATGAGTTTTTAATCTAGAAATTAATTCAATGGATTTCAACGTCAAAAATAACGAAGATATGACCATAAATATATGAAAAACTCAGAAAAATTTAAGGACATAAATTATAGGTTAAAGAGGGATGCTAGGGTGCTCACCAAGGGTTCTGAAGTCGTTGTATGGCCTCGCAAAGGGTCGTGGACAACAGCTATGTCTAGCATGATTCAACCTGGACACGCTGTCGCAAAACTTGCACTACGGACAAACTGTAGCGATCCACGAACCGCGGCTTTGAAGGAAGGTAGGGATACATAAAGGAACGTATTATAGTTGGTTTCATGGAAGATTAATCAATAAAAATAGATGAAACCCATGTGCAAAGTCAACAAACCTGCTGGTTTGGAATTTCCATTACGGCTGAAAAAAGCCTCCATGTTCGGCCCCCAAACGACCAAATGAGTAGATGAGACTCCTCCGAGACTGGATAGGGTTGAAGAGGGGTCACTTAAGGTCATCGCGGAGATGGTGACGCAAGAACCAGAGGTCACAAGTCGCCAAAAATAATCATGCACTGAAATTGTTTTAGCCTGGACCAATGTTCGTGCAACGAGCACCACGGACAACCCGGATGGGACCAATTGCCTTGCTTCTTCCAGAAGGAAGAGGACATGTAGGGTACACGTTCAAATTGGTTTCATGTCAAAAAGATTAATAAAAAGTAGGAAAACACACTTACAAAGTCAGCGTACTTGCTGTGTACACAGATTCAATTTTGGACAACTTCGGATGACTTCGTGGCCTTGTATCGAACAACCTCGGAGCTGTAGCTCCTCGAGGGCTTGCTGTGGTGAAATATGGTCGTCTTAAGGTTGCGTGAGAGGTGGTGGTGGTGAAAAAGCTATCAAAAAAGGGGTTATGTATATATATATATATATATATATATATATATATATATATATATATATATATATATATATATAATTCCACAATCCTAGGTAAAAGGGTTTTAGGTAAAAGGAAGAGGTTTGGAGAGATTTAGGATTGGTTTAGATTTGTTTTAAATTTAAATGGGAAAGGGAAAGATTGAATTGAATTTGGTATTTCCAAATAAGTTCCACTAAATCTTAATATTGCATATTTATATTTTCTAATAGACGACTGTAAATAATTAATAAAAACCACTCTAAAATTATTCTATTAGGCTAGGGAAACCTATAATAGACTCTACCAATCCTAGTTGGCCTATTTTCGGGCCGGTGCAGCTCGTTGGGTTTAATCGATTCCCAAAAATCTATTAATTTAAATATAAGTAGCACAAGAGAATTGAATTGAGTGGGACACTATTGGCATATGCGTAGTAGGCTCAAAATAAGTCAAACCATATATTGGGTCGAAAAGTTTGGATTGAGGTTCAGTCCCAAAATTAAATTGGTAATTACAAAGGTAATACGATAGGTAATGAATTTATCCTTATTAATCCGAAAATTGTACAAGAAAAATAGAGCACAAGAGGACATGCTTGAGTAGGACATGATATGCTTACATGAAGGTGGACTCATCTGGAACACGAATATGAAATTGGTTTCAAGGAATTCGCCAATGTTGTGCTTCAAAAGTCAAAGCTACGGTAAAGTGTATTTATAGTCATAATTAAAATTAAAATATAGTTTAATAATAAATAATCATATTAAATAAGTAATTAAATAAATAAAATTTGAAAATCAGAGGGCTTATACTTGATTGTCCAATGCCAAGATACAATAGGTTAAACACACAACAAATATTTCAATGGTATCGTGAAGGTCATGAACCCGTGTTAAGTACATAAGAAATGAAAATTCAACATACAAAATCAAAATAATCAAGAAAATAGCAAGAACAGACCAAAAATAGTCCAAAACAGGCAAAATAGACAAATTCAGATCATCCAACGAATTTTTACAGAATATCGACAGAAGATCCGAAACGACACAACAAATTCCTATGTGAAAATTCGAAAAATCCATCTGATTTCCGCTGAATACCTACGAATTTTCTAAATTGGCACAACAGGCGGCACATAGAAATTCTCAAAACTTATTTCGACCATAAAACTTCATTTAAAATCAAAATTTGATATTTCAAAGGTTAAAATTGCATGAAATCAAATTTCCTACAACATGAGAGCATTATATTTCACAAATTCTAAGATTTAAAATATGAATTCCTCAAAATACTCCATAAAAATGGGTTTTCGGTAACCAAACTTTAAAACTAATGAGCCAAACCAAAATGCCATATAATGTTAACAAGAAGCATAATTTAGACTATGTTTAAGCATGAATACCAAAGAAAACAAAAATACAATAAAACAAAAATACAAGAAAACAAGGTCACCACTTTAAGCAATATGTACTTGTCTAGCTCAAGCTTAATCTTCTACTTCATTATTAAGAGGACTTTCAAAACCATACTCTCGGCCTCAAGGCCAAGCTCCAATCATGCTTCAAGTTCTTTTTTAGGAATGAAGAGGACGATAAATAAAGAGAAAGAGTGGAAAGAGAAAAAAGAAGAAGAGACAGAAAAGTGAATGGCTTATATAGAGGAGGGGAATGAATATGAGCCATTAATCATGACACCTAACGAATCCATGCCCCCATACTTCATCTCAACCACTCAAAGAAAATCAAAAAACCATTTGGTAAAGATAGGAGTGGGTGATAACTAATAGAAAGAGTTATTGGTAGTCAAACAGAATATCTGACGAATTTCTGTGGAATATCGTCTGATCTTCCGACCTAACTGTCAATTCCCCTTTTTGAGGTAACTTTGGGATTCAGTTCTATACACGAATCCTAGTACGGGTTCATGACACTTTCAGAGGGTATTATACAGGTCCATGGTAGTCTATCATATCAAAACAAAATCCAAATCACATAAAATACAACGATCATTATAGGCGAAAATACAAAATACAAAATATGTTTGATTTTTAGGAAAAACTTTAAATACCAAAAATTCAGAAATATAAAATTCGAGAACGAATGTGACAACTCTAACCTCCTTAGAAAAATTTCGTCCTCAAAATCTTACTAAAGTTGGTCAAGCTGGACAATAATACTAGAACAGGCTCAAAAAAATCATAACTCGCCACGGAAGGAAATACATCACAAGAAAAATAATAATGGAAGAAGGAATAATAAATACATGCATATATGTATAATACATAAGAAAAGAAGAACGACACGGAGGCATATTGATGAATATACCCCTAAGTCAGCTGAGTAGGAATACGTCATCGCTGACCTATGCTGACTCACAAAGTAGACAAAGGTCAAATCTCAAATTAAGTCAGTACCAATGACCTAGTCGAGACATAATTCCTATCAGGGCGTACGTTCATAGTCGGGACATATGATAACTATCACGTATCGAGAGATACAAAGGCAAAAGAGTATGACGAGGAACTCGCCATCACTTGCGAAGATATCGAGTTAACCATTGCACTTTGGGCATAAATGAATACAAGGCCTTTGACAAGAACCCAAAAATAAGATAAACTAAAGGAAAGGTTCAAAAACTCACCTATAATTTGACTACCTTCATCCAACATCTTCACTAAGTTATTAAACTCTTCCTGTCCATGCCTTACGGTTGCTGCTCTTACTGTTGTTGATTTAGTCTGGCCTGATAGACCTGTGCAAACTACACCGGATGCTGACGCTAAAACTGCTAAAACATCGTCGGAAGGGGCGCTGAGCAAGGGGTCAGACTGCCTCTGCTGGTCCTCTATGACACTCAGTAGCTAATTGAGGTGGGGCTGGTAACTGCCCGACTGAAGAAGCCTTGGTGTAATGTCCCAAATTCGTGATATGTATTTAGTGTACGTATACGTGTTTTGGACCCATATTTAATTTTTCATGATCAATTATCTTGGTTTATTTTGCATTGGCTTGAATTTTATTTAGCATTGATAGTTCAATTGGTTTTAATGGTTCATTGGTTTATTATTTTGGGTTAGTGAAGCTTGGGTTTATTTCTTGGTTCATTTGGTTTAAATTGCTAGAAAGAGTTTATTGGCCTTGACTTGGTTCAACATGACTTGGCTTGGCTTGGTTCGGTTTATTTTGGTTTGACATGGTGAACCACCCCACCCTATTATAAATATCAAACTTCCTCTCTCTCTCCTCATTTTATTTTCTTCTTCTTCCTCACTACTCTTTCCTCTCCACCAACCTAGGCAAGTTGCATCTTGCTATCACTTAAGGGCTATATTTTATTTGTCTAATAGCTTTATTAGCTCATTTTAAGCAACATTAGAACTTGGGTTTTCTCCATTTGGAGCTTGGAAATTTGTAGATCTAGGATTGAAGTATTTTCGAAAATTGGTGGTTTTGATCTATAAAACTTGTTCGTTTTCATGTTTTGATTGTTCCATGTTGAAGAGAATTTAATTTCACACAATTTAGACCTTTGCAAAGTGGATTTTCGTTGAGATTTGACCTAGTTATGGTCTTTTGAAGTTTTGAATTTCCATGGCCATTTGCTCTTAGCTTTGGGGAAGATGACCTTCTGTCCCGGGCGCAATCCAGTCAGCCCAGCGCTCCTTAGCGCTGGCGTAATCCAGCTTGCCCAGCCCAGCGCTCTTTAGCGCTGGCACAATTCATCCAGCTAGTCCAGTGCCTCTTGGTGCTGGCGCAATCCATCGCTGCGCAGTCCAGTGCTGGCGCAATCCATTGCTGCACAGTTCACCGACTGCGCAACCAATTGCTGTGCAACCTATTGCTGCACAATCCATTGTTGTGCAGTCTATTCTTTGCGCAGTTCAGCCCCGCGCAATCTAGCCCGGCGCAGTCCAGCTTGCCCCTTCCAGCGCAATCCAACCCTGCGCGCTTGGACCCTGCGCACTCCACCCCTGCGCAGTTGACACCCTGTGCAATCCAACCCCCCTGACCCCTTGCGCAATCTATTGGCTCTTGGAGATTTGGTTTTAATTCTTTAAGCTTGGCTCTTCTATAAGCCCTTATATTGATATTTTATTAGATATTTTACGTCCATTTTATATCCTTACGCCTTTTGTCATGAACTTGATTTTACTTAATATGTTGGAATGACTATTGTACATGGCATGGTATGACAAGGAACTTGCATAACACGACAGTGACCCGTAGTGGTGCACTCCTGACATGACCAACCTTACATGATAGTGGCCCGTCGTGGCGCACTCCTGACTTGACATGACCTGATAACTTAGCTTGACTTGTCTTGACACCGTGGGTGGTTCTTTCTTGCTTGCTTGTTAAATCCACTTGTCCAGTCTCGCATCATGTCTAGGGCATGGATCCCTGAGTACCACGGTCAGGGAAACATATTGAAATAAAATAAGGTTAATGATTAGAATAATTCAGTAGCCATGAGAGATTTTCCCAGTTACAGGCGATCCCGTTATCCCGGCCACAATTGTTGGACTTGTAGCCTGCCGTCGAGTAGGGCACACTTCCAGTCCACCGTCATGTGGGGCACACCTAATAATTCTTGATAATTGCTTAATGAATCCTAATCGCCTGGATAACCTGGATTAGCTGCAGGGCTTGTGGCTGGTGGAACATCTCATTGTATCTTGCTAGTAACTAGGATTGTGATAACCCCAGTTAGTTAATGTAGAAAGCCGTAGGCAATGATTGGCCGTGATTGATTGGATGGAGTCTAGTCCAGTATAGTATTGTCTAGAAGTGATTGATTGCAAGATTGTGCCAGAATGATTGAACGATTGTCACTCCAGATTGTCACTATAATGATTGTCACTCCAGATTGTCACCATAATAATTGTACCCTATTGTCACTCTAGCACACTGTACTCTTTATTGTCACTTTTATTATTGTACTCCCTCATTTTCACCTTGATGATTGTCACCTTTAGCAATAAATGATCAGAGACTAAGTTCTGTTCAGGCGAAGGGTTACAATCTCGGTCCTTATTTGGTTTAAGGATTGTAACCTGGCTTCCGGAAAAGTACCTTCGTCTTCTCTTCATATATTGTCCAGCTATATTTTATTTATCATAATTCTCCTGTTGTCTTAACTATTTTCTCTGATTGGGATAAGAGCATTGGTAGTGCACAAACCCTAATCTGTGTTACTTACTATTTTATTACCTGTTGAATGCTAATGATTTATTGGTTTTAGTCCTTAAGTGAAGCCTCCTTTGTGGCACTTGCTCTTTCTGGGGTCTGACCCAGCTGGTTTTGTATGGCCAGATACCGGAGCAGCACCAAAAGATCTTCCTGCTTTCCAGCCCGATGGTGATCACCAGGCGTAACCAGGGCATCGAGTGGGTTTCTTTTGTTCTTCCACTGTAATATTGTAAATTATTCTTTTGAGGCGTTTAGCCGACGAGTAAGTGTTAGCTCGATTGCAACTTTTACTTATTGTCTGCCTACGGGCTGTAACATGATTGACAAGCCCTGGGGGTTGATCATGTATGACTGAACTCTTACTAGTCCTCACATTTTGTAACGACTAGCTTCATGATCATCTGGATATACAATATTTGGGACGCCTTATATTTATGTATTTGATGCTCTGACATCTTATGATTATTACTAGTTGGTTGAGATTGAGACAATAGGCTATTTTATGACCTTAAGAGACTGATGGATAGTAGTGAAACCCTCACATATCTAGACAGCCGTGACCGTATAGCGGCGTGGATTCCACTCCGTTATACGTAGCTGGCTATGTCTGCCCCCGCTCTCCAGTATTCTGGTTCTGGGGCGTGACATGGTTTAAGTGGTGGCCCATGCAGGTCTTGTCAATCAAGATGTGTGAGGGTTTACCGGTTAGATGTCTCAATCAGTACCCGTCCTTGATCTCTGTTCGTATTCTCTGAATCTCTGAATTCTTGTCCTGATCACATGCTTGTTATCGTTGATCTGTCCTGGTCCTTCCTTATTGTTCCCTATGTCGTCTTCTTCAGCGGCATTGTTCATGGACCGGCCGATCAGCAAGGCGGAGCACCTCCCATGGACCAGCAGCAACCTGGGGATCAAGCCCAGCGTTCAGGAGTGGCTTCTAGAGTTATGCCTACCGGGGATCCCGAGCCACCAGTTCAGCCCGTTCAGCCTGCCGAGCCCGATGATGGCACTTTGGTGGGTCTCGTCAGGACCTTGTTAGCTTCCCAGGATCGTAGAGGGGATGCCTTGCACCAGGTAGTGGAAGATGCTCTGAATAGAGGTGGTCGTCATGGGAACAGTGCAGCGAACAGTTTCAAGCGCCTGAACCCTCCATTCTTCGATGGCAGCGAAGATGCGATCGCCGCAGATGCTTGGCTTCAGGATACTGAAGTGATTCTAGAGGCAGCCAAGACTTCCGAAGACGAGAAGGTGGCCGTGGTGCGCCTGCAGTTACTAGATCTTGCCCGCAGCTGGTGGGCAGCACAGGCCGTGGGATTAGTGGCCCCTATTTCATGGACCGTATTCAGAGAGAGATTCCAGACCAAGTACTTCGATGCTGTGGCTTGGTACGACCTACAGACCAGATTCAGCAACCTGAAGCAGATGGGAAGGACGGTCGACGGATATGCGGCCGAGTTTTCCAGGCTTAGTCGGTTTGCTCCTACCTTGGTGGCAACCGAGTATGATCGAGCCCAGCGATTTCAGCAAGGGCTTCACCTGGAGATTTTGTTGGCAGTCGAACAGTTTGAGCATCAGACCTTTGATGCAGTAATGAGGGCAGCCAGGAGGCACGAGTATACCTCCCAGAGAATAGTGGACAGGACTGGAGGTCGGAAGCGGTCCCATAGTCAGATGAACCAGTCTTCGGCACCACCTCCAGCAGCTAGGACTTTAACTATTGGAGCTCCGAGGCGAGCAGCTTCAGTTACGTCGGACCAGCACTCAACCCCGACGTACTCTCCGCAGAAACAGAAGCAAGCACAGGCTTCCGCCGTGGGCTGTTCTTATTGTGGGAAGCCTGGACACGTGGTAGCAGAGTGTCGCAAGGCGTTGGGATTGTGTTTATTGTGTGGAGCACCGGACCATAGGGTGGGGTCCTGCCGATTCAGAGTTGATTCAACATCGACAGTATCTAGTCCCTCGGTTAGGGGACCAGCACCAGCACCAGCACCAGCACCAGTACCAGCTTCCGTTCACCAGCAGCAGCAGTTTCCATTCCCGAGGCCATTGCCGACTCAGGCCCAGACTTTCGAGCAACAGAACCCGAGGCAGTTTGCTCTAGCCCAGGCTAAGGTTCAGAATCGGCCGAGAGGTATATGTGTCCTCTCATCTTGCTTTTCTACCGTCATTATGCGGGGTGCATGACATATTTCATGTATCCTGATTGTGACAGAATATCCCGGACCCGAGCCATATCCTAGATCATTCGAAAGGGTTGGTACCAATAACCGTAACCTTTTCGTATGAGGAGAGGCCCGTGTCCATGTTTGACCAAAGAGAGAGACCTCAAGCGCAAGACTAGTTCAGTCCGTGTTGCTTAGAGTCATCCCTCTTTGGGAGAGTCAAACTTGGGAGCATGAGGATGATATCTGATCAGGTCATCCCGGCTGGTTTGACTCGTAAGGTGTAATATCTTCCTTATGCCTTACGTTTCGAATCCTTGCTTGCATGAATGATTGTATGATTGATTGGTAGCGTAGATTGCCTACGATAGAATAGCTTTCCCTTACATCTCTAGCCTCTTGATTAAATTTCGAGGACGGAATTCTTTTAAGGTTGGTAGGATGTAATGTCCCAAATTCGTGATACGTATTTAGTGTACGTATACGTGTTTTGGACCCATATTTAATTTTTCATGATCAATTATCTTGGTTTATTTTGCATTGGCTTGAATTTTATTTAGCATTGATAGTTCAATTGGTTTTAATGGTTCATTGGTTTATTATTTTGGGTTAGTGAAGCTTGGGTTTATTTCTTGGTTCATTTGGTTTAAATTGCTAGAAAGAGTTTATTGGCCTTGACTTGGTTCAACATGACTTGGCTTGGCTTGGTTCGGTTTATTTTGGTTTGACATGGTGAACCACCCCACCCCATTATAAATATCAAACTTCCTCTCTCTCTCCTCATTTTATTTTCTTCTTCTTCTTCCTCACTACTCTTTCCTCTCCACCAACCTAGGCAAGTTGCATCTTGCTATCACTTAATGGCTATATTTTATTTGTCTAATAGCTTTATTAGCTCATTTTAAGCAACATTAGAACTTGGGTTTTCTCCATTTGGAACTTGGAAATTTGTAGATCTAGGATTGAAGTATTTTCGAAAATTGGTGGTTTTGATCTATAAAACTTGTTCGTTTTCATGTTTTGATTGTTCCATGTTGAAGAGAATTTAATTTCACACAATTTAGACCTTTGCAAAGTGGATTTTCGTTGAGATTTGACCTAGTTATGGTCTTTTGAAGTTTTGAATTTCCATGGCCATTTGCTCTTAGCTTTGGAGAAGATGACCTTCTGTCCTGGGCGCAATCCAGTCAGCCCAGCGCTCCTTAGCGCTGGCGCAATCCAGCTTGCCCAGCCTAGTGCTCTTTAGCGCTGGCGCAATTCATCCAGCTAGTCCAGTGCCTCTTGGTGCTGGCGCAATCCATCGCTGCGCAGTCCAGTGCTGGCGCAATCCATTGCTGCGCAGTTCACCGACTGCACAATCCATTGTTGCGCAGTCTATTCTTTGCGCAGTTCAGCCCCGCGCAATTTAGCCCGGCGCAGTCCAGCTTGCCCCTTCCAGCGCAATCCAACCCTGCGCGCTTGGACCCTGCGTACTCCACCCCTGCGCAGTTGACACCCTGCGCAATCCAACCCCCCCGACCCCTTGCGCAATCTATTGGCTCTTGGAGATTTGGTTTTAATTCTTTAAGCTTGGCTCTTCTATAAGCCCTTATATTGATATTTTATTAGATATTTTACGTCCATTTTATATCCTTACGCCTTTTGTCATGAACTTGATTTTACTTAATATGTTGGAATGACTATTGTACATGGCATGGTATGACAAGGAACTTGCATAACACGACAGTGACCCGTAGTGGTGCACTCCTGACATGACCAACCTGACATGATAGTGGCCCGTCGTGGCGCACTCCTGACTTGACATGACCTGATAACTTAGCTTGACTTGTCTTGACACCGTGGGTGGTTCTTTCTTGCTTGCTTGTTAAATTCACTTGTCCAGTCTCGCATCATGTCTAGGGCATGGATCCCTGAGTACCACGGTCAGGGATACATATTGAAATAAAATAAGGTTAATGATTAGAATAATTCAGTAGCCATGAGAGATTTCCCCAGTTACAGGCGATCCCGTTATCCCGGCCACAATTGTTGGACTTGTAGCCTGCCGTCGAGTAGGGCACACTTCCAGTCCACCGTCATGTGGGGCACACCTAATAATTTTTGATAATTGCTTAATGAATCCTAATCGCCTGGATAACCTGGATTAGCTGCAGGGCTTGTGGCTGGTGGAACATCTCATTGCATCTTGCTAGTAACTAGGATTGTGATAACCCCAGTTAGTTAATGTAGAAAGCCGTAGGCAATGATTGGCCGTGATTGATTGGATGGAGTCTAGTCCAGTATAGTATTGTCTAGAAGTGATTGATTGCAAGATTGTGCCAGAATGATTGAACGATTGTCACTCCAGATTGTCACTATAATGATTGTCACTCCAGATTGTCACCATAATAATTGTACCCTATTGTCACTCTAGCACACTGTACTCTTTATTGTCACTTTTATTATTGTACTCCCTCATTTTTACCTTGATGATTGTCACCTTTAGCAATAAATGATCAGAGACTAAGTTCTGTTCAGGCGAAGGGTTACAATCTCGGTCCTTATTTGGTTTAAGGATTGTAACCTGGCTTCCGGAAAAGTACCTTCGTCTTCTCTTCATATATTGTCCAGCTATATTTTATTTATCATAATTCTCCTGTTGTCTTAACTATTTTCTCTGATTGGGATAAGTGCATTGGTAGTGCACAAACCCCAATCTGTGTTACTTACTATTTTATTACCTGTTGAATGCTAATGATTTATTGGTTTTAGTCCTTAAGTGAAGCCTCCTTTGTGGCACTTGCTCTTTCTGGGGTCTGACCCAGCTGGTTTTGTATGGCCAGATACCGGAGCAGCACCAAAAGATCTTCCTGCTTTCCAGCCCGATGGTGATCACCAGGCGTAACCAGGGCATCGAGTGGGTTTCTTTTGTTCTTCCACTGTAATATTGTAAATTATTCTTTTGAGGCGTTTAGCCGACGAGCAAGTGTTAGCTCGATTGCAACTTTTACTTATTGTCTGCCTACGGGCTGTAACATGATTGACAAGCCCCGGGGGTTGATCATGTATGACTGAACTCTTACTAGTCCTCACATTTTGTAACGACTAGCTTCATGATCATCTGGATATATAATATTTGGGACGCCTTATATTTATGTGTTTGATGCTCTGACATCTTGTGATTATTACTAGTTGGTTGAGATTGAGACAATAGGCTATTTTATGACCTTAAGAGACTGATGGATAGTAGTGAAACCCTCACATATCTAGACAGCCGTGACCGTATAGCGGCGTAGATTCCACTCCGTTATACGTAGCTGGCTATGTCTGCCCCCGCTCTCCAGTATTCTGGTTCTGGGGCGTGACATGGTTTAAGTGGTGGCCCATGCAGGTCTTGTCAATCAAGATGTGTGAGGGTTTACCGGATAGATGTCTCAATCAGTACCCGTCCTTGATCTCTGTTCGTATTCTCTGAATCTCTGAATTCTTGTCCTGATCACATGCTTGTTATCGTTGATCTGTCCTGGTCCTTCCTTATTGTTCCCTATGTCGTCTTCTTCAGCGGCATTGTTCATGGACCGGCCGATCAGCAAGGCGGAGCACCTCCCGTGGACCAGCAGCAACCTGGGGATCAAGCCCAGCGTTCAGGAGTGGCTTCTAGAGTTATGCCTACCGGGGATCCCGAGCCACCAGTTCAGCCCGTTCAGCCTGCAGAGCCCGATGATGGCACTTTGGTGGGTCTCGTCAGGACCTTGTTAGCTTCCCAGGATCGTAGAGGGGATGCCTTGCACCAGGTAGTGGAAGATGCTCTGGATAGAGGTGGTCGTCATGGGAACAGTGCAGCGAACAGTTTCAAGCGCCTGAACCCTCCATTCTTCGATGGCAGCGAAGATGCGATCGCCGCAGATGCTTGGCTTCAGGATACTGAAGTGATTCTAGAGGCAGCCAAGACTTCCGAAGACGAGAAGGTGGCCGTGGTGCGCCTGCAGTTACTAGATCTTGCCCGCAGCTGGTGGACAGCACAGGCCGTGGGATTATTAGCCCCTATTTCATGGACCGTATTCAGAGAGAGATTCCAGACCAAGTACTTCGATGCTGTGGCTCGGTATGACCTACAGACCAGATTCAGCAACCTGAAGCAGATGGGAAGGACGGTCGACGGATATACGGCCGAGTTTTCCAGGCTTAGTCGGTTTGCTCCCACCTTGGTGGCAACCGAGTATGGTCGAGCCCAGCGATTTCAGCAAGGGCTTCACCTGGAGATTTTGTTGGCAGTCGAACAGTTTGAGCATCAGACCTTTGATGCAGTACTGAGGGCAGCCAGGAGGCACGAGTATACCTCCCAGAGAATAGTGGACAGGACTGGAGGTCGGAAGCGGTCCCATAGTCAGATGAACCAGTCTTCGGCACCACCTCCAGCAGCTAGGACTTTAACTATTGGAGCTCCGAGGCGAGCAGCTTCAGTTACGTCGGACTAGCACTCAACCCCGACGTACTCTCTGCAGAAACAGAAGCAAGCACAGTCTTCCGCCGTGGGCTGTTCTTATTGTGGGAAGCCTGGACACGTGGTAGCAGAGTGTCGCAAGGCGTTGGGATTGTGTTTATTGTGTGGAGCACCGGACCATAGGGTGGGGTCCTGCCGATTCAGAGTTGATTCAACATCGACAGTATCTAGTCCCTCGGTTAGGGGACCAGCACCAGCACCAGTACCAGCTTCCGTTCACCAGCAGCAGCAGTTTCCGTTCCCGAGGCCATTGCCGACTCAGGCCCAGACTTTCGAGCAACAGAACCCGAGGCAGTTTGCTCTAGCCCAGGCTCAGGTTCAGAATCGGCCGAGAGGTATATGTGTCCTCTTATCTTGCTTTTTTACCGTCATTATGCGGGGTGCATGACATATTTCATGTATCCTGATTGTGACAGAATATCCCGGACCCGAGCCATATCCTAGATCATTCGAAAGGGTTGGTACCAATAACCGTAACCTTTTCGTATGAGGAGAGGCCCGTGTCCATGTTTGACCAAAGAGAGAGACCTCAAGCACAAGACTAGTTCAGTCCGTGTTGCTTAGAGTCATCCCTCTTTGGAAGAGTCAAACTTGGGAGCATGAGGATGATATCTGATCAGGTCATCCCGGCTGGTTTGACTCGTAAGGTGTAATATCTTCCTTATGTCTTACGTTTCGAATCCTTGCTTGCATGAATGATTGTATGATTTATTGGTTTTAGTCCTTAAGTGAAGCCTCCTTTGTGGCACTTGCTCTTTCTGGGGTCTGACCCAGCTGGTTTTGTATGGCCAGATACCGGAGCAGCACCAAAGGATCTTCCTGCTTTCAGCCCGATGGTGGTCACCAGGCGTAACCAGGGCATCGAGTGGGTTTCTTTTGTTCTTCTACTGTAATATTGTAAATTATTCTTTTGAGGCGTTTAGCCGACGAGCAAGTGTTAGCTCGATTGCAACTTTACTTATTGTCTGCCTACGGGCTGTAACATGATTGACAAGTCCCGGGGGTTGATCATGTATGACTGAACTCTTGCTAGTCCTCACATTTTGTAACGACTAGCTTCATGATCATCTGGATATGTAATATTTGGGACGCCTTATATTTATGTATTTGATGCTCTGACATCTTGTGATTATTACTAGTTGGTTGAGATTGAGACAATAGGCTATTTTATGACCTTAAGAGACTGATGGATTGTAGTGAAACCCTCACATATCTAGACAGCCGTGACCGTATAGCGGCGTGGATTCCACTCCGTTATACGTAGCTGGCTATGTCTGTCCCCGCTCTCCAGTATTCTGGTTCTGGGGCGTGACACTTGGGATACAAGAGTGGGCAACCCAATCATATGGTCAGATGCTCCACACTTGAGTCACTAGCCATTGGTCATCCTGCACTTACTCTGGTGTGCCTTGACTTGCCACAATAGCTACACCTTGTTGATACTGACTGTCTCAATGACTGTATTATTGAGGGCTGAAGAAATTGGTAGACGAGGTACTTGATGATCAAAATCTTTGACTGCTAGGGCTGGAGCTGATGACTAAATATAGATATCTCTTATGACTGTATGGGACTTCTGACCTTCGGTCCTCTTCTAACCTCTGGTCGACAATCTTTAGGGATTTTGCTGCCCTGAGTACAAAATCAAAGGTGAAATAGTTGTGGCCTACCATAAGCTGCTGAAGCTCCAAATGCAAGCTCTGCTTGAACCTTCAGGCTTTGTCCTCCTCTGAAGCTACAATGTGGGAGGCAAATCGATTGATCCTACAGAACTCTATCGGATATTGGTCTACTGATCTCATCTGCTAATGAAGGTTAATGCTGCTGAAGCTGAAACCTGGTGGTGGAATGGAAGTACTTCTCCTAGAAGCGCTCATTGAAAGTCTTCCAATCAATGGACTTCATAAATGCCATCTCTTGTGCTTTTGTCTTATCCCGCGCCCGCATGATCGGATATGAGTTATGAGCACGTCCAACCTATGCTCAAGTATCGACAGTAGTCAGATGTTCTACACCTTAATATCGTTAATACACATGAGAATCGATCTTTGCTCAATCACAAAGACTAATGAAGCAGAAAAACAACACCCACATACACATGATCACCATATATAGTCCACTAGTATAGTTTTAGTACATCATATAGTGCTAAATCTGGAGACAATTTCGGTATAATAACCATTCAACATAATCTCCACATTTTATACATCAAATATCCATCCTAATTCTATGTCTTCTATAATCTTCCATCCTATCCAATGCTATCTTCGAGACCTAATATGTCAATATCTCATCAAAATTGGAGCAAATACAACCATACAAATGTCACACCATACAATATAAAGCTATTTAAAGAAATATAAAAAAGAAATCAGTAAATATGATACTGAATGTTGTCATGAACATGAACCCTACAACATGAGAAATAAGCAATAAACATGTACAAGAGAATCTAGAATCTATGTGTGTTTAAAATATGGTTTCGATATGTGGCCGGCTAAGGTTTAGATTCAGACCAGTATAGCTCGAACATACGATCAATATATGTCGAGCTATGTTTCAGAAGAATATAATGGGTTGACCACATATCTACTTGGTATTTTCCCTCTCTATAATTTGGAAATCAATATTAAGTAAGGTTCAGAACTTGATGTCATTTGATACAAAATCAAGAGTCAATATATATGATATAGAGTCATGCGTCAAAATCGTGTCACAATAGTAATATGCAACCAGACCAAAAACAAGAGAAAATCAACATTTATTAAGTATTTATGAACATAAGTAGGGAAGTACTTGCCTCGGATGCAATTTGCTAAAATTTCTCCTAATCCTACCTATTAAAATATAATATTTCAATATCAGGCTTTGTACTTTCTGGAATTTCTCCTTAATTCATATGTTAGAAGATTAGCCTAAAATGCTTAACTTGCTCATATATAAACTCGAACTCCAACTCTTAAACTCAAAATATTATTATATATTGGGTTAAATGGGCCTCAGCCCAATACTCTCTTTAAATACCCATTCTAAAATATAAATAGCTTTATATTTATAATCCAAAATTTGGGCCCATCCCATTCTTTTAAGCCAAATTTTACTAATACAAAGCTCATCTTATAGTTGGTATTATGGGCAAGGCCCAATATATTTAGTCATTTGATTTAATCAAAATGTTAACTAGCACGAACCTCAAATTATTCTTCATAAACTATTGGCACGACCCACATAAAATTATTAAAATTCATTTCATTGATGCTGGACCGGCCTCTTGCTATTTCACAAGGTTTTTGGATCTTTATGGTGTCTTGCCTATATGTCTAATATAATTCCTTTCTAGTCTCGGTTAAATTTTGTGTACTAACAAAGTGCACAAAAACTCTCACACTGAAACATCATGACTATTCATTTGGTTCTTGGACTCAAATTCCAACAATCAACCTTCATTAAGGACCACTAACTTATACTTGTCATCATTTTCTTAGTTGACTTTTAGATCCCCAAAGAGAAAGGAAAGAGAAAGGAACACAAAGAAAATAAATTCCTTTCAAATAAATTAAGAGAACAAGAAAGTACCATAGTCTTTGCTTAAAGAAAGTTGATTAGAATTGGCATCTCGATTCTAACGATAGGCGGAGCCGATATTCAGACAGTCGATGCCAGATCTATCGAACAGGTTTTCGGCCATTGGTGCTGGTTCTAGAGCTGTGAAGGAAGACAATAGAGGCGCATTCCTCACCAGAGCACACAGATTGGACCTGATGCCCCTCGCTTGTAAGATGGAGGTGGCACTTCTGGTGGAAAAAAATGGTGGATCAGATGACAGCAAAGACGTTGGACTCAAGAGACGCAGAGACGAAAGCGGCGTTGTTCCTTGGAAAGGCGATCGGCTCCGGGTGCTAGAATTTACGAACAGTCGAAACGAGAGTTGCAGAGCCAATGAAGGGCAGCCAGCCGGATCTGGAGAAGACTGGATCTCGACACGACTCATCCGCAGAAGGGTACCAAGCAGGCACAACCCGAGGGAAGTCAAGAACATCGGTCACGGAGGAAAAATGCGTTGACGGTTCGAGAACTCGGCATCGACGAGGATGCGGTCAGATCTGGATGGTTCGTCGATGGTTGATGTATTATATCCTCGAGGTCGGAACATGGGTTTCTGAATTTGGGTTTTGGAGATTGGGAATGTGTGGTGTCAAACACATTGATGGGATTATACTACTGTGGATTTGTTTGTGTCATGAACTGTATTAAGGAAATGGATGTGGACACCCGGGGTCAGATCCGAGGCCAATACGACTGACACAAAATTTTTGGACACAGATACAAGGTCTCGACATAAAGAACTAAAATTTGGTTATGGTTTAGGCTTGGGCTTGATAAGAATGGGTTGGGTTTAGATTGGAATCAATATTAATGAAAGGAAAAATGGGGTATTGATAGGATTCTAATTAGCACATGCTAATTGTGATTAGAGGAAATATTCTAGAAATATGCTAGGAATATTCTAGGAATATTCTCTATGCTTAATTAAGCGCACGGTTAACTAATCTTCTATTAGTTAATTACCAAAATACCACTCCTTCTTCATAATTACCCAAAAAAAAACGTTTTCTTAAAAATTATATATAGGAAATTAGGAATTTGAAAATAGAGGGTTATAGGTGCCCACCAATCTCGGGTAAGAAATAATAATTACAGCTTCACGATTGCTACCTTCTTGCTTGCTGGGGTTTTAGCTACATCCAGGATAATTTTGATGTTTTGAAACCAAGAGTCGGCTGAAATGGCATCCTCGGTGCCAAAGAATTGAGCTGCTCGCAGGCGACTAAAGTTGGATGCTGAATTGTGGCTGTGGCGTCCATTCGCCTCTATCTGACTCCTAGGCACATTGTAGTATTGGTCTGATCCTGACCTGTGAAACCCATATTCTCATAATTAATTATTAAATAGTGTTTTAGTATTATTATTATTAATATTTCTAAAATTATTATTATTATTATTATTATTATTATTATTAAATATTTTTGAGTGAAAATGATTTCGAAAATAATAAATAACATGGACTTTTGGATTTCAGACCCAGACCCGAGTCCGAACCCAGACCCAGGCCTGAGCCCAATCCCATTTTCTTAAATCTGATTTTTGGACTTGGTTGGTTATTAAAATATATATATATATATATATATATATATATATATATATATATATATAAAAAACTATTCAGCTGGTCCCGTAGGACCAGCATTTTCGTGTGATTGACCCCCTCTTCCATTTCCTATTCTCCCTCTCTGTTTTCACTCTCCTCCACACACGTCCCCACGTTCACCACAACACTCCCATTCTTAAGACCCACACCCCACTCTCTTCTGGCAGAAGACAAATTCTTAACTCTTCTTTCTCTCAACTCAAACTCTCATCTCTCTCCTTCCCCTTTCCCACCTAACCCTCTCCCAACCGCGCCAGTCCGACTCTCTCCGGCGACCGTGCGCCCCCTGACCGTGCTGTTTCCCCGCGAGCGCGCCGCCCGACTCCGGCGATCGCGCCTCTCCGCCGACCCCCTTCGCGCCTCCCTCCGGCCGACAGCGCCGCCCTTGCGCGCCGACGCCGGCGTTCCCCGCCAAGCCCAGCGCCGAGCTCCCCTCCGCGCGCCCCCGAGCTCGCGCCAGCCCCTCTCTGGCCGGCGACCCCTGTCCGCGGCCATCTTCCCCGCGGGCGCCCCTTGCGTCGCCGACAGCGCCGCTGTCCCGTCGACAGCGCCACCTCTGGCCGCGACAACCCCGTCGGCTTTTTCCCCGTGCTGCGCCCCGTGCGGCCCACACTCCGCCGAGCTTCCCTCGGCAACTGCTCTTGCGTGTTCTGGCTCGCTGCCATTTGGTGAGCTTTCCCTGTTGGTTCTGGCCGTGCCATAGCTTCTGAGTTCTTCGGCGTTCGTCGTCGTCGACGCTGGTTTCAGCGCTGATCTGGGATTTATTCGCTGTTCTAGATTGTCTTTCTTTCTATATTCATCTGAGAGCTCTAGCCGAGCAATCCGAGGTATAACCCCCTGTCCCGCTATTTTATTATTTTGTCGATGATGAAATGGTCCCCGATTCCCTTTGGGAATTCGGTTTTAGCGACGTCGTAATTTTCTGGGACTTTCGGAAAGGTCCTGTGAATTATTTTGGATTCCCGAAATATTTCGGGAATTGATTTTTGGGTATGTGTTAGCTTTCCGGAATTTTTTCGGGAACGTTCTGTGATTTGTGGATTTAGAATCGGACTTCCGAAATTATTTCGGGTCGTCCTGATTATGCTGTGGATTGGTTGTGGATATTTTATATATATAAAATTCGGGTTTTTCCCTGGTTTGGGACTTACAGGAATTATCGGCGCCATTTTCCCAGTTTTTGGGTTGACCAAAAACAGAGGAGATGCTGCCCGATTTTTTCGTAAATCCTGAATTAATTTAAAAATGAATTTAAAATAATTTTCGGAATTTATTCGATATTTGATTTTGGGGTGACGACCGTATCGGTCAATGGACCCGACTAAGTACAAACGATACCGGCCCCGCCCGGACGTTGAGGCAATTAGCCAAAATAAGGATCGGACCATATCTGAGACTTACAATTTATCTTTATTTTTATTATTTATTTCTTTTACATTTTATTTAATATCTCAGTTTAGGACTAACGGCGGTTTATCTTATTTCAATTTATGTAAATAAATTGTAATGGGCATAAGCCCAGCTGGCTGGTCTGTGACTGTAATAGCTTAGATTTATTGTCTTTTCTGGTTTTGCGAGTTTTTAGTATTTAACGATTAAAATGATTAAAAAGTATTTTGTATAAAAATTAATTATTTTTCTCACCTAAAAATTGACAAGTTTGTTAATAATTAAAAGTCACGTGTTTTCTCACTAAAATAAGAAAAATTAGCTTTATATTTATATTTATAAAAATTACCAAGTTTTCCTAATAATCTGGCATCGACGATGATTTCCCGAATTCAAAAGTTAAAATGATATTTTCCCTCGTGTTTAATCAACGCACTTAATAACCGTGTTTTTCTGTGTTGGTTAATTAAAGAATTAAAATTTGACTAGGGAACAGTTTAGAGATTGCAACTAGCTTAGTTAGCTTTGACGATTCTTGGTTTCTGAGACAGCTTATCGAATGTAGGATTTCGAGGAAGAGTCTGAACTTCCATCCCGACGTATCAACCTTTCTAGTCCAGTCAAACCTGAGGCAAGTACATTTTGTGTTAGTTTACAATTATTTAATAATCGTTTTAATGCAAGTTTAAACCACGATGCAACACGGAACTCTCTCTGAGAGCACTGACTGTAACTACTGTAACTATTGGGGACTGGGAGAGTAGTGTAATGAGTATGACCACATCCAAACTACTGTAACTACTGTAACTATATTAGCTTACCCCTCATACACACGGGGATAAGCCGTACCTTACTGTAACAAATCCAAGCTGGTCATATTTTATTGCTTATTCACATCACAGAACTGTAACTGTTTTAAAACTGTAACTGCTTTATTGTGGATTTCAAAACTGTTTAAAAGTGCATGATTCTATTATTATTTCAATTGTCAAATTAGCATGAATTGTACTTTGCTCCCTCCTGACTGGAGACCCAACATTTTTAGGTATCACTGATGAGGCTTTGTTCCGCGATATTTCCAAGGTCCCAACTAGAAGATGAGGATTTCGAGACTGATGAGCTGTTTGCCTAGTGTTTTCTTTCCTTCTTGATGTATGTAGAAAATGGTTTAAGTTGTATCTTTCATTTCATTGTAAAAGTTTAATAAAGTTTTAAATTTCTCGATGTTGAGTTATGACAAATATAGTGTTGTTGTACTGCTACTGAACAGCTTACTGCCGCCGTCTCAACAACGGTGAAGGCTGGGCATGATCCGGTTCGACCCCTTTAGTTGGGATCGGGTCGTGACATGACCCTACTGTAACTGCTGGTAGAGCTAGACCACATGTTGGATCTAAAGCTGCTACAATTGTTGCTGCTGTTGTGCCACCATCATGGCCCTGATCATCTCTAGTATAGCCTGCGGGCCTAACTGCTCTGGTTATAATGGGGAGCAAGTGGAGCTAGATGATTGAGTTGGCAAAATTGGCGGAGCTGACTGAACGAGAGCAGACTGTACTACTGACAAATGAGGAGGGGTGGCTAGCTTTAGCCTATGACTCGGCGATGTGGTACGATACTGGTCTACAACTTGAACTGCTGGAGGCAGTGGAGTAATAGAACCCTCAGATGAAGAAGATGTCGGGATGTTCCTGAAAGATAAGGATACAAAATATCAATAATGGACAGAGATAGAACACAATATTAAACATGTTCACGTTTCAAGGAATACAATAAGAGCGATAAGCAAGAGAACGGTCAAAGAATATGGCTAACACATGCCTAAGCTAAATGCCACAGAATGAAATAGGAACTACGAGTGGTAAGAAAAACAAACCCTTTCATGAGCTAAGGCCACGGATCTATGGATGCGGGCTATCCAGGAGAAGATAAAGAAGATCCTCCATCTCCTCAGGTAAATCTGGCCAAACAAAACTAGTAAATGCGAATAGCGACATATAAAGACAAACCCCATAACAATCAACAACATATAAAGAGACATAATAAGTAAATGCGAATAGCGACTTATGATGTACCAATGCATGCATCTCGAGAAATCAACAAAGACAACTGAAATAAAATACATAAAATGAATAACTAAAGAGCATGAAAAGACGACAAGTAGGAAGAGAGCATAGGAACTACTCTGGAGTAAGACTACAATCTGTAAACCAAATAAGGACCGGAGTTGCAGACCGTCAGGCGAAAAGAACTTGGTACTCTAACCAAGCATCGACAAATAACTAGCGAGCATAAAGATAAGGCAACAACGGAGATGACCAATTATTCCTATGACTTGATACAATTAACTAACTAGGTTATCACAAAACTTAATTACTAAGAATGCGAGTCGAAGAACTTCGCTACCACCTATACTACAGGTACCCGGATCGCTAAGGGATCGAGTAAGCGCTTGTAACATATGACATAGCATAAAAATTAAACTGAATAAACATAACATATAAACTAAACATAAAGTGTCGCAGCACACAAACTTAGTAGGTCATGGAGCCCACGCCAATTGGGGTTGTTCATGCCTCATGAGGCCCTTAGCGATCGGAGTTGCTAGTAGTACGATTATCCTCCCCTCCCAATGTACTAAGTATGATTAAATATCCATTTTTCTACATATTTTCATATCAGATCTCAAGTCGTGGACACGAAAGAATTGCCTTAGAATGACAAGCAATGAGCACGAGCTATTCACGAGTTATCACTGGCAAACTTATTGTATCTCACAATACACTGGAAAATACTCACACTTAATTGCCTAATGTCAAGATGTAATAGGTTTAGCACACAATGAATATTTCCATGGTGTAGTGAAGGTCATGAACCTGTGTAAGTACATAAGAAACCAAAACAACATACGAAACCAAAATAATCAAGGAGATAGCAAAAAGGGATCAAAATAACTCAATGGAAGATCTGAAATGACACAACAAGTTCCTGGGTGAAAATCTAGAAAACCCATCGAATTTTAACTTCGAATTTTCCGAACTGGCAAAACAGCAAGACATAAATTTCCAAAACAATTCGGCCACTAAAACCTTTTTAAAATCAAAATTCAACATTTCGAAGGTTAAAATCACATGAAATCAAATATCCTATAACATAGGAAAAATTAGATTTCACAAATTCTGAGATTTGCAAAATGATTCCTCAAAACTATATAAAAATAGGTTTTATGAATCAAAATAAAAAACCAACGACCAAAAGCAAAATGTCATATTAAAAAGATGTAAACAATTTAGAGAAGCATATTTTAGACTATATTTAAGCACTAATACCAAAGAAAACAAAAATAAAAGAAAAAATGTCATCGCTTTGAGCAAGATGTACTTGTCTAGCTCAACCTCCAAGCCCAATCTTCTACTGCATCAACAAGAGGGGTTCTGAAACCACACTCTAGGCCTCAAGGCCAGGCTTCAAGCAAGTTTCAAGCTCTTGCCTTGATGAGTAGAGAGGAATGGAAATGAAGAAAGAGAATAGAAGGAGAGAAAAAAAGAAAGTGAGAGAAAAGTGAATGGCTTATATAGAGGAGTGGAACAAATATGAGCCATTGAATCATTACAGTTAGTAAATGCATGCTCCTATACTCTATCTCAACCACTCAAACAAAATCAAGTAACCATTTGGTAAAGAAAGGAATGGGCAATAACCAATGGAAAGAGTTATTGGTAGCCATGTGGAATATTTAATAAATTTTGGCAGAATAACGTCAGATCTTCCGGTCTGACTGTCAATTCCCCTTTTCAGGAAAACTTCAAGATTTCGTTCAATGCACGTATCCTAGCATAGCTTTATGACATTGCCAAAGGGTATTTTACAAGTCTAGGGTAGTCTATCATATCAAAACAAAATCCAAATCACGAAAAAAATACAACGAACATTATATACTAAAATACAAAACACAGAATACGATTGATTTTCAAAAAAATTTAAATACCAAATATTCAGAAATATGAAATCTAGGAGCCAATGTGACAAGTTCACCTCATTGGAAGTCTCCGAAAGAAACACCTAAAATAGGTACAAGATGTTAAACTCTATCCCACTATACAGAATATGAGAGGGACAATTGAGCCCAATAACAAAGTAGATGAAGCTTCTAAGGCAATTGCCATGGTATTCATCCACAAGAATATGCCAGATGTATTGCAGATGGAATAACCTCACTGAAGATCCAAGGAATTTTTGGGTGGCTCTCGAAGATCATATTGACCATCAACGTTGTTTACGACAAAAAAGAAGAATGCAATGTTTCCTTTTTATCATAAAAAATCAAAGAATTCCTAATAACGAAGACTCCTGCAATTATAATAAAAACTCTAGGTACAAAAAAAAATGATTTTAGAAGTAGGTAGCAATGGAGATCCATTCGATGCATGACTGCTCTACTTCGTTGAGTGTTCGACAAGAAAATGGGGAAAATTGCCAAGTCTTGAGCTCTAAGCATTATAGAGAAGATATGGAAAGAACACTTGCTAAGTTTTCAAGCTCCAAACACTTTGGAGAAAAGAAACTTCATGCTCCAAACTGTAGAGAAGAAGTACTAGCCCAACCACGAGCTCCAAGCTCTCAAGGATCGAAACTTTAGATCATTTTGGAAGTACCAATATGGGGCTATTTATAGCTCTTTGGAGCTGCTAGCATAAGATCTATGCATCACTGTGCATAGATGCTAGATTTTACACGCGCATGATGAGCCTCTGCCTACACGACATGTGCTACCAGTCAATTTTATTATTAATGTGACATGCAAAATACTGTGTCCTGTAAGTTCACCACTAGCGTATAGTGTACCTAATATGCCTTATTAGCTCGGTCATTAATGCAAAGTGCATACACCACACTTTGTTAGTTCTATCATTAATGTAGAGTACGTACAGTATGCTTTATCATTAAATACATAAAGAGAAGAAAAGTATCTCTTGGATACAACTTCGGCTTCGGTGTTTTTCATTCAGCGTAGAGAAGGCCTTACATCATGCTAAAAACCTCAATCAGATTGTTGTTCGCCAAAGGCCCTATTAAGCATGGCGTTTGTACTGACTGCCATATGGAAAGTATGGTTTATTAGCCATGATTACTACAGTTGTCATTATAACTGTAATTATAAAAGCATAAAAAAGCACAAACATATCAAAAGGGTATGTAGTGTTCTCGCTACACAAAGCTTCACAAAAGTGCAGGTACCCAAAAGTACAGATAGAAAAGCAAAGTTACAGTTCATAAATGGCTTCTTTATTAAAATCATGTCTACAAGAATCTCTTACAGATTCATCATGAAAAGAACTAAAGCACCTAGAAAACTACAAGAGGGTTAATCCTCACTACAGGGGGTTAAACTTCATAGGTGCTCTACAAGGGGGTTTTTCTTCACAGACGCACAATCCCCCAGACGCGCAGCCTGTCAGAGCGAATCACTTCCTCACCAGACAAGGAGGAACTCCAGTATGGCTAATGAAGCAGTTATAGCCCGAACCTCGAAGATGTCCAAGATGTTGTTCAGGCTCGAACTCCACATGCCAAATGCTCAAGTGTATCTCAAAACTCAACAACAGTTCTTCTACAAAGACGTAGCTTCTTTGAACGAAGGGATCCACAACCAACAGTCGACTTGTGCAAAGCCAATGGTCGCTTGAAGTTAAGTCTAGGTCAAGCATGACGGTGGAAATGCTAAGAGATAGTGAAAATGATCTCTCAAAGAAAAGCTTCCCTTTATATAGTCTGAGTGTGGTCCAACCCACATGCCACGTAACTGTCGGTCAAAGGCACCCGAATTAGTGGATGAACCTGAAACTCAGCATAATAAACCTCATTTAATAGGTTCATTTGTACTGAATCCTAGGCCACTAACTTCTTGGAATTCTCCTAAATGGCGGCGGTAATTAAAGAAGAGGACGACCGACTCGTCCACCAAAAGGGCAGTTATTAATTGCTCTTAAAAGACTTTAACAGAACTAGATCCTTCGTCCCCAAAGCACTGACAATTGACTACGCCCTCTCCTCGACTCAGTACCGCAGCCAGCTCGTTCCTTCCATAGCGCCCTGGCGATAACCCAAACCGTAGTAACTCGTTCATCTTTCAGACCAAGTCCACTACTCGCCCTAAAGCACAGTGACTTTGTCGCCTCAAGCATAAGTCCACTGCTCGTTCTCAAGCACAATGACTTCATTGCCCAAAGCACAAGTCTACTCGTTTCTCTAACGCACAGTAACTTCGTCGCCTGAAGCACAAGTCCACTTGTCGCCTTAAAAGCGCAGTGACTCCGTCGCTCGAAGCACAGTCGCCTCATCGCTCTAAAAGTGTAGTGACTCTATCGCCTGATGAACAGTCTACTCGTAGCCCAGAAGCACAGTAACATAGAAGCTTCGCCAGAAGCGCAGGTGGCATGGTTCTACGCAAATATTTTCAGATAGTACCCAAATTGGTTTGTTTAAACCACTGCTCTTAAGATATAACAGAGTTCGATTCTGTTGATAAGATCCCTATCATATCGGTTTATTTAAACCACAAATAAGGATGGACTTTGTTCTCATAAATGAGGGCCATATCCAATCGGTTTGTTTAAACCAATAGCCCACTAAGATAAGACAAAATCCAACCTCGGAGATAGGAACAAAATCTGCTTAGGTTCATCCGATCAACTATAAAAACATGCCACGTATTGTTTATTTAGTTGTTGATAAAAGACAAAATCTGCTTAGGTTCATCCGAACAAAATCTTCCAAAGATCTTGATAAAAGAGAATCCTGGCGTCTGCCACATGTCAGCTCAGTAGCAGCCCTACCGTGCAACCTCGAGATTCTTTCACACCTCTACATGCAGCATTTCTGCACAATCATTATGCACAACGCGTATGTGCTCCCCTATAAATAGAAGGAGTTTTCCTTCGATAAAGAGGCTTTGAAATCTTCAACTTCGGTACCCTATTGATTGGCAACCCTAGAGTTTTAATCACCATTACCAGAAAGCCAAAGCAAGTTTAACTTGTCATCAGATCGTCAACGGGATAAAGGAGCCGCTGTAGTGCTCGATTTCCACTGTCATACTTTTCCAAAATTTTTGTACTTAGATCTCCTATTTAGGAATCAATTGTACTCTTTTTACATTTAATATACAAAAAGTTCGTATAACCTTTTGTCATGGCAAACAAGATATTGACTCTACCGGGGACTTCCTTCTCCTCCAACAAGAAGGTGGTGACGCAATTTGACAACGACCTGCTGGAATGTTCTTAGAAGACATTGGTCGTGCGTTTTGACCAACAAGCTTTTGAAGATCTCCTTTCTGAGGAGAAGTCGAGTCTTTCGAAGTGGTTCATAAAATCGAAGAAAACTCGACGCACCTGGGTACCGAAGGCGGCTGCGACGAGCATCACGATGGAGGGGACTACGCTCCAAAACCCCCTGACCGACGAAGCCCCAAAGAAGATTTCAGCTGCTGCTGACATGCCGCCTCGTTCAGTTCCCACATTGGGTAAATGCAGCGAGGAGTACGGCTCCCCTATGGGGGGCCTGACGAAGGTACAATGCCGGAAGAAATGCACAATGACCCACCTGACGACGAGGGATGTTGTACATACGAGAACTTCTGTCTTTGACAGAATTGCCTACCCATCGGGTAGGACCATGTTGAATTATGAACGTTAACGCAAAGAGATCCAAGGCATCACGTACCTTACACGGCCAAAGTGCTATGCCAACCACTCTATTGGACTCTGAATACTACGCACCTTCTAAGGGTAGTAGGAAGAAATCCAAGCCAGCACTCGCTTCAAGCGATCAAAGTGCTATGCCGACAGCAGACCAAAGGCCCGCATTGACAATCATGTGCGCAACCAATAAAAAGCTATACAAAACTGGTCCAAGTGCCTCGATGCCTCGACCAGTAAAACCCCGCTATCATTTGAGCGCTCATGTGCGTGATTCAAGCCAGGGGGTACCTACTATCAAGATAGACTCATGCGAACAGTATTCCTGTAAGCATGGAAGGAGTCTACCTCATCAGTAAGTCCCCGATTAGGACCTGAGCGTACTTCACACGTAGGAATTAAGAGGAAGGAAGCTATCTCTGTATCCTCACTCCTGCGCACAGCTTCCCTGCGTGTACGAAACGAGTGTAAGGTTGGAGACTCCAATAACTCCCCATAAGCGTAAAGCAAGGAAGCGATTTGCGGCGTAGGACATGTCTAAACCAAGGCACAACTCTACCCAGATCACCATCAACTACTGCTGCTGCCAAACAGCTGCATTGCCACCAAAGAGGCAGTCTATCTTCCAAAGACTACAACCGGTAGCATCTGGTGAAAAGGAGGATGAACTCCGTGTTGCTTCATGCAATACAGTAATGGGTTCTCCATTTCTCAAGAAGCTTCCCAAGAACCCTTTCGTTTTGGCTAACAAGCCCAAGAACTAGCCTGGGGGTAGCAAGACGATAGTACCCAGTACGAATGTTTTCCAAGGCACGTGTTCCAGATCTGGATCCTTGTCGCAGGAAGATAACGCAGCAGCTGGGGTAGCCAACCCCCCACTGTTTACGACAATTCTGCTTTCCAATCCAATGAGGGACTGTATGACACATATACCTCTGCAGCCTCAGGAAGCCAAGAAGTTGGGGGTAGCAATTATAATGAGTCGGAAGATGATTGTAACCTACCAGTTTACCCTCAAGAGGACGGGACTCAGCCCTCTGAACCAGAGAAAGAAAGATCCACTGTCCCTTCTACCTATCCGCGCATGGTGTCCGTATTTATGATCGAGGATGATAACAATATGGAAAGCAGCGAAGGCTCTAGTCAGCAGAAACGTATAGAGGTTCTTGAGGAGAGCCTAAACACGTTAAATATTACTTTGAAGTCCTTAGCTTCTGTTATCCTGGAGATCAAAGATAAATTGACCCTACTATCTCCACTCCTGCTCCAGACCCAACGGCTAACGGTGGATCCAATGTACTTTCCATCGTGAGCCAAGCGGCGCCAACATCATCCACTCCATCGACAACATGGCTTACAATGTCGAATGAAATGCAGCAAGCCCTCAAGGAGTTATACGCTCGCTATGATGCCCAAAAAAAGTGGGCAATACTCCAAAAGATGGGGATTCGACAACCATACCTGCCGAATGGGATAATGTGATCTATCCTCCCAAATATAATCTGCAGACACTCACACCATTCGATGCGAATGAGTATTTCCGTCGATACTTAAGATACTTTGCCTCAGTAATGGGACATCTGCCAAAGGACGACGCGCTCCTTACCAACATATTCATGGAAACCCTGCAGGGGGTGGCCTACGAATGGTTTTGTTGCCTTTCGAACAACTGCATTTTATCTTTAGAAGACTTGAAGAACCTATTCTTCATTCGATTCTACGAAGGAGGAATGGACATGACGATGTCGACCCTCATGGACATAGTCCAGAAGGAGAAGTAGCCTGTACGCACATACATTGAGTACTTCCTCTAGGCCGCTTTGAGGTTGCCTCCTGGTATACCTGAGCCCATGCTTATGGACTCCTGTCGTAAGAACATGCTCCCTGCAATCAAACTATGGCACAATACTCCATGTGAAGAGTGGACACCTTTCATTACAGAAGCAGAAGTACCTCAAAGAAAAGCGTAAGATGTACAATTGTCGAGACTTAACTTTTTCTTTCTTGAAGATAAAGGGAAGCGTTCATCCGACAATAAAGACGGAAAAAGGAAGCAAGCCATGACCGTCAACATCTCCAAAGGTTCGACAGCAGTGAACCCGAAGCCGGCCGAAGCACAGAGGCCTAAAGAAACCTACTCCTTCAACGACGAAGATACACTAGTACTCTTCGATATGTTGACAAAGAGCGGCAAACTTCACCTCCCACCTCCTAAGCGTCCCGATGAAAAGATAAATCTAGCGCCTCATCGACGCCAAGGTCATCTTATTCGACTACGAGGAGAAGACTGTTACCGCCAACATGGTCACTCTCTAGTTCGAAGGTTTTTCGAGAACAGAGGCTCAAGACGACGTAGTCCCCATCCCGTGAGCAACGATGGAAGTAGTCAATCTTCCATCGGCCCGTAACAATGCCCAAGGCCTCATCCCATTTACGACACCGTGAGGCAAAGTAATGTGGATCTACCGTGATCTCACCTCCGACATGATGGTGCCTGCAGCATGCTCTATCAAGGGAAAGAAGGTCAAGACATGTATGGTTTCTATATCGACAGATGAAACTTTGGTTACCACTCGTTCAGCTTTGCGAGAAGAAAACCAAGCTCTAGAGGAAGAAACACCTCCGTTCGTTATGGCCAACGCCCCCGACACATGGAAGCAGGCCCATCTCAAGCACCTGCTACAGATAAACAGAAGCAGAAGGAGGTTCGTTTCGACAAGCCCTATGAGAAAGACTCAACAGTAGGGCCAATCAAGCCCTACAATTTTGACATATTGGCACAGCTGGCCAACACTCCAGTTCGACTATCACTTTTGGAGCTTCTCTGTCTCTCCAAAGAGATTCGAAACGCCCTCAAGGAAGCTTTAAAGAATGCTGACTCATTCTTCACTCAGGTGCAACCGCCCAAGGAGAACCTTGCTGAATGTCCATATTGTCACAGTGTGGTCGAGGTGATCCCTAACATTACCTTCACTCAGTAGGACATGCTACTGAAGAACAACCGGCACAACCGACCCCTGTACTATATAGGGTAGGTTGGTGCCATTAAGGTCGATCGCATCCACATCGACCATGGCTCTTTTCTTAGCATAATCCCTCGATGTTTACTTCAAACTTTAGGGATTCCGATGCATCGGCTGACCACGACAAACACTATAATCAGCTACTTCAACACTGAGAAGAGTGAAACCCTGGGCAAGATTCGCCTGAAATGCCAAATAGGTGATCTCTAGACTTTCGTAACTTGCTACAACATTGTCGCAGACATAAACTACAAAATGCTATCGGGACAACCATGGATTCATGAATACATGATTGTGCCCTCCACTCTCCATCAATGCATGAAGTATGTGGCTAGCGGCGGGACTATCAAGACCGAGTTCGCTGACATCGATCCCTTCCGAGGACTCGAAGCATACTGTACAGATGTTGATCTGTACAAATCAATCCCATGGAACAATGATGCTAATGATGCCAACGACGAAGCAGAGAGTGCACCTATCGCTGAAGAACCGTTGAAGGTTCGATTAAAGGGTAAACCTCCCAAGGCGTCGACTCCCCTCGTCATCAAGCTCCGAGGCAAAGCTCCGGCTCGATCATCCTTAACCATGTCAGAGGCTAGCAAGGAGCCTATGAAAATAAGACTTCCTTGGAAGGATCCAAAGCCAACTCTAAGGTTATACGAACCTCCGACCGCAGCCCCCTTGGTAGTCAAGCTGAAGGAGAAATGTCCTCCACCTTCCCCCGAGATAGCCCTAGTGCTTACGGATGAAGAGTTGTGAGACTACATATGCGCCAATACCGAGGCGCACTCTTTAGATTATGTAATCCCTCGGGATAAAATTTTTTATTTCATTAATAGGAAGTTGTCTTTGAATTACTCTTGTGCGTATTAGAACACTAGGTATTTCTTAGACAACGCTCTATATATGCTGCAAACACAAATGACAACCGCTAACCTCGTAAGCCGAGTTATCCCTTCCCGAGGTGCCTACTTCTTGATTCCAGCGAGGAAGAAGGAGGAGGAACCCATCATCTTCGGTTGATTAGAGCATCTTCAATGACTGGCTCCGGCAGAACCAGAACCCAATAACGGCAAGATGCAACTCTACCGTTACACTACTCAAGCCAAATACCTCATCCAGCAAATAGGTTGTGATCTAAAAAGTGACAGGGGAGTGAACTATGGAAAAGGCCAACGTCTTCCCTTACGACTTCGTGCCCCGAAGGAAAAGTCCTAAAATTACTACCAACGTACTCGTTGGGGGTTGGGTTACGTTATGCCCACAACAACTTCAGAAACCTCTGAGCCGGAGGTCCTGATGCATCTACATTCCTTCGAATCCTCAACTTAGGACTCTGATACCAGTATCGACAAGGCCTTCAAAAATATACTGTCTATCAATATGGTCTCCACAGATCCCCCAATTGAGGAGAAAGACCAAATACTTGAATTCTTCGAAGACGAACCCTGGACTCAATGTCTGGGATCCCTATAGGAATGGTGCTTCAAACAGCACGAACCTTCCACTAAAGATAAAGTCGTCCAAGTAGAACTAGGAGATGAGGCTTCCACAAAACCCATCTTCATCAGCAAAAGCATGACGGAAGAAGACAAAGAATCTCTGATACAGCTTATCTAAGAGTATATCGATGTCTTTGCTTGGAACTACGAGGATATGCCAGGTTTAGACCCGCAAGTCGCTATGCACCATCTCAATATCCTATCCGATGTTAAGCCTGTCAAACAACAATAGCGACATTTTTGCCCTAACATCATGGATGCTATCAATGAAGAAGTCGACAAACTCTTAGAGTGTGGCTTGATTTATAAATAACAACACCCTTATTGGGTGGCCAACATTGTCCCAGTCACTAAGAAGAACAAAAAATTTGGGTCTGCATAGGCTTCAGGGATGTTAACTCGGCCTGCCCAAAAGATGATTTTCTCCTTCTGATCACTGACATGATGATCGACAACACTTGTGGCTTCGAGCGTATATCCTTTCCCGAAGACGAGAATCATACTTCATTCGGACTCCAAAGGGATACACTATTAAACAGTAATGTCCTTCGGGTTGAAGAATGCAGGAGCAATATACCAGCGGGAAATGAGCACCAAATTCCGCAAGCACCTCCGAAAGACGATAGAATGTTACGTTGATGATATTACCGTCAAAAGCAAAAAAAGAAATCTAGTCACTTGGACGACTTGAGAATAGTGTTCGACTTAACGCAAACACATAAACTGAAGATAAACCCAACCAAGTCATTTCTGGGAGTCTCCAGTAGCAAATTCTTGGGCTTTATCATCACAGCCAAGGGTATTCATATTGACCCTGAGAAGAATAAGGCGATCTTGGACATGGCTCCTCCAAAGAATCTCCACGAGCTTCGAGGCCTGCAAGGGCGCTTGGTATATATCAGAAGATTCATAACAAATCTCTCTGGTAGATGTCAACCTTTCACCAAACTGATGAAGAAAGGGGTTTCTTTTGTTTGGACAGAAGAATGCCAGTACGCGTTCGACGACGTCAAGAAGTACCTCACTAATCCTCCAGTACTAGTAGCACCAGTCGTAGGGAGACCCTTTCTGCTATACGTTCGAGCTGTGGACCATTCGCTCGGTGGTTTGCTAGTCCAGAGAAGCTATAAAGGACACGAACATGCAATCTACTACCTTAGCAGGAGTATGATTGGAGCCGAGCATCAGTATAATCCTGTAGAGAAGGAGTGTCTTGCTCTGCTTTTTGCCATCCAGAAGACGAGCCATTATGTGGCCGGACATACGATCCACGTCTTCTCTCGGGTCAATCCCCTCAGGGTCCTCATGACCAAGCCAGGGCCTTAAACTCACGGTTAGCCACATGGGCGATACTTTTGACTCCTTATGACATGGTGTTCGTCCCACAAAAGGCAGTCAAGGGCCAAGCATTGACCGATATCTTAGCAGCACACCCCGTACCAGAGAGACCAAAGCTCTATGACGACATCCCTGATGAAGTCCTAGAGTCCAATGCCATCTCAGATAACTTAGTTTGACGTATGTTCTTTGACGGTGCTTTAAGAACAGGGCCCAAAGGTGAGATCATTGCAGGGGTCGGAGTGGTTTTCATCACTCCCGACGGCTTGGTCATCCACCGTGCATATTCTCTCATGGAGTCATTCATCAATCCTAATGGCTTGGTCATCCACCGTGCATATTCTCTCATGGAGTTATGTACCAATAACGTTGCTGAGTATAACGCTCTCATCATTGGACTCCAGCTCGCTAAACAGCTATGGGTTGACTACATCGAGGCCTATGGCGACTCGAAACTTTTTATCAACTAGGTTTGAGGATAATATGAAGTCTGACATAAAAATCTGGTTCCATACCACAAGACAGCAATCGATATCATCTCTACCTTCATAGGTTTCTTTATAGAACATGTACCTCGATTGCAGAACATGGAGGCTGACGCGCTAGCTGGCCTCGCTGCTTCTCTAGCAGCTCCTGTTGGAACCTAATATACCGTCACGGTAATGGTCCGAGAGTTGGTTTGCCCGAAGAACAATCTATATACATGTCTGAGTTACTCAGTACAAATGGACACTAATATTGATGTTCAGGGCTGGCAATTCCCGTTCATAGACTATGCAGTCTACGGGATCTTACCTGAAGACCTGAGGAAGCTACTTCTGTCAAGAGACACTCTATCCGGTTCTTTTACGATTGCTACTAAGATGCTGTACCATAGCTCATACGACGGGCTTCTCTTACGATGTTTATCCAAGATAGAAGCACGAAAAGTACTCTGGGAGGCACACGATGGCACCTGTGGAGCCTATTAGCCTGGTCCCAAGTTACAGGGCCGACTGCATCGCATGGGCTACTACTGGCCTACTATGATGGCAGATGTCGTTGATTACATAAAGAAGTGCTGGGTATGTCAGTTGCATGCTGACTTCATCCATCGAACTTCGGAGTTCCTATACCCCACGACGGTCGCCTAGCCATTTGAAACATAGGGAATGGATATCATCGGACCAATCAGTCCACCATCCACCAGAGGACACCGGTTCATACTCGCCATCATCGACTACTTTTCTAAGTGGGCAAAATCAGTACCTATAGCTGATGTGAAAACCTCGAACGTGATCAGCTTTGTCAAACATCACGTCATATACCGCTTTGGAGTGCCCATAAAGATTATCCATGACAATAGTCCACAGTTCGTGAACCACGCATTCCATCGGTTCTGTGATAAAAATCGAATACAGAATGTGGCATCAACGGCTTACAATCCAGCAGCAAATGGGCTAGCCAAAGCATTCAACAAGACTATCGTCAAATTACTTAAGAAAGTCGTTTCTTCTAATACGCGCGATTGGAATAAGAAGATTGGCAAATTTCTGTGGGCTTACCGCACAACCGTTCGAACACCTATGGACAACACACAATTTTCTTTTGTCTATGGAAGCGAGGCAGTGCTTCTCCTGGAGATCCAGATCCCGTCTTTACGGGTAGCCATCACCAACCAGCTGATCGACGAAGATAATCAACACCGGCGGCTGCAAGAATTTGAGGCATTGGATGAAAAACGTCTGCTAGCTCAGCAACGAATCGAGCTTTACAGGCTCAGATTTTCGGGGCCTTCAACAAAAAGGTCCAGAAAAGGACATTCCAAGTGGGTGACCTCATCTTATGAGTTCGAAGACCGATGGTGATGACTCACAAGACATCTGGGAAGTTCGAACCCAAGTGGAAAGGACCATTCGTTATTGAGACGGTCTACTCCAATGGGGCCTATCGACTGGCCAAACCTAATGGTGACTTGCTAATGATGCCAATCAATGGCAAGTTTCTCAAGAAGTACTATGTCTGAGGTTCAAACTAGCATAGGCGCCCATACCCCCTTGGGCGTTCCTGAATTCCGTTAAAAGAATTCATCCCTTCTAAAATCACCCATAGTAGATCAGATATTTCACGTCCATACTACCTCTGAGTTGTTATTCTAAACCCTAATGAAGTTTGCGTCTACTACGTACATATTACCTTTGAGTAGTCGTCCCTTCCATGATAACCTTGTGTTGTCACAACTATCTAGAAAACCTTTCACGTGCATACTACCTCTAAATTGTTATTCTATACCCTAGCGAAGATTGTGCCTACCATGTCTTTAACACCTCTGAGTAGACATCTCTTCCATGACAATATCCCGTGATTGTCATAATTATCTATAGAACCTTTCATGTCCATACTACCTCTGAATTGTTCTATACACCCGTAGAGTCTATCCTTGCCATGTCCATATTACCTCTGAGTAAGGAAGAACCTACCACCAAAAATTCCATGTTTACCATGTCTATATTACCTCTGAGTAAAACACCATATCCCCAACAGAGTTATCTCCTTTCCCTCATGTCGTACTACCTCTTAGGGAATTCTCACTCTTGTACAAAAAAAGCTCACAGCAAAAAGATAAAGGAAACCAAATGTTCATTTAGAAAATGGAAATGTGTTCTTTCTTTGGCTATAAAAAGAGTCTCTCAAAAAGCGAGAGACAGAAAGACAAAAAAGAGGTCAAAACTGCAAAGACCGATGCAAAAGTTCTTCTAGTTGACCCTTCAAAAGAGAATTTGGGGGCCATGGCGGGAAAAGTTAGGGTTTGAAATAAAAAGAAGACTCTGATGAAAAGCTTCTGTTAGAAGAAAAAAAAAGCCAGAAAACTTTTCTCTCTCCTAATAGACCCTACTTATAGGGTATGGCCACGTCACCAGAAGAAGACAAAATGCTTCGTGATCGAGGAAACTCTTCGGACATCGTGGGAATGAAAAGTTAAGGTCATGATGACCGTTCCCTAGAAACGAGGAGTTGTGATCAAACTTTCAATGAGCGATGGCTCAAGGAATTTAATGACGAAGGCTAAGCATGATGACAACCTGTCAGTAGACGTTATTGGCATTTGCTTGCAAAGGACACGTGTCATGCTTCTATTCAAAGTATTTTGAGTTTGACTCAAGTTCGAAACACTTTGAAGGGGTCTTGTAGAAGCATAAAAAAGCGTAGACATATCAAAAGTCAGGTAGTGTTCTCGCTACAGAAAGCTTCACAAAAGCGTAGGTACCCAAAAGCGCAGACACAAAAGCGTAGATTTCAAAGTCACAGTTCATAAAGGGCTTATTTATTAAAATCATGTCTACAATGATCTATTACAGATTCATCATGAAAAGAACTAAAGCACCTAAAAATCTACAAGTGGGTTAATCTTCACTACAAGGGGGTTAATCTTCACAGGTGCTCTATAAGGGGGTTTATCTTCACAGATGCACAACCCCCCACACGTGCAACATGTCAAAACGAATCACTTCCTCGCCAGACAAGAAGGAACTCCAGTATGGCTAATGAAGCAGTTATAGTCTGAACCTCGAAGACGTCTAAGGTATTGTTTAGGTTCGAACTTCCCATGCCAAATGCTCAAGTGCATCTCAAAACTCAACAACAGTTCTTCTACAAAGATGTAGCTTCTTTGAACGAAGGGATCCACAACCAAAAGTCGACATGTGCAAGGCCAATGGCCGCTTGAAGTCAAGTCTAAGTCAAGCATGACGGTGGGAATGCTAAGAGATAGTGGAATTGATCTCTCAGAAAAAAGCTCCCCTTTATATAGGCTGAGTGTGGTCCAACCCACATGCCACGTGATCGTCGGTCAAAGGCCCCCGAATTAGTGGATGAACCTGAAACTCAACATAATGAACCTCATTTATAGATGCATTTCGACTGAATTCTAGGCCACTAACTTCTTGGAATTCCCCTAAATGATGCTGGTAATTAAAGAAGAGGACGACTGACTCGTCCACAAAAAGAGCAGTCATTAATTGCTCTTAAAAGACTTCAACGGAACTAGCTCTTTCGTCCCCAAGCGCAAACAACTGACTGCATCCTCTCTCCAACTTAGAACCGCAACCAGCTTGTTGCTTCCACAGCGCCCTGGCGATATCCCAAAAGCACAGTATCTCATTCATCTTCAAGACCAAGTCCACTACCCGCCCTAAAGCACAGTGACGTCGTCGCCTCAAGCACAAGTCTACTGCTCGCTCCCAAGCACAGTGACTCCGTTGCCTAAAGCACAAGTCTACTCGTCTCCCTAAAGCATAATGATTTCATCGCCTAAAGCACAAGTCCACTTGTCGCCCTAAAAGTGCAATGACTCCATCATTCGAAGCATAGTCATCTCGTCGCTCTAAAAGTGCAGTAACTCCATCGCCTGAAGAACAGTCTACTCGTAGCCCAGAAGCGCGGTAACATAGAAGCTTCGCTAGAAGCGCATATGGCATGGTTCCACGGGTATCTTTTCAGATAGTACCCAAATTGGTTTGTTCAAACCACTGCTCTTAAGATATAATAGAGTTCAATTCTGTTGATAAGAGCCCTATCCTATCGATTTATTTAAACCATCGATAAGGATGGACTTTGTTCTCATAAACGAGGGCTATATCCAATCGGTTTGTTTAAACCAATGGCCTACTAAGATAAGACAAAATCCAACCTCGGAAATACAAAAAGAATCTGCTTAGGTTCATCCGATCAACTATAAACACGCTCCAAGTATCGTTTATTCAGTTGTTGATAACTCTTCCAAAGATCTTGATAAAAGAGAATCCCAGCGTCTGCCACATATCAGCTCAACAACATCCCCTATCGTGCAACCTTGAGATTCTCTCATATCTCTACGTGCAGTGTTTCTGCATAATCCTTATGCACATCGCATATGTGCTCCCCTACAAATAGAATGAGTTTTCCTTCGATAAAGAGGCTTTGAAATCTTTAACTTTGTACCCTCTTGATTGGTAACCCTAGAGTTTTAATCACCAGCACCAGAAAGCCAAAGCAAGTTCAACTTGTCGTCAGATTGTCAACGGAGTAAACGAGCCACTGCAGTGCTCGATCTCCACTGTCACACTTTTCCAGAAATTTTGTACTTAGATCTCCTGTTAAGGAATCAATTGTACTCTTTTTATGTTTAATATACGAAAAGTTCGTATAACATTTTCTCATGGCAAACAGTAATCTCATAACACGTGTATTTGATAGCTAACATTACCAGAATAAGTCAGATTAGCGACGTCGAGAAACGTCGCTGTAGAAGCATGAAAAATCTCAGCTGACAATATTCCTCCACCACAGCGCAAATAATACAAAAGTGCAGACAGAGTGTGAAAAAGGAAAAATAGAAGATGTGGAGGAAAGTTATTTTATTATCATGTCTACAAAGGTCTAGTACAGATTTATCAAGGCTACATATAAAGGACCAACCCTATTCTTCTACAAAGGATCAATTACAGATTCAGCAAAGCCTAGAGGAGCCTACAAGGGATTTAGTCTTCGTCAAAGCGCAGTCCCTCTTCTTCTTGGTATGCATACTGGAACATTGATCTCCATTGAAGCGTATTCTGACTTTCTTATGGGCGCAACCCTCCAAAAGTGCATCAGTTACTCGGCTGAAGCGAGCAACTTCCTGAAGCAGCTATTGGCCCGCCGAAAGCTCAGGCCACAACACAGCAGGAAGGCCATTTTTTAAAAGGGTATCAGCTTCTGAGGCTCTTCTAGCCTAACAAAAGCACGCCACCGGCAATGAGCAGGGCAGAGCACAACCTGTGGCTCTCCAGGTTGGCCATCCACCCATAAGCTAGGTCGTCAGGACCTCCAAGACCTCCAAGGCATCGCCCAAGTTTGAAATCTTCATGAGAAGTGTTCCAGCACATTCCGAGGCTCATCGACAGTTCTTCTACGAAGGCATAGCCCTTTTGAACGAAGGAATCCTCAACCAAAATCTGACTTAGGCAAGGCCAGCCGCCGCTTAAAGCTAAGTCTGGATCCAGTATGGTGTTGAAGGACAAAAAGAAGAAGACGTGACTCTTCAGAAGAAACTCCCCTTTATATAGGGCAGGAGTGGTCCAAAACGCAAGCCACAAGGCCGACGGTCAAAGTTTCCACATTAACGGGATGAACCTAGGACTCAGCACGATGAACCTCATTAAATAAAGTTCATTCAACTAAGTCCTAGACTATCCTAGGACCCCTTGAAATTCCCCAAGTAATGGTGGCAGTTAAGAGGGAGTCGTTCATTAAAGAGCGGTCATTTATTGCTTTTAAAAGAAGACTTCAAAGCCAATGCCTTCAATCCAGAGGTACAACTACACTCCTGTGCCAACCTCTGGTGCAGACTGGCGTTGTTTTCACACCACCTCAACTCCAACAGTGCAGCACTCTGATCCGACCCAGAAGCTCAACTACCCTTCGTCAGAGACTTGGGAGATACCATTGCATCCAATACAAGTCCGCCTGCCGCTCCAAAAGCACAGTAACCTCGTCAACCTGAAGCGCAAGCCTACTCGTCGCCCTAAAGCATTGTGACTTCGTCGCTTGAAACCTAGCCTTCTCGTCGCTCATACGCACAAAGGCTCCGTCGTCTTCTAAGCATAGTCCACTCATCGCCTGAAAGCACAGAGGCTCCATTGTCTCCAGAAGAACGGTCTACTCGTCATCCCAGAAGTGCAGCAGTACTCAGACCTCGCCAGAGGCATAGAAAGCATGGTTCCACTCAGTCGGTTTGCTTAAACCGACTCTCTCAAAGATAAAATTGGGGTTAATCATGATTGATATCTTATCAAATTGATTTAAATCTTAGACGAGGATCAATCAGAATCCAAATCTGAGATAAAATCCAAAGATTTACTCGGCAACATCTGAATAAGCAAATCGACACACACGTTTCTCCTCCTTCGATTATTTTGATAACCACCAGAGATCTCGATTGAGGGGAAGCTCAATATCTGTCATGTATCAGCGCCACAGAAGCCCGCACCGTGTAGTGATGGTAGATTCCTCCATATCTCAAAACCCTAATGCACATCGCATACATGCTATCTTCCTCTATAAATAGAAGGTGTTTTCCTTCAACAAAGAAATGGAAGACCACTGAATATCAAATCTCCAGCACCAGGCATCCTCTTGATCGATAACCCTAGTATTCCATCAAAGGTATCAGAAAGGTAGAGCAAGTTCAACCCGTCGTCAGATCGTCAACAGAGTAAAGGAGTCACTGCAGTACTCAATCTCCACCGTCATACTTTTCCAGAAACTCTTTCCTTTGTACTTAGGATATCCTGTTTAGGACTTCCTTCTCTGTACACAGGTCTTTTTACATTTAATAAACAAAAAGTTCGTTCAACCTTTTGTGATGTCGAACAAAATGGCGAATCTGCTAGGGACTACCTTCTCCTCCAACGAGAAGAAAGTGACACAATGTGACGACGACTTGCTGGGATCTTCCAAAAAGATGCTATTTATACGCTTCAACCAACAAGCTTTTGAAGATCTCCTTTCTGATGAGAAGTCGAATCCTTCGAAGAGGTTCATAAAATCGAAGAAGACTCGACGTGTCTGGAGGCCCAAGGCTGCTGCAACGAGCAGCATGATGGAGGGAACTGCTATCCAGAACTCCCTTAACGTCGAAGCCATAGGGAAGATTTCGGCTGCTACAGCCATATCTCCTTGCTCAATTCCTACCCTGAAAAAGTATGACAAAGAAGACGGTGTCTCTATAGTAGGCCTGACAAAGGCACAACGCTGAAGGAAGTGCATGCTGGTTTAACCCCTCACGATGGGAGCATTGTCGGCAAGAAGATCCATCTTCGACAGAATCGCCTTTATATGAGGCGAGCCTTCATTGGATTCTGAATACTATGCACCTGTTAGGGGTAGTAGAAAGAAACCCAAGACAGTATGTGCCTCGTGCAACAACTTATCCCGCCTATGATCGACCAAAGGCCCGTGTTAACAGTCACACCACTAACGACAGGAAGTTATACAAGATTGGTCCCCGTGCTTCGATGCCTCGACCAGTTGAACCCCTCTGTCCCTTGAATACTCCTGTGCATGATGCAAGCCAGGGGTACATCCCGTAGAGAAAGACTCGTGCGAGCAGCGTTCCTGCAAGCATGATAGGAGTCTGCCTCGTCAGACCCTCTCTGATCGTACCCACGTGCAGCTTCCCTGCACGTACAATGGGGGTACCACGACGGATGACCTGTTGCTGTCCCATACAGAAGAAGAATCGGCAGTGTAGGGCATGCCTTAATCAAGGCATCCTTGTACTCAGGTTACCATCAACAAATGTTGTCAACAGGAGACTGTACTACCACCGAAGAGGTGCTCCGTCATTCAAAGACCTCAACCTACGTCGACTACACGTCAGAGACTCAACAAGGGGTCGACGAACAAGAGAGAAGATAAACTTTGTGTTGCTACGTGTAACGCGGTGCAGGGTTCTAAAACTCTCAAGAAGTCATCCAAGAATCCTCCCGTATCAGCCACCATGCCCAAGAAGTGGCCCGAGAGTAGCAAGGCAAAGGTACCCAGCACAGGTATATTCCAAGGCACACATTCCAAATCTCTGTTGGGTGCCACATCAGATGCTGAGGGTAGCTAACCTCCTACTATTTATGGCAATGTTGCGTTCCAATCTGAGGAGGAGCCATACGATACGAATTCCTCTACAACCGCAGCTAGCCACCAGACTGGGGGTAGCAACCACAATGAGTCTGAGGAAGACCGCAACCTCCCAGTCTATCCTCAGGACGATGAGGCTCAGACATCTGAGCCAGAGAGCGAAGGATCTACTATCCCTTCCACCCATCCACACACAAGGTCTGTATTTATGGCCGAAGGTGATGAGGTGGACAATAGCGAAGCGTCTGGCCAGCTGAAACGCATCAAAGCCCTCGAAACAAGCCTAGATCCGTTAAATGCCACAATGAAGACTCTGTCTTCTCTTATGCTGGAGATCAAAGGGAATTTGGTACCCACTGCCTCCACACCTACGCCTGGTCCTGCAGCCAATAATAGATCCAACAAACTGCCCAGCCGTCTATTAGACGGGACCATCGTCATCTACTCTATCTACTATAGGCCCAACAATGTCAACCGAAGTACGGCAGGACATCAAGGAACTGTATGCTCACTACGATGCCAAAGAGAAGCAAGAAGCACTCTAGAAGATGGAGATTCGGCAGCCATATCCTGTCGAGTGGGACAATATAGTTTATCCTCCCTAGTACAATCCGCAGACGCTCACGTCCTACGAGGGAAATAAGTCTTCCCGACGATACTTGAGGTACTTTACCTCAGTGATAGGGCATATGCCGAAGGGCGACGCCCTCCTTACCAACATCTTAATAAGAGCTCTGCAGGAGGAGCTTATTAATGGTTCTACAGCCTTTTGGACGACTGTATTTCATCGTTCGAGGACCTAAAGAATCTATTCATAGATCGATTCTATAAAGGAGGGATGGACATGACAATGTTAACTCTCATGGAGGTCGTCCAGAGAGAGAAGGAGCCTGTCCGTGCATATATTGAGCGTTTCCGTCAGACAGCCTTAAGGCTACCGCCTGGTATGCCCGAGCCCATGCTTATGGACTCATGCCGTAAGAATATGTTCCCTGCAATAAAATTGTGGCACAGTGATCCTTCCACAGAGTGGACGCCTTTCATTACAGAGGCGGATGTGGCACAAAGGAAAGCCCAGGACGCGCAGCTCCTGGGACTGAGCTTTTCTTCTCTCGAAGACAAGGGAGACGTTCGTCTAGAAACAACCCCAAGGATGAAAAGGACAAGCAGGCCATGACCGTCAACATCTCTAAAGGTTCGGTAACCATGAACCCCAAGTCTGCAGAAGTAAAGAAGCCAAGGGAGACTTAATCCTTCAATGACGAGGATACACTGGAACTCTTCAATATGTTGACGAAGTATGGCAAGCTGTCTCTCCCAACATCAAAGTGCCTCGACGAAGTAGGGAAGGTGGACAACCCTAAATACTGCCAGTATCATCAGTATGTCCACCATTCGATACGAGATTGGTACGTATTGAAAGGAAAGATTCAAACCCTCATCTATGCCAAAGTTATATCACTTGACTATGAAGAAAAGACTGTTACGTCCAACATGGTTACTCTCCAGTTTGGAAGTTCTCCAACCACGGAGGCATAGGATGGGGTCATCCCATCCCGAAGGCGACAATGGAAGTAGTCAATCTTCGACCAGTGTGGGACAATGCTCAAGGGCTCAGCCCATTCTCCACGCAGCAAGGTGAGGTCATGTGGGTCTACGCTGACTTGACTCCAGACATGATGGAGCCTACAACCACTTCTGTCAACGGAAAAAGGTCAGGACATGCCGCATGGTCTCGGCTTCGACCGAAGACACCTTGGTGACCACTCGTTTCCAGAGTAGGCAGCGCCTCTGCCAACTACAGCCCCTGTTCCTGATGTATCAAAGGTAGGCCCGTCTCAGACTCCTGCTACAGATAGGCAGAAGCAAAAGGAGGTTCTCTTTGACAAGCCTCTCAGAAAAGACTCGCCAGTAGGGCCTATCAAACCCTACAACTTCGAAATACTTGTACAACTAGCCAATACCCCAGCTAGATTGTCACTTTCTGTGATCCTCTATCCCTCCAAAGAGAACCGGGATGTACTAAGTGAAGCCTTGCAGAACGTCAATTCCTTCCTCACTCAGGTGCGACCACCAAAGGAAGACCTTACGGCCTGTCCACATGTCAAAGCATGGTCGAAGTGATCCCAGTATCACCTTCACCCAACAAGACATGCTACTGAAGAACAACCAACATAATAGGCCTTTGTACTATTCATGGTATGTCGGTGCTATTAAAGTCGATCGCATCCACATCGACCCGGGCTCCTCCCTCAGCATCATCCCAAGGAGTCTGCTCCAAACTCTAGGGATTCTGATGTATCGGCTGACTGCATCAAATACAACAATTAGCGGCTTCAATGCAGAAAAGAGAGAGCCTCTGGGCAAAATTCGTTTGAAGTGCCAAATCGGCGATCTCCACACCGAAGTGACTTGCTATGTCATCGACGCTGACCTAAATTACAACATATTGTTGGGACGACCTTGGATCCATGAGTACATTATCGTTCCTTCTACCCTCCATTAGTGCATGAAGTACGTGGCTAGTGACGGGACTATCAAGATCGAGTTCGCTGACATCAACCCGTTCCGGGGACTTGAAGCCTACAGTACGGATGCTGATCTATACAAGTCAGTCCCTTGGGACAATGAGGGCAATGATGCTGATGACGAGGCAGAGACGGCCTCAGGAAGCGCAGCGGTTGTCGAAGAACCTCTAAAGGTTCGACTGAAGGAAAGACCCCCCAAGGTGTCTGTGCCTCTCGTCGTCAAGCTCCGAGGCAGAGCACCACCTTACCCTCAGTAACATCAGATGTTGGCCAGGAGCTTATACGAATAAGTCTACCTCGGAGGTCCCCAAGGCCGACCATGAAGCTGCAAGAGGCTCCGACCGTGACCCCTTTGGTGATCAAACTAAAAGGGAAGTATCCTCCCCCTCCTCCCTCGACAACCCTAGTACTTATCGAAGAGGAGCTAGGAGACTACATTTGCGCCAACCCGAAAGCGTACACTTTTGATGATGTAGTCCCTCGGGATAAAATCTTTCATTTCATTAATAGAAAGTTGTCTTTGAATTATTCTTGTGCATATTGGAACACTAGGTATTTTCTAGACAACTCTCTATGTAAGCTGCAAACGTAAGTGACAACCGCCAACCATACGAGCCAAGTTGTCCCCTCTCGGGGTGCTTACTTCTTTGTTCTACCAAGGAGGAAAGAAGAGAAACCCATCATCTTTTGTCGAGTGGAGCATCCTCAATGACTAGTGTAGAAGCATGAAAACTTTTCAGCAAATGAAGCCCCATGTGCCCAAGTTAGTGTAGCTCCATGCGCCCAGTCAGTATAGCTCCATGTACCCAGTCAGTAGAGCTCCATGTGCCCAGTCAATGTAGCTCTATGCGCCCAACTTAGTGAAGCTTCATGCGCCCAAGACTAGCTCCCCCGAAAGGAGGGCGTATAGCCTGAGATACGGCTATGCGCCCAAGCCTGACCCAGTCAAAGCCATGATCAAAACGTGCACCGAAGCACACGGCCACGTCAGTCTCCACGAGCAGTCATGTACCGAAGCATGCGACCACGTCAACACCATGACCAACCCACGATCTCGCAGCCTGTATGCGCCTACATCCTATGCACCCAAAGCAGGACTATGCGCCCACATAAAAACTAGCGTGTTTTCTCATGTGGGCGCATAACATCATTCCAGCTCAAGAACGACTATAAAGGGGGGCCTCATCCCTCTTCAAAAGACAGAACGGAAAGCATTTTCAAGAGCTAAATTGTTGCACTTCTTTCCAGTGAGCCGAGAGTTAGCAATTTTCTTAGGTTTTCTTCCACTTTTGTAATCGGAGTGTCAACGGAGTAAAGGAGCAACTGCCGTTCGATCTCCATCGTCCCATTCCCCAGAATTCTATTTTGTACTCGGGGATCCTCAGCGCATGATCTCTCAGGCGTACTCGATTTGTGGTGCCTTGTGCCAATAAAAGAAAAGACAATATTTTCTACTTCTTTTTTTGTGTGTCCACAAAAATGGTGACTCTGCTGGGGACTACCTTTTCCTCTGACGAGAAGGTGGTGACGCAATCTAATACCGACAAAGTGGGGAGTACTCAGAAGATGCTGATCGTAAAGTTCGATCAACAGGCGTTCGAAGAGATGCTCTCGAGGGACGGCTCTACTCCCTCAAAATCTGCGAAGCCAAAAAAGTCTCGCAAGACTTGGCTTCCGAAGGCTCGTTACACATATCTTGCTAGTGTCATAGCAGATATGCAGCTGGAGGACTCTGTCACATGGGCGCATGACTCTGCCACAGAAGTTCTCCAAATGGAGAAGGTTCACACCATTCCGGGCTCTACTAGCCCAGTGACTTCTTCCCTGTACAACCAACAACAGGGTGTTCAACATCTGAGACTTGGCAAAGAAAAATTTTACGACGCCAAGAATCGGGGTGTGTGACACACTGGTCGAACCCTGCGAGGCTCACAAACGAAGGAGGCCAAACTGGGAGAAAACAACGCTGCTCCACCAAGCATGCGCCCAAGGGAGTGTTTGGGCTCATAGCCCCAACCAGAACACTTCTCTCTTCAGCAGGCTGGGAATCCAAAGCCATGCGCCCAAGATTATGCACCCACATCAAGAAGGCTCAGACATGCTATCAAGGAGCATACGCCCAACGCCAGTCTCCAAGGCCTATGCGCCCACAACAAAAAGACAGGCCCCAATACGTATAGCACAGGGCTGTCTTCAAGGACATCACCGAACTTAGGTGTGGGGGTTGCTCCTGCACATGAACTAAGTCTGGATGCGCCTACTCTCCTTACGAACCCGCATGCAAAGCTCGGCGATGCATGCAACATGGGTTGTAAGGCAAAACTCCCTTCCGCTGACTTGCGCGACATGATAAATTATAAGCGTAAAGCGAGGGAGAACATAATAATTCATAATGCACTTTCGTGCACCAGTATTGTTACTATGCACCAGTATTGTTATCAACTATTGTTGCTCCAAAGCAACAAAAGTGCCTCAGAGGAAGTCCATGTTTCGGCAGCTACACTTCTCTTACGACGAGAAGCCACTATGTGTTTCATCCAATATAGCTTCACGGGGTCCCCATTTACGGAAGCCCCAATCAAAGACGGTGGACTACGAACCCAACTTTCTCTCTTAGCTCCGCAAGAAGAAGAAGGAGAAGTCTACCAATAGATGGCCAATAGGCTGTCATATCCGAAGGAGTCTATATAGGCACTCGATCAAAGGCAAGATTCCGTATGGACGACGAAGATTCCCAAGCCTGGGATAGCATTCCCTCAGAATATGAAGCAGATGACCCCCACACTGGAGGTAGCCTTCCAGAGGACGATGATCCCTCCAAATTCGATGGCGACTATCTACCCCCTCTACCTGAAGAAGAAGGAATTATCCACTCGAAGACAGACAGTATCAGCACCAGTTGCACTACTTCCTCTGTTCATCCTCGCAGCTATCTACATACATGGTAGACGAAAAAAAAACCTGAAGAAGCCAGTGATCAGACTAGCAAACGACTAGAGGGTCTCGAAACAGCATTTTCCAAGATCACTGATATGCTTACCAGTATCATGGCAGTTCAAGCTGCTGGAGCTGTTCCTCCATCTCAATAAAACGTCTCGGCCCACGTTAGTCCGGCTCACAGCAACAACCCTCCTTCACTACAAAAAGAGTATCATTCCGTTGTGCCTCCTCCAAATCTTGTAAATGTCAGGGGTGGTCCTTTGCCAACAATGTCTGACAATCGTTCAGCAGCCGTTTCCCAACACCTGCTCAATTATCAGGATATAAATGATTCTTTAGTCCCTCGCCTCGACACCATCTCGCACGAAGATGAGCTTCAGAAGATGGGGATATCTCAACCGTATCCTCCTGAGTGGGAGAATGCTACTTGCCCCCCCAACTACAAGCCGCTGATGCTGAACTCATTTGACGGTTTGACTTCTCCTCGTCAGCACATGACGTACTTCAACACGCAGACTCTGCACTTGCCCAGAGACGATCCATTCATGTCGAAGTTGTTTATTAGCACCTTACAGGGGGTAGCCTTCGAATGGTTCTGCAGTCTGCCTGACGGGTGTATCAATTCATTCAAAGACTTGGAGAGGTTGTTCCTTAACAGATTTTACGAGAGCGGCATGCATGTTAGTATGTCCATCCTCATCGAGACCAAGCAAAGGGGGACTGGGTCTGTTATCGCCTTCATCGAACGCTTCAGGCGGCTAGCACTGAAGATGCCCTTCGGCATACCAGACTCAGAACTTATGGATACTTGTCGACATAACTTCCTTCCTACAGTAAAGTTTTGTCTAGGTATATGTAAGTATGATACATAGCCACTTTCATTGGGGCCACTGATGCTGCTGAAAACGACGTTCCTAACTTGGAACTACTAGGGTTGAAGACAACCAAATCTGATGACAAGGGCAAGCTCCTCAAACTATCCCTGTTCGTGGAGGTAAAGGGAAAGAAGTCCTGAAAGTCGACACATCCAAAGGAGCTTCCAATTCTCAGGGTGCCTCTGACAAGCCTTAGGGGACCTTCTCCTTCGACGAAGACGATGTCATTACCATCTTCCACACATTGACAAAGGGTAATAAGCTAACATTGCCTCCAACATAACGTCCTGCAGAGGCGAGCCAACTCAATGATCCCAAGTACTGTCTCTCAGTACGTGCATCACTCCACCAAGGACTACATCATCCTGAAAAAGAAGATACAACAACTTATTGACAGCAAAGTGATCAACCTCGAAGCTGAAGACAAGGTCGTATCTGCTAACATGATCTCTCTTCAGTTTGGCGGCTTTCCTCCTACAGAAGTCCCAGACGGCGTGGTCTCGATCTCCAAGGCGATGATGGAAGTCGTCAACCTACCACCAGCTCATAACTCGACCATGGTCCTACTCACAACTGAACGTGGTGAGATCATGTGGGTCCACCTGGACCTTGTCCAAGAAGTGACGCAAGGGGTAGCACCTCCCAAAGCAGGAAGGGGCAAGAAATTTAAGCCATGCCATATGGTATCCTCCTCCATCTACGAGGTTCTATCTGGCGAGACGCGATCGGGGAAGACTTATCTTCGGACGTACGATCCTGCACAAGAAGAAGCAGTACCTCCTCAAGCTCCTTCTGCCCCCACAAGCTCAGAAGCCGGCCCATCCAAGCCTCAAACTATGGACAAATCCAAGCAGAAGGAGACACGGTTTGACAAATCTCTAAAGGCGCCAGCTTCCGAAGGCATGGATCGGCCCTACAACTTTGATATACTGGCTCAGCTAGCCAATAACCTGCCAGGTTGTCTCTATTCAATCTATTGTGACTCTCCAAAGAAACACGGAAGACATTAAGTGAGGTATTACTACACGCCGACTCTTATCTCGCTGAAGTTAAAGCCTCCGTTGAAGATCCTGTCTCCTGTCCCTACTGCCACAGTACTATGGAAGTGGTGCCCAACATCACCTTCTCACAGGAGGACATGCTACTAAAAAATAATCGTCATGATAGACCCCTGTATTATATAGGGCATATCGGGGCGATCAAGGTGGACCGCATGCACATCGATCTAGGATCCTCCTTCAGCATCATTCCTAGAAGTTTGCTTCAAATTTTGAGAATCTCTCTGCACAAGCTATCCGCAACCAACACAACTATCCTGGCTTTCAATGCTGGTCGAAGCCATCCGCTGGGCAAGATCCATCTCAAATGCTATATCGGTGATCTCCAAACGAAGGTTTCTTGCTATGTGATTGATGCCAATGTATCCTATAATGTCTTGTTGGGACGTCCATGGATACACGAGAACATGATCGTTCCTTCCACACTTCACCAGTGCTTCAAGTACGTCAACAGCGACAGTGTCGTAAAGATGGAGTTTGCCGATGTCGATCCTTTCAAGGGCATCGAAGCTTACTATGGAGATTCGGTACTTTACCAATCTCAACCTCCCAAGGATGATGGCAATGAAGCTGACAATGAAGCTGAAGCAAGTCCATCCTCCAATGATGGTCCCCTCATTATCCGAGTCAAAGGACGTACTACTCCAAAAAGTACTCCGAAGCCTCTCACAATCTGGATGAAAAAGAAGAACCCTGACAAGGTCAAACCACTGACTATCACTCTCCGCAAGACACCCCGGGAGGAACCTACTGATGCCCGTCCCCCCAATCATGAAGAATTACCCTACGTGGTGAACTCGGCCAAGACTGCGGCTCCTCTTTCAGATGATGATCCTCTCAATGAGTATATAAATACTCATAGTAATGTACCTTCAGCGGATGATATTATCCCTGAAGAAGAACTTAGTAAAGGTTTATCTTTGAATTACTTCGATGTCTATCAATCTGTAAAACACTACATAGATACGATATACGCTCTAGAGAACAGCATAGGGCCACACCTCTGCATGTCGGTCACAACACCTCACCTGCGGAAAAAAGTTTACCCTGAAGATATTCTCTACTTCATCGTTCCAGCCAGAAAGAAAGATGAAGAGCAAATCATCTTCGGTCGTATAATTGGCTAGAGAAAGTTCGTTCCAGACTCTACTTCTCCCAAGCACAACACAGAAGCTGACTATGACTCTAGAAAAATACAACTTTTTCGGTAGAGTTGGCAGGCCAAGAATATCATCCAAAACATGGGATATGACATCAAAAACGACAAAGGGCTAAATTACGGCCGAGGACGACGGTTGCTAATACGATACTTTGCTCCTCTCGGCAAACCCAAGAACTACTATCAACGAAGCGGTGTTACTTTAGGCTATGTCTCTCCTCCAACAACTCCAGAAAGATCAGATGATGAAGTAGATCATTGTTCTCATTCTTCTGATTCCTCCCTCTGGGACTCAGACTCCAGCATCGGTGACGTGTTCAAAGCAACTCTATCCGTCAACATGGTTTCCGTCGACCAAATTACAGACGATGTCCAATCAATCGAACTCGAATAATAGGCTCAAAAGATGGACACCAGGTGGGAGCTACGCTTCGAACAACGGGAACCACCTACCAAAGACGAAGTTATCCAAGTCAATCTAGGAGATGAAGCATCCTTCAAACCAATCTTTATCAGCAAAAGCCTATCTGGTGATGAATGCCAATCTTTTATACAGCTTATAGGAGAATACATCGAGTTCTTCGCATGGAGCTATGAAGACATGCCAGGCTTGGACCCTAAAGTCGCCATGCACCGCCTGAACATTTCCTCTAAAGCTAAGCCAGTGAAGCAGCAGCAACGATGATTTCGGCCAGACGTCATAGAAGCCATCGAGAATGAAGTCAAGAAGCTCATTGCCAGTGGATTCATTCGCGAGGAACAACACCCAGACTGGGTTGCCAACATCATTCCAGTCATGAAAAAGAATAGTAAAGTTCGAGTCTATATCGACTACCGTAATTTGAACTCTGTATGCCCGAAAGATGAGTTCCCTCTACCGATCACTGATGTAATGATCGACAATACTTGCGACTTCGAGTGGATGTCCTTCATGGATGGGTTCTCAGGCTACAACCAGATCAAGATGTTCCCCGATGAGAAGAAGCACACATCTTTTTGAACACCGTTGGGGGTATAGTACTATACGGTGATGCCCTTCGGATTGAAGAATGCAGATGGTGATGCCCTTTTGATTGAAGAATGCAGGGGCAACATACCAACGAGCCATGAACGCAATTTTTTGTGATTATTTGCACAAAACTGTGGAGTGCTACGTAGACGATATTGTAGTCAAAAGTCGTCTCAAGGGCAACCACCACCAAGACTTGAGAACGGTGTTCGAACTAATACGTGCACACCAACTCAAGATGAATCCAACCAAGTCTTTTCTGGGAGTCTCCAACGACAAGTTCCTTGGTTTCGTCATCACTTCAAAGGGTATACATCTGGACCTGGAGAAAGTGAAGGCTATTCTCGACATGCATCCTCCAAGAAACCTCAAAGAGCTACACAGACTACAAGAAAGGCTAGCCTACATCAGACAATTTATTTTGAACCTCTCTGGAAGGTGTCAACCATTTACTCAGCTCATGAAGAAAGGCATATCTTTCGTCTAGACTGAACAATATCAACACGTATTCGACGACATCAAGGTGTATCTTACAAGCCCTCCAGTATTGGTAGCTCCAATAATGGAGAAGCCCTTCTTACTATACGTCCGCGCTATGGATCTTTCCCTTGGTGCCCTCTTAGCTCAGAAGAACGAAGGCGGCCATAAACATGCAATCTACTACCTCAGCCGCACAATGGTGGGTATCGAGCACAGATACACACCGGTAGAGAAGGAATGCCTTGCACTAGTATTTGTCATCCAGAAGATACGCCACTATATGTCTGGGCAGACTATCCATATTATATTTAAAGTCAACTCTTTCAGAATACTCATGACTAAACCGGGCTCTCTCAATTCTCTTTTAGCTACATGGGCAATGTTGTTGACTCCATACGATATGATCTTCGTTTCTCAGAAAGCAGTAAAAGGCCAAGCATTAGCTGATTTCCTAGCAGCTCATCTGGTGCCAGAGTCATCCAAACTCTACGACGAAATCCCCGACGAAGTGGTGGAGTCTATCACTGCAACTAAAAAAATCGCTATTTGGCGAATAATCTTTGACAATGCATCAAGAACAGGACCCAAAAAGAATATCATGGCTGGAGTAGGTGTCGTGCTCGTGTCACCTGATCATCTGGTTATACATCGTGCATATTCTCTCGTGGAACCATGCACCAACAATGTGGCTGAATATAATGCCCTATTAATCGGCCTGCAACTGGCGAAGCAACTGAGAGTTGACTATCTAGAGGCTTACGGCGATTCCAAGCTAATAGTTAGTCAGGTCCGAGGGGATTATAAAGTTTGCCACGAAGATCTCGTCCCCTACCACAGAGCAACAATTAGCTGGCATTTACTTTTGCTGGATTCTTCATCGAGCACGTGCCTCGACTGCAGAATATAGAAGCAGATGCTCTAGCCGGTCTCGCTGCTTCCTTGACCGTTCCTACCAATACACAGCAGTCGATCACAGTGTCTGGTCGAAAACTATTCTGCGTGAAAGATGCCTTGCATATTCATCACAGTTACGCAGCAGAAATAAACGTTGATGCTAAAGACTGGAGATTTCCCTTCATAATGCCGTCTATGGAATCCTCCCCGAGGACCCGAAGGAAGCAGTATCCATCCAAAGGCGATCCCTCAGATTTTACTACGACACAGCTACCAAGATGCTGTACCGACGCTCTTATGACGGGCTACTGTTATGATGCTTATCAGACACAGAAGCCAAGTATGCACTCCGAGACGCTCACGATGGAGTTTGTGGTGCACATCAACCAGGCCCCAAATTACAAGATCGCCTCAAACGAATGGGTAATTACTGGCCCATAATGATAGCAGATGCTGTTGAATTTGCAAAGAAGTGTAGAGCTTGCCAGTTCCACGCCGACTTCATCCATCAACCTTCGGAGTTTCTACACTCGACGGTAGCATCTTGGCCGTTTGAAGCCTTGGGCATGGACGTCATAGGACCAATCAGCCCGCCATCCTCCAAAGGACATCGGTTAATCCTAACTATAACCGATTACTTCTCCAAATAGGCGGAAGCTATACCACTCACCGAAGTGAAGACGTCAAACATGATCAGTTTTATCAAACATCACGTCATCTACCGCTTCGGTCTACCTCGTAGGATCATCCATGATAATGGTCCACAGTTTGCAAGCCATGCATTCTATCGGTTCTGCGATAGGAATCTAATCTAGAATGTAGCCTCTACTTCCTACAATCCAGCGGCTAACGGGCTAGCAGAAGCCTTCAACAAAACCATCATAAAACTTCTCAAGAAGTTTGTATCATCAAATAAGCGTGATTGGAACGAGAAGCTCGATGAATGTCTATGGGCCTATTGCACAACGGTCCGGACTCCAACATACAGTACGCCATTCTCTCTAGTTTATGGAAGCGAAGCAGTTCTTCTCCTAGAAATCCAGATTCCTTCTTTTCGGGTAGCTCTAGCCAGCGAGCTGACTACTGAAGAGAGCTACCTTCTTCGACTCCAAGAGCTCAAAGCACTAGACGAAAAACGCTTGTTAGCTCAGCAGCGCATTGAGCTATACCAAGCACGCCTTTCCAGAGCCTTCAATAAAAAAGTGAAGGAAAGAATCTTCCAAGTCGGCGATCTGGTCCTAGCAGTGAGAAGACCGATGGTCATGACACACAAAACAAAAAGGAAATTCTAGCCTAAATGGGAAGGTCCTTTCGTCATAGAATCGGTGTATTCTAACGGTGCGTACCGGCTAACCAAGCCCGATGGTGACTTGCTCATGATGTCTATCAATGGCAAGTTCCTGAAGAAATACTATATGTAACCTCTTTTACATAATGTTCACATATGGTCAGTCATGTAAATGTACAGTGCGATGTTTATATGTTTCAAAAAAAACTATCTAACTATTATCCGTATTTCAAGAGTCTTGAATACGCCCTGGATAATAGGTCCTCTAAATATTTCCTCAGTGGAATCATTTTCATTTTTTTGACTCCATCCAAACTCGGTTTGACGAAAACAAATCATGTCCCTATTACCTCTGAATTGTTTTTCGATAATTATTTCCCCAGCGGAATGATCAAATGTTTTGCCACGTCCACATAACCTCTGAGCAAAACATTCATCAAAGATAGTCATGTCTGTACTACCTCTGAACTATCCACTCCCACCTAATGTTATATATCTTTCTATGTCCATATTACCTCTGGTCAGATATAAAACATTCTTTGCTATTACGTCCATATTACCTCTACTAGCAGCTTCATTCAACTTATTATCTATATTCGAATAATTTGAATATAAAACGGATAATAGGTCCACATAAAAATTTTCCAGCGGAATACCTACCAGAAATATCTCTGCTACGTCCACATTACCTCTAGCATCGATATTTCAACAAAACCACATTCACTTCTAGAAAGAATCCTTTTTTATATATAAAAAAGGTACAAGAGCCGTGATGGCCAAAAAAAAGAGTTACAAAGATCTACGGGATACACAGGCGGTTTATGCTATCCCTCAGAGCAACAATCTCGGCTACAGATTTCACAACAGCTCAACGTCGTTCAAAGAGGATCAGACTTTTATGCCCCCCCTCCAACTTCGCCAGCTGCTCTTCTAAATGGACGGAAGTGGTGGCAGTCATGGCAGCCTGGGATAAATAATCCTCCTATTCAGATGTTGCTGCCCTCAAGTCGACTTCTAGCTGGGCGATCTTATTCCTGATCTGTGCAATGTGATTGTGCTTCACAGTGATCTTCACAGCAGCCTATTCTTCACGGCAGCATGTGCCTCACTTGTAGCGTTGAACTGGCTGTACTGGTCAGCCAGCTCGCCAATCTCCCAAGCGAGGGCGTCCTTCCTTACCTGGAAGGTAGCCTTCTCCTTCGTAAGAGCTGTCATCAAAGCCTCGTCCTCGGCGGAGAACAGAGACATCGGGCTCCGCTATTTAGCATCCCGTAACCTAGCCACTTGACCCTCCAGGTCGTTCAGAACTTTCCTCAGAGTGTTAGCCCGCTCCTCATAGCCGGCTATGCTTTTGAGGGCTGCTACCTGACATTCGGTAACAGCCTTCACAGGGACGAAGGAAGCGTTCCGATTCAAGACTCCAGGAAGCTTCACATTCAGCACCGAGTAGAAAGCTCTGACAACTTCCTGGGCTATCTCATCGTCTTCGGTGGAGGTCGTCGGAGAAGAAGCTTGGAAAGTTTCCTCCACTTCAGGAAGGAACACCTGACAAGAAGCCGAACCTGACAGAGGAAACAATATATACATTAGTAACCGAAAAGTGGAAGAAAAGACGAGATAGTTGTAATTTTGTACCTTCGGCTTGCTCAACTCCATCCTGGACTGCGCCTTCAATGACGGTTTCAGGGAAACTAGGAGCTGGTCCAGACTTTTCAAAGAGAACGATATCAAGGCCCTGAGTGCCATCGAGCCTGATGTCTTCCACAAGCTCAACCGGAACAGGGGCCGATTTAGCAACAGCTCCCTCAGCGGGCTGCTCAACTTCTCCTACTATAGCCAATACCGGCTCACCAACAGCTCCCTCTACAGCAGCAGATTTGGAGGAGTCGAAGAAAACTTCTGTCCCTCTTCCAATGGCAGAGACTATCTTCGTGGGGGGTTCTTTCCCCTTGTCTACAAGGGAACATACAGAAGTGGTCATCTTTACAAGGAGCACGTAAAATCGAAGTCAAAAAATCTTATCCGAAGAGAGGCGCAAAGGTAACATACCCGCAGGAGGATGAGCCGATTGGACTTAGTTTTCGTCCAGCTCCTTCATCGCAGTTCATATTGCATACATCCCCCACAGATATGTCATAAGAAAAACTGATCTTCTTATTGCCATCATGGTCCGGACCTCTGTCCCGATCTTTCTGCTCAACTCTTACAACCGAAGAAGATTCGCCCTCATCCATCGGCTGAGGACGGGCAGGGGACACCATTGTCGCGTCCACAGATAAAGAGGCACCAGCCTCAGCTTAAAATTCAGGGTCCCGGGCAAATGACAAACACAAGGGTAAGAAAGCTTCTAAAGGCTTGACCAGAATGGCTATAGAGTCTAGGAAGGGATCTACCTTTCAAATAACAACGGCCCGCGACGCCGTTCCTCCTCTTCCAGTTTGCCGGGAGGACCTCCTCAAGGGAGGCGAGCCAGCACTCATTTCCCTAGCTCTCCTCAGGGCAATAGTTTTCTTCTTTTGCTCTACTGAGGAGGATTAAGAGGAGAAGAATCGTCATCTTTCTTATCCTCCTTTGGAGACACTGTTGGCTCCCTAAATATAGCTTCTAGCTGTGGCACTACGGCTGGTTTCACGATGGGAACAGTACTTTTCTTCTTACGACCCTTCAGCACCTTTTTTGTGAGAAGGGGGCCAAACCGAGTCTCCAATATCAAGCTAAGTTCACGATCATGCTGAGGATGAAAAGTATTAATCTGAACGTAAAATTTGCGATGACATAGCGCAAATGGCTCTCAGGCTTGTACAAAGGCAGAGTGAAGGTCACCCCTATGCACCCGGCGTTCTAGTACATCCAAGCACGTGCCCCATCAATCAAGCTGTCTATCGACTCCAGATGTGGGCTAGCATTTCCCAGAAGGAGCTGACTGTAGTCGAACTGCCGTATGAAATAACTCGACAGATACGGCTCCAGATAGGCATGATTCCTGTTTTGAAGCACCAGATGCGATGATCTAATAGACTAAAGCCAACAAAACGCCCCAGCAGTCGAATTAGTGGCATGAACCTCCTCATCCACTAAGATATCTCCTGCATTTCTACAGCCGGATGGAGGATATACTCTGAAGAACTCATAATTCTGTAAGAAGCCTAAGGCCTTTCTACAAACAGGTACACCGGTGACGGTCCAATCTGTATCGTAAAATCTACAAAGAAAGGTGTCTCCTGCCAAAGAGTCCGCCACCAGTCCAGCATTCATTAGGGAAGGACAATGTAGTAGCAGCCACCCCATTAGGAAATGATACGGAAGCTCGGTTCGGGCGAAGTGGGGCCTGCCGTCGGGAGTCACTGCATTCCTGATAAAGTCCCGCAGACCTCGTCCAATGGCACAGACCATCGCAGGAAGCAATGCAAGACGGTACCCGAACACCAGCTTAACAGCCTGAAGTATCATAACTCGGTTTATTCTCTCAATACACCCTGAACCTCCAGGGGCTACGCAGTTACGAAGCCAGATCATTAAGAAAGCTGCCAGCACAGCTTTCTCCGACAACGGATACTTGACCAGGCGAAAGTAGTAGCCAATCGGAGACCCAGGATCATCACTGTCCTCAGTATCCGATGTCTCATAATCCGCCATCCGGGCTTCTATATCGGACTTGGTCATGGGTTTTAAGATTGAAAAGGACACCGGATCTTCCCCTTCTCCTTGGACGAAGATATAGCCCGTATAGGCTCTCGTGTGGGGATTGGCCCCTTCGTTTCTCCCTTTCTTATTAATCCTATGACAGATAAGAAGGTGGCAGAGCAATTCCTTGTATACATCAACCATCCCAGAGTATTTACTCTCCAGATCTCGGAGTTCTTCATCACAAGGCACGTACTCTTCATAGGGTTCCATACCCCAGGGAAGCTTCGACACTTCCTGTATTTCATGGAGAGCCAATCCCATCTCCCCAGCCGGAGTAAAGAAGGTATATGTGTGAAGGTTATATAACTCGGCCAAAGAGACAAACATTGGCCAGTTGACCCTTACACCATATTGAGTGGCCCTAATAGCATAGTAAAGGCTAGCAGTCTTCAGGGTGGCTTCATATGTAGAAAGTATCCAGCCGATGAGATTGCTCCAAAATAAGGACGGATCCCTCCAGCCTTCCATCCTTATCTTCCCTGCGGGATATGACACATCCCCCGTCATCATCAAATGGCAAAGCGTGTCAGCAGCATAAGGATGAAGGTTAGTTGGAATGTCGTTCACTACGGCACCAGGTTACATTCCCCTCGTAGAGTAAGACGCAGAGCCCCGGACACATTTGAAAGTGTCTTTTCTTCGATCGCCTGAGTCGAACTGTATTCTTCCATAGATGACTCTGGGGAGCTCAGGAGTTAGTTCCCACTTCATCCGACGCCGCACAGCTAAGGCAGTGAAAACAGACAAAGGATAATGGCGCTCCATCGATGCTAGCCATATCCTCTAATTTTTTGGATTGATCACCATGGGGATTCTCAAACGTATGGTCTCTCAATCTTCAAAACCCACACTATTACCAAACAGGAAATACGGCTTCTTGAAGTGACGTGCCCCTCCACCCACGAACTTCTCGTCATTAATTATCTACCTTAAAAAGGACTTATCCTGCTCAAGTATGGCGAGGGTCCGCTTCGTAGGCTGATTTTGACCAATCTTGGCCTGAACCGTGCTGATCATATTTGTTATGGGACTGGTATCAAGGGCCAGATACACAGAGATGAAAGGAATTCTGTCAAACTCCGGGATAAACATGTTCACTATAAGGATAGAAAGACAGTCAGACTCAGAAATTCACAGGAAAAACTATGTTCTGAAGGGCTTCTATGCGCCCAAAAGGCTATGCACCCAAAGGGATATGCGCCCAAAACAAGACATGTAGGCGCTTAACACACGGACAGTCCATGGGCGCATAACATGCCACAGCTTAAAGGGCACATAATATGGTAACACGTGGGTGCATAGCACACCATAGTGTTGGCGCATGACTTCTGTGGGCGCATAATGATGCTCACAGAAGTATGTTGCCTTAGGCTCAAGAGCCCAGGCAGAAAAGAAGTCCGAGCGTCACAAATTAACGCTCGAGACTTTGTTTTTTGAAGCATGCCCTCACCCAGAATCGGGTCTTGGACTGCCGAGGACTCTGCCGCAGGAGGAGAGCTACTCGACGCAGCCTCCAAGTCCTTCGTGGATCTCTTGGAGACCTTGGGAGACATGGTTCTCAAAGAAATAAGACGAAGGGTTTTCTAAAAAATTCAACGGGAAAGGAATAATGAACTTTTTCTCTCCTCCAGGGTCTATTTATAGGCACGGGCCACTTCCTATGCGCCCACCTGCTGTATGCACCCATTGTGTTGTATGCACCCACAACAGCGTATGTGCCCACGTGAAGGATCAGCTCTCTGCTTGCTATGCGACTGTCCCTTGCTGACGTGGATGACGTATAAAGAATGGACTGCTTCAAATTCCATTCTGATGAATCTGTCAGTTCGGATTTCAAAAAAAATCTTAACAGTCGTATCTTCCTGACAGGCTGGCCAAACACTACGCGCCCAAGGAGAAGAGCCGTGCTATGCGCCCATTGCATCACGAGAAGACGATCCATGCTTCTTTCAAAGTATTTCGAACTTGTTCAAGTATCAAAAACTTTGAAGGGGGTCTTATAGAAGCATGAAAATTTTTCAGCAAATGAAGCCCCATGCACCCAAGTCAGTGTAGCTCCATACGTCCAGTCAGTATAGCTCCATGTGCCCTGTCAGTGGAGCTCCATGCGCCCAGTCAATGTAGCACCATGTGCCCAAGTCAGTGAAGCTTCATGCGCCCAAGACTAGCTCCCCCGAAAGGAAGGCGCATAGCCTGAGACATAGCTATGCGCCCAAGCCTGACCCAGTCAAAGCCATGATCAAAACATGCACCGAAGCACACAGCCACGTCAGTCTCCACGAGCAGTCGTGCACCAAAGCATGCGGCCACGTCAATACCATGACCAACCTACGATCTCACAGCCTGTATGCGCCTACATCCTATGCACCCAAAGCAGGACCATGCGCCCACATAAAAACCAGTATGTTTCCTCATGTGGGCGCATAACATCATTCCAGCTCAAGAACGACTATAAAAGGGGGGCCTCATCCCTCTTCAAAAGACAGAACGGAGAGCATTTTCAAGAGCCAAATTGCTGTACTTCTTGCCAGTGAGCCGAGAGTTAGCAATTTTCTTAGGTTTTCTCCCACTTTTGTAATCGGAGTGTCAACGGAGTAAAGGAGCAACTGTCGCTCGATCTCCATCATCCCATTCCCCAAAATTCTTTTTTGTACTCGGGGATCCTCAGTACAAGATCTCTCAGGCGTACTCGATTTGTGGTGCCTTGCGCCAATAAAAGAAAAGACATCATTTTTTTCTTCTTTTTTTGTGTGTGTCCACAACTAGTTCTCGAAGATCCAGAATCCGACAGCGACAAGATGCAGCTCTACCGCTACGCTACTCAGTCCAAATACCTTATACAAAAGATGGGTTATGACCTGAATTGTAACAAATGGCTCAACTATGGTAAAGGTCGCGCCTTCCCTTACGAATTCGAGTTCCAAAGGAAAAGGCCCAAAACTATTACCAGCACACCTACCGGGGGTTGGGTTATATTATATCTACTTTTACATTAGAAGGCTCAAAGACAGAAGTCATGATGCACTCACACTCTTTTGACTCCTCAACCTGGGACTCCGATACCAGTACCGGCCAGGTCTTCAAAAGGATGCTGTCAGCTAACATGGCCTCTACATGCCTTCCAGTCAAAGACAAAGACCAGGCGGTCGAGTACTTCGAAGATGAACCTTGGGCTTAACGCCTGGGGTCTAAATGGGAATGGTGTTTCGAGCAACACGAACCTCCCATAAAACACGAAGTCATCCAGGTTGAATTGGGAAACGAGGCCTCCTCTAAGCCCATCTTTATCAGCAAGAGTTTGACAGAAGAAGATAAACAATCTCTAATATAACTTATCCAAGAATACATCAACGTCTTCGCCTGGAGCTACGAGGATATGCCGGGTCTAGACTCATAGGTTGCCATGCCTTAACATCTTGCCCGACGTCAAGCCTGTTAAGCAACAACAGCGTCAGTTTTGCCCGAATATCATGGATGCTATCGAAGAAGAAGTCGATAAACTCATTGAGTATGGCTTCATCCGTAAAGAGCAACATCCAGATTGGGTGGCAAACGTCGTCCCGATCACTAAGAAGAACGAGAAGATATGAATTTGCATAGACTCCAGGGATCTCAATTTAGCTTGTCCTAAGGACGAATTTTCCCTCCCAATCACTGATGTGATGATTGACAACATTTGTGGCTTTGAGCGTATGTCCTTCATGGATGGTTTCTTCGGCTACAACAAGATCAAGATGCTCCCCGAAGACGAGAAGCATGTAATATTTCGGACTCCAAAATGGGTGTACTGTTACACGATAAAGCCCTTTAGATTGAAAAATGTGGGAGCAACATACCAGAGGGCTATGAGCATGATATTCTGCAAGCATCTCCGAAAGACGGTGGAGTGTTATGTCGATGACATTGCCGTTAAGACCAAGGACAAGTCCAACCACTTGGATGACCTACGGACGGTGTTTGATCTAATGCGAACGCATCAACTGAAGATGAATCTGACCAAGTCCTTCCTAGGCATTTCCAGCGGCAAGTTCTTGGGCTTCATCATCACAACAAAGGGATTCACATCGATCCAGAGAAGACTAAGGCAATTCTGGACATGGCTCCTCCAAGAAATCTCCGAGAGCTTCGAGGATTGCAAGGGCGCTTGGCGTATATCAGAAGATTCATAGCAAATCTTTTTGGTAAATGTCAACCCTTCAGCAAGTTAATAAAGAAAGGGGTCTTTTTTGTATGGATCGAAGAATGCCAACGCACGTTCGACGACATCAAAAAGTGCCTCTCCAGTCCTTCTGTACTCGTAGCACCAGTCGTAGGAAAGCCCTTTCTGCTATATGTCCGAGCTATATACCATTCTCTTGGTGCCTTACTAGCCCAAAAGAACAGTGAAGGCCACGAGCAGGCGATATACTATCTCAGCCGAACCATGATTGGAACCGAACATCGGTATAATCCTGTCGAGAAAGAGTGCCTTGCCCTTCTCTTTGTCATCCAGAAGACGCGATACTATGTGGTTGGACAGACAATCCCTGTCGTGTCCAGGATCAATCCCCTTAGAGTCCTCATGACCAAGCCACGGGATTTAAACTCATGATTAGCCCCGTGGGCAATCCTTCTGACTCCTTATGATATGGTATTCATCCCGCAGAAGGCAGTCAAAGGCCAAGCGCTAGCAAATTTCTTGGCAGCACATCCTATCTCACAGACATCAAGACTCTATGAAGAGATCCCCGTCTCAGACAACTCGGTTTGGTGTATGTTCTTCGACGGAGCCTCGAGAATGGGACCAAAGGGTGATATCGTCGCATGGGTCAGGATCGTCCTCATCACTCCCGTCGGTCTGGTTATCAATCGTGCATATTCCCTCATAGAGTCATGCACCAACAATGCTGTAGAGTATAACGCTCTCATCATTGGGCTCCAATTTGCTAAACAACTACGGGTTGACTATATTGAGGCCTATGGAGACTCGAAGTTAATCATCAGCCAGGTTCGAGGGCAGTACGAGGTTCGACATGAAGACCTGATCCCCTACCACCAGGCGGTGATCGATATCATCTCTACCTTCACAGGGTTCTTTATAGAATATGTGTTGTGCTTGCAAAACTTGGAGGCCGACGTACTAGCTGGTCTCGCTACTTCGCTGGCTACCCCCGTTGGGTCCCAATATACCATTACGTTGATGGGACGGAAGCTAGTCTGTCTAAAGAACGCTCTACACATATGTCAAAGCTACTCGCTATAAGCAGATACTGACACTCGAGATTGGCGATTCCCATTCATAGACTACGTAGTCTATGAGATCCTGCCTGAAGACCCAAAGGAAGCAGCTTCCGTCATAAGACGCTCACTCAGATTCTTCTATGACACAACTACCAAAATGTTGTATTGTCGTTCATACGACGGACTCCTCCTACGGTGTTTGTCTCATACAGAGGTGCCAGAGGCACTCTGAGAGGCGCATGATGGGACTTGCGGAGCCCATCAGCCTGGTCCCAAGCTACAAGGCCGACTATGCCGCATGGGCTATTATTGGCCCACAATGATGACAGACGCCGTAGAATATACAAAGAAGTGCCGGGCGTGTCAGTTTCATGCTGACTTCATCCACCAACCTTCGAAATATCTACACCCTACGGTGGCCTCTTGGCCATTTGAGGCATAGAGAATGGACATCGTTGGGCCAAACAGCCCACCCTCCTCCAAAGGACACCGGTCCATCCTCGCCATCACGAACTATTTCCCCAAATAGGCAGAAGTAGTACCGTTGATAGAAGTGAAAACCTCCAACGTGATCATCTTTATCAAGCACTACGTCATTTATCGCTTCGTAGTTCCTAAGAGGATTGTCCACGATAATGGACTGTAATTCGTAAGCCATGCGTTCCATCGATTTTGCGTCAAGAATCAGATTCAGAATATGGCGTCAATGGCTTATAACCTTGTGACTAATGGACTAGCCGAGGCATTCAACAAAACCATCGTCAAGCTGCTTAAGAAAGTCATCTATTCTAACAAACGCGACTGGAATAAAAAGTTAGGGGAATGTTTATGGGCTTACCGTACGACCGTTCGCACACCCATGGGCAGCACACCATTCTTCCTTGTCTAGAGAGGCAGTCTTCCCCCTGGAGATCCAAATTCCGTCCTTACGGGTAGCCATCACTAACCAGCTGACTGGCGAAGGCAACCAGCGTCGATGGCTACAAGAGTTAGAGGTGCTAGACGAAAAATGCCTTCTAGCGCAACAAAGAATCGAGCTTTATCAGGCTCGTATTTCCAGTGCCTTTAACAAAAAGGTACGGGAAAGAACATTCCAAGTAGGCGACCTCATTTTGGCAGTCCGAAGACTGATGGGTGATGACTCACAAAATGGCAGGGAAATTCGATCCCAAGTGGGAGGGACCGTTCGTTATAGAGACGGTCTACTCTAATGGTGCCTACCGGCTGGTGAAACTTAATGGCGACTTGCTAATGATGCCCATCAACAACAAATTCCTGAAGAAGTATTATGCCTGAAGATGGAATTGGTATAGGCTCCCATATTCTCTAAGGGCGCCTATGGGTTATGGTAAGGGGATTCTTTCTTCTATATTTTTCCTCAAGTAGATAAAGTACTTCACGTCCATATTACCACTGGATTGCTCCTCTACACCCAAGATCGCGGCTACCATATGTCCATATTACCTCTGAGTAGTCGCCCTCTCCTTGATTGATCCTATGATTATCATGGCTATCTAGAAAACAGTTCACATTCATACTACCTCTGAATTATTGTTCTATATCCTAGCAAAGATTATGCCTGCCACGTTCATATGGTATCTTGTTAGGCATGTCTTCCATGATGACCCCTTGTCATGGCCATCAAGGGCTAGGAAACCTTTCACCTGAGCTCGTTAAAGAAAAAAATAAAGAGACAAAAAAGTCCTTATACAAAAGCATGTGGCTATAAAGACCTATTACAGACTCTTTGTAGTTACATACACACAGGCATTTAATACTGAAGCTTAAGCACGACGTCAGCCTGGCAACAGAGGTGATGGGAATTTTGCCTACAAAAAGCCATGTGGTCATGCTTCTGTTCAAGGTATCCCGAGCTTGACTCAAGTTTGGGACACTTTGAAGGGGGTCTTCTAGAATCATAAAAAATCTTAGCTGACAATATTCCTCCACCACAGCGCAAATAATACGAAAGTGCAGACAGAGTGTGAAAAAGACAAAACAAAAGATATGGAGAAAAGTTCTTTTGTTATCATGTCAGCAAAGGTCTAGCACAGATTCATCAAGGTTACATATAAAGGACCAACCCCATTCTTCTACAAAGGATCGATTACAGATTCAGCAAAGCCTAGTGGAGTCTACAAGGGGTTTAGTCTTCATCAAAGCGCAGTCCCCCTTCTTCTTGTTACGCACACTGGAAGATTGATCTCCATCGAAGCATATTCTGACTTTCTTGTGGGCGTAACCCTCCAAAAGCACATCAGCTACTCGACTGAAGTGAGCAACTTCTGAAGCAGCTATTGGCCCGCCGAAAGCTTAGGCCACAGTACAGCAGGAAGGCCCTTTCAAAAGGGCATCAACTTCTGAAGCTCTTCTAGCCTAACAAAAGCACACTGTCGCCAATGAGCAGGGCAGAGCACAACCTGTGGCTCTCTGGGTTAGCCATCCACCCACAAGCTAGGTCGTTAGGACCTCCAAGACCTCCAAGGCGTCGCCCAAGTTTGAACTCTTCATGAGAAGCATTCCAGCACATTTCGAGTCTCATCAACAGTTCTTCTACGAAGGCGTATCCCCTTTGAACAAAGGAAACCTCAACCAAAATCCGACTTAGGCAAGGCCAACCACCGCTCGAAGCTAAGTCTGGATCCAACATGGTGTTGAAGGATAAGAAGAAGAAGAAGAAGACGTGACTCTTCAGAAGAAACTCTTCCTTTATATAGGGCGGGAGTAGTCCAAAACACAAGCCACATAGCCGACGGTCAAAGTTCCCACATTAATGGGATGAACCTAGGATTCGGCACGATAAACCTCATTAAATAAAGTTTATTCGACTAAGTCCTAGACTATCCTAGGACCCCTTGAAATTCTCCAATTACCGGTGGCAATTAAGAGGGAGTCGTTTATTAAGGAGCGGTCATTCATTGTTATTTAAAAGAAGACTTCAAAGCCAATGCCTTCAATCCAGAGGCATAACTGTAGAAGCATGGAGAATATGGGGTTCATGCGGATGAAAATTGACCGCATGAGTACTTTGGGCCAAATTGGTCTGCATAAAGAAGAGCCGCATGACAGACTCGACATTCCCCCTGCGGCCCATCTTCACTATCTCATATTAATATTAAAAATAACCAGACTGATTTGAGCCGCAGAAGGAAGAGTCGCTTATGCGGCCAAGACGATCGGCCCTTCTGATGAAGCTGACAAATTCTGTCAAAACTGACAAAACTGACAGCTGGCACTCTGACAAAAAGAAGATAAGACGTGACACAGGGTCCACGTGCCTGGACATGGCCATACGGCCAGAAGGACTGCGACCCAAGCCGTATGAACCTTATACGGCTCAATCTATGTGCTTTATGCGGCTAATGGTGACTACAATCTGGGATGCACAAGCTTTATGTAGCCCAGAATGTAGAATCTATGCGGCTCAAAAGTCCCAAAGCCATACGGACTAAGGGAGACTGCGACTTAAGTCGCATGAGTCTTATGCAGCCTAACATGGCCGAACACTAAAAGACCTATGCGGCTCAAAATGACTCAAGCAGATTGATCCTATCCTGCGATAGGACATGTGGCAGGTTGACTAAGTCTCAACCACCCAGATTTGCTGCAACAAAATCTCAACAAGTCACCAGCTTACGGTCAAAAAATGGGTCATTGTGTGCTGTTGTAGCCACGTGGACACGTGGCCATCTATGCGGCTCAAGATATCTATTATTATAAATATGAGGGTACCACACCCATGTAAAAGGCTAAAAACCTACGAAGGGCAATTTTTTCAAGAGCAAGGATCGTGTCAGATAGTCCAAGGAGTAAGGCAGAGTTGCTACACTTTCCCGAGCATCTATCGTCACCCCTAGAATCAAAACTAAACAACTGTACATAGATTGTTTCCTAGGATTTCTTTTAGCCTTTCTCTTGTACAAACGAGTTTCCAATCACGTTTAATTTCTCTGTAATTTTTGTTCTTGATATTTAATGGCAAACACGATGGCAACTCGGCTGGGGACAACATTCTCCTCTGATGAGAAGTTGGTGATACAATCTGACACGCCCAAGTTCGGCCCTACTGTAACGCCCCAGTCCCAAAATACGTAGGACTAAAACGTAATCATGCCAGCTGTATACATACGAAGTATATGGACCTTCTTATATATACATAAGCTGTAAAATACAGTAACCAAGGTACTAAATCTCATCCACAAAGATAAATATGATATAAAAGCAACTTTGAATTTGTCATGTATACAATCGTTGGGCGGAGACAAATCTACTACCAACAAGGAAGAAAAAATGCATGGAAAAATACAATGTGTTTAGCGGGCGAAGCGAAGACGATCAAAGCACAATCATCGTCGAAGAAATAGTGACAATCATGGCCACGGCTAGAACACCTGCGAAACACAAGAACACACACCTGGCAAGGTAACCAGGTCCTCAGAGGGACGTAAAAAGATACAATAAACATGCCATATAAATACTGAATATAAAATATACCACAATCAAAGAAAGTGACAAGACACTATAAGGTAATCTAACCATATTAAAGTGATCATGTAGTTGAGAAACAATCCTTCGACGCATGAGCCCTGGCTGTAAATGGAATCTGGTATAGTCCCCACTTGGGCACCAGTGACCTAAGCGCATGACGTTCAAAAACGACAGTGGCCAACCTGAGAGGCTCATACCCGTATCTCCAGCGGAGCTTCCGGGTTACAAGGGAAGTACAATTGAAGCCCATACGTCAGGTATTGTCCTCCCCACCCAAATTTCCCTACCAAGTCGCATCTACGACCATGTTTCTCTACTAACTGCTAAGTCTCCTAACTTGCCTCTATCAGCAGTTAGTCCTAACGCATGCACATGGGGGATCAGCCCACACGCAAGAACCTCTATATGCTACTCATCTCACACATCCTCGTGGTACAACTGTGTCAAGGGATATGCAATACACTACATCGGTAGTCCCTTAACTCTAGGTCCATATGAAATCAAAGGATAAATAACAAAGTACATCTAATATCACTGAGTAGGCAGTAAATCAAGAACTAGAAATAAATGAACAGTGATATGTAATAAAATGCAAACTAAAAATAAATAGTATAATGGCAAGGTATCTTGCCTAGTAGCGGGCCTGGTATGGTGCGATGTTGCGACAAGTTCCGAGTTGTCCGATAGCCATGGTCGATAGGTAGAGGCCTGAAGTTGCGAGGAATTAGAAGTAGGAACTAGTCTCGATTAGTCACGATCACGGGTGATTGTTTGAGGAGAATTTTGTGGAAACAGATACTATTTTGAAAATATTTATAGTCTTCGAAAATAGTTTTGTATAAATACTTGTACATATCAAAATTCGTTTTAGGCTCAAGACTAAGTTTAAAAATAACATTTTAGGTTGGAAATCTATATTTCATAAAAATAAATACTTTTAGGTAAATACAAAACAATCCTAGGAAATTTGGTAAGGCAAAAACCTAACTTTTGTTAAGAGTCATATTTTCATGAAATATATTTACTAATTCTAAGGGTATTACTTGTGAAAATACTAATTACTCTAAGCCAGTTTTAGAAATAATGATAATAATAATAAAAATAATAATAACAGTAGTATAAAAATAATAATGCTTAATAACAGTATACTGCTACTCTTTCTTTTAAATAATAATAATAATAACAATAATAAAAATAATGATATAAACCTAATAATATTTAATAATAATAAATATTAACAGCAATATATAATAATAATAATAATAATAATAATAATAATAATAATAATAATAATAATAATAATAATAATAATAATAATAATAATAATGATAATAAATAATAAAATTCTTTAAAAAAAACCATTCTTCAATCCCTTCCCCCAATTATTACAGTAGAGAGAGTGAGAGAGGGAGTTCGGGAGAGGGGATGAGCGGAGTTCGGGAGAAGTGCTCACCGGCGGACCGACGGTCGTCGGAGGGGTCGAGCGCCGGCAATGGCGCTGTGGCGGCGCGGGGGTCGAGCGGAGATGTAGGCGACGGACATGGCGGAAGGAGGCGACGGAGTTGATGGACGCTGGAGGCGGCACGGTGGTACTCGCCGGCGGAGGAGAGAAGAAAAGGGCGCGGAGGGAGTGCTGGCGTGGAGGAGGCCGCGGCGGTAGTAGTGGGCGGCACGGCGGACTCCAGGCGGCTGCAGTCGCACGCGGAGGCGGATCAAGGGTTCTTCGGCGGCTGCCGCCCGACGCGGAGGCGGAGCGCCTGGTATGTAGTCCGGTGGCGGGCCGGCCAACGGAGGCGGACGACTTGGGACGGCACAGATCTAGGGGGCGCGCGTTGGCCACGAGGGTTCCGACGGTGGCTCCGGCGCTGTTGGTTCGTCGTGCCGGGGCGGTCGGCGACGAGCTACGACGGAGATGCGGCAGATGAAGTGGGAAGCGGCCGGGACTGGAGCGTGTGACGCGACGGTCCAGATCCGACGATGATCGGTGCTGACCGCGCAGCGGAGATGAAGGAGTGGCGGCGGGAGTTCGCCGCGGTGCTGCCGCGGTCGTCGTCGACTCGAGGAGGTAAAGGTCCTGTCCCTTTCCTTTTCTTTGTCTATGGGTGATGGTGGTGGGGCCTTTGAACTGGTGGTGTCGGTGACGGGTTGACGGAGATGGTGGTGGTGTTGGGGTCTGGGATTTGGTGGCGGGTACAAATGGTGATCGGGGGGTTGTTGGGAAGAACGGGGAGGACAGGGGGTGGCCTGATGGTGGTCAGAACGGTGTGTCGGGACATGTCCGACAAGGAGAGCAAACTGTATTTGTACCAATAAAATATAGTGGATGGAAAAGGATCACGGACACGATGCACAATTTGGATTGTGGATGGAAAATTTCTGGAGGAGTACCTCTCCTTTTATAGGAGGTGGGAATTCCCAGTTGGATAGGGATTGGGAGAATTTAAATTCTTCCTAGATAATATCATAATATATTTAAATTTGATTTAAACTAATTCAATCCAAATCAAATCCAATATAAATGAATTCTGTACTTAATTTAGAGTATTTTAAATAGAATCAATAAAATCTTTTGCAATTTAATTTACCATATTTAATCAAATATTAAAATTAACAAAGTCCCAAATATCATTTTCGTATTTAAATAAATATGGTAATAATTAATTTTGAAAATCACGATAAATACTTTAAATATTAATTCATGAACTAGCTTTTATAAATAACAAATATTTTAATAAGCAAATTTTACATTTCGCAAAATATTAAACCATAATTTCCAAATCACAATTATTTGTAAACGACGAATAAAATAACCTTTTTAGAAATTTAAAATATTTATCACATATTATTTGAACATGTACCTTTCCTATAAAAATAAATTTATAATAAAAATACTTTTCTAACATATGTACCTCGACACATATTTGCACTCGTCGAGAAATTACGAACGCAAATCTCGTACGTTACGTAAATTCAACAAAGCAAACTCGTATGTTCGGATACAAAGTAAAAATAAAAATATGAAAAAAATCGTAGTAGAAATTTAGGGGGGTTTACATCCTACCCAACTTAAAAGAATTTCGTCCTCGAAATTTAGGAAAAATTAGGGTAGGTAAGGCGAAGGGGAAGGAAATAGTTTATTCGAATAGATATACGAGATCACGAGAATGCAAACGAAATATTCGCCGAGGAGGCGAGTGACATTTCAATAGCAATGAGTCATTCGATCGACTAGAAAAATCCGATAGTTTTAGATTACGATCATGCACATGACAATCGATCAATGACTAAGCTCAATCAACCTTAACATTAACCTTAAAAAGGGACAACCTTATAAGTAGGTAATAATTTTGATATCATCAATATTCATGTAATCTCTCCATCATAAATCGTTCTTTCCAAAAATTACTTCCGTTCTACGTTCCCTTAAAAATTTTAACAAAACAATTTCGATTATAACTGTACTCTAACTTCCTCTATCTCGTCTTAGAATTTCAATAGTCTCAAATTTTTAATCCATAAATCTCCCAAGTTATAATTTCCTCTAAAATTAAAATTTCTCAACCAATTTGGCCCAAGTGAAAGTTAAAAATCTTCTTACTACAAATTTGTATTTATTGGTCAACGTACAATGCATCCATAGTTTCTAAAATAAAAGTCCATCTGCAATGTTCGATAAATCTCGAAAACTAACAGTATACCTTCATAACTCAATCTTCTATCATCATAATTGAAAATTTCCTAAAATATTTATTAGTCTCTCTCAAAAAAATTTGAATTCAACAATCTTAGCTTCATGATGGTAGAAATGAAACTCATCTTAACTTCATATTCATAATCATTTTAGAACTTAATCAAAATATAAGGGCTTCCTTCTTCAACAATTAGTTATTCTTGAAAACTAATATTATCATAACACTATACGTTATCAAAGGCAACGTCAACATTGTATTTATCAAAAAATTTGCATCCATAATTTAATGTATAATTTGGTTCTTAACCACCCAAGCTTTTAAAAAAATTCGCTTGATATGTAGTTACCTCAAAACAAATTTGAAATCCGCAAAGTCTATTTATCCTTGAGTGTTTCATCAATACCTAATATATCATTTCTTCATTGATTCGAATTTATTGCACATTTCCATTTATGTCCCACCTATAGCTCATAATCTCGTAATTATCTTAACCAACTATATTATTTATCCATGCTGTGGGGTTCTCCAATCTAGCTTCTACTAACTCAAGATTGTCATGATCAAATTTTATTTTGCATAATGGAATCATACAAGGAACAAGGTGGTGTAAACAATGAAGATATCATGGTGAAGTATGAGAAAGTAATTTAATTAGAAGGAAGAAAAGTAAGTGTTGCTAATATTGCATGAAGAGTAAAAGGTGTTATGGGTCTAAGTAAATCAAGATAATACAAGAAAATTAAAATGACAAGGGTTAAGCAGTCAAGATAAAACACAAGGTTAAGCATTTAATAGATCGCAATCACATATTAGGTCGAAAAATTGAGTCGAGGTGGAGTCCATATCGGTACCATGGTAGGGGTTATGGTTGAGTCTTTATGGCCCGAAAGCCGTACCATAAAAATAGAGTACAAGGGAACGTGTTTTAGTGGAGCATAATATACCTACATAAAGGTGAGCTCGTCTAGGTCTTGTATGTAAAATTTGTTGGAAGGAAAAGTCTAGTGTTGTGCTCCAAGTATTAAAGTCACGATAGGGAATGCCAAATGATCAAAATAGAAAGTGGGTTTTTATAAGGTACTAATTAATGCACAAAAATGAAGGTTTAAAGCACGAATAAAGATAATTAGGAGTCTCGTAGATCAAGGTAAAATAAGTTAGAGACACAATTTCTAGAGGGAAGATAGTCTCATAGATAAGGGTATGGTCAAGGGGTTGGTTCTAATCATTTCTAAGTTTCAAACAATTAGATGTCACGAATGAAGGTCTAGATTTGAGGGAAGGTCGAGTGAGCCAAAGATATGTTCATCGGTTTGGTCGATGACTAACTATACTTGTGTATATGCAATATCATAGTCATAGGTGGCATGGCAATCTAATGTGGAATACTTCTATTTCACTAGGGTGACCTTACTTGCTTCTTGGTCTTCTACCAATATATGATCTAATCTAAAATTTCAAGTTCCTCGAAAGTTTCTCAATAAAATTTCCAAGATACTTCGCTAAAATTTCAATTATCTTAGACTGTCAACTTTAATCACAATTTTAAATCTCTAGTAAATCTCGAAACAACCCTTGTATATCACAACTTGAATAATAACCCCTTTTTTTTTCAAACTCAACATTTAATAAGTTTATCCGTCGAAATTCATACTACAAAATGGAACGTTTAAATAACTCCCGAATTTAATTCTATATCCTTCAAATGTGTATATCTAGCTTCCAATAAGTCACAACTACTCTACAAAAGTGATTTTTTTATTTTTTATTTTTCCAAAACTTAAATATCCATAATCAAGGCTTTAAACTCGAAATTTAAATAACTTATCTATCATAGATCATATGAGCAAATTTTAAATATTTTTCCTTCAAGTCGATTTCATATCTTCCAAAAATATTTCAAACAAATTTTTTACCATTATCTCTTCAAGCTCAAAATTAAATACTTATAATTCGAAAATCGTAGAATCAATTTAAATCCTCAAGCCCTCTAATAAACTGTAAATCATAAACCCTTCATATTCTCTAGTCGTTACAAAATCATAACTTATAATTTAAAACACTTTAATAAATTCGAGATAAACTTTAACATATTCAATCCAAACTTGAACTTAATTGTAAATCATGTGTCACAATTTAAAGATATTTTCCAAATCGGTTTCATATCCCAATAAATCATAAACTATTTCACAATTTCCAAAATCATAAATAATAAATTTGTTTTCTCGATCTAGCTATTCTCTTGTGTATACCACCATGTGATAGCAAAAAAAAATTCCAACTATCCTTTGGAGGCGGTAATACGCTACTACCCAACTTGAAATTAACTAATCCTAAAAATCATATTTCTAGGAAAATAAATGTCTTTATAGCTCAAATAAAATCTCCATGCATATTAATTGTCAATGTAATCCATCTAGCCATGTGTTTAACCTATGGCATATACTAGTGTAGTCATCTTACTAAACACGAAACTAAGAATTTACGGTAGAAGGAATCAAGCAAGATGCAAATCAAGGAGGTCGAACGAGAGTTCGGAATTTGAAGTCAAGAAAGGATGTCAAGTAGGTGGATGAGATTCTAAACTCTAATCCTATATTGCAGGTCCGTTTGGTTCAATCATGTAGCCGAAACGGCAAACTAGACCTGCATGGGCCACCACAAAAACATGTAACACCCCAGTCCCAAAATACGTAGGACTAAAACGTAATCATGCCAGCTGTATACATACGAAGTATATGGACCTTTGTATATATACATAAGCTGTAAAATGCAGTAACCAAGGTACTAAATCTCATCCACAAAGATAAATACAATATAAAAGCAACTTTGAATTTGTCATGTATACAATCGTTGGGCGGAGACAAATCTACTACCAACAAGGAAGAAAAAAATGCATGGAAAAATACAATGTGTTTGGCGGGCGAAGCGAAGACGATCAAAGCGCAATCATCCTCGAAGAAATAGTGACAATCATGGCCACGGCCAGAACACCTGCGAAAGACAAGAAAACACACTTGGCGAGGTAACCAGGTCCTCAGAGGGACGTAACAAGATACAATAAACATGCCATATAAATACTGAATATAAAATATGCCATAATCAAAGAAAGTGACAAGACACTATAAGGTAATCTAACCATACTAAAGTGATCATGTAGTTGAGAAACAATCCTTCGACGCATGAGCCCTGGCTGTAAATGGGATCTGGTATAGTCCCCACTTGGGCACCAGTGACCTAAGCGCATGACGTTCAAAAACGACAGTGGCCAACCTGAGAGGCTCATACCCGTATCTCCAGCGGAGCTTCCGGGTTACAAGGGAAGTGCAATCGAAGCCCATACATCAGGTATTGTCCTCCCCACCCAAATGTCCCTACCAAGTCGCATCCACGACCATGTTTCTCTACTAACTGCTAAGTCTCCTAACTTGCCTCTATTAGCAGTTAGTCCTAACGTATGCACATGGAGGATCAGCCCACACGCAAGAACCTCTATATGTTACTCATCTCACACATCCTCGTGGTACAACTGTGTCAAGGGATATGCAATACACTACAGCGGTAGTCCCTTAACTCTAGGTCCATATGCAATCAAAGGATAAATAACAAAGTACATCTAATATTACTGAGCAGGCAGTAAATCAACAGCTAGAAATAAATGAATAGTGATATGTAATAAAATGCAAACTAAAAATAAACAGTATAATAGCAAGATATCTTGCCCGGTAGCGGGCCTGGTGTGGTACGATGTTACGACAAGTTCCGAGTTGTCCGATAGCCATGGTTGATAGGTAGAGGCCTGAAGTTGCAAGGAATTAGGAGTAGGAACTAGTCACGATTAGTCACGATCATGGGTGATTGTTTGAGGAGAATTTTGTGGAGACAGATACTATTTTGAAAATATTTATAGTCTTCGAAAATAGTTTCGTATAAATACTTGTACATATCAATTCGTTTTAGGCTCAAGACTAAGTTTAAAAATAACATTTTAGGTTGGAAATCTATATTTCATAAAAATAAATACTTTTAGGTAAATACAAAACAATCCTAGAAAATTTGGTAAGGCAAAAACCTAACTTTTGTTAAGAGTCATATTTTCACGAAATATATTTACTAATTCTAATGGTATTACTTGTGAAAATACTAATTACTCTAAGACAGTTTTAGAAATAATGATAATAATAATAAAAATAATAATAACAGTAGTATAAAAATAATAATGCTTAATAACAGTATACTGCTACTCTTTCTTTTAAATAATAATAATAATAATAACAATAATAATAATAATGATATAAACTTAATAATATTTAATAATAATAAATATTAACAGTAATATATAATAATAATAATAATAATAATAATAATAATAATAATGATAATAAATAATAAAATTCTTTAAAAAAACCATTCTTCAATCCCTTCCCCCAATTATTACAGTAGAGAGAGTGAGAGAGGACCGACGGTCGTCGGAGGGGTCGAGCGCCGGCGATGGCGCTACGGCGGCGCGGGGGTCGAGCGGAGATGTAGTCGGTGGACATAGCGGAAGGAGGCGACGGAGTTGATGGACGCTGGAGGCGGCACGGTGGTACTCGCCAGCGGATGCGAAAAGAAAAGGGCGCGGAGGGAGTGCTGGCGTGGAGGAGGCCGCGGCGGTAGTAGTGGGCGGCGCGGCGGACTCTAGGCGGCTGCAGTCGCACGCGGAGGCGGATCGAGGGTTCTTCGGCGGCTGTCGCCCGACGCGGAGGCGGAGCGCCTGGTATGTAGTCCGGTGGCGGGCCGGCCAACGGAGGCGGACGACTTGGGACGGCGCAGATCTAGGGGGTGCGCGTTGGCCGCGAGGGTTCAGGCGGTGGCTCCGGCGCTGTTGGTTCGTCGTGCCGGGGCGGTCGACGACAAGCTACGGCAGAGATGCGACGGATGAAGTGGAAAGCGGCCGGGACTGGAGCGAGTGACACTGTGGTCCAGATCCGACGATGATCGGTGCTGACCGTACGGCGGAGATGAAGGAGTGGCGGCGGGAGTTCGCCGCGGTCATCATCGACTCGAGGAGGTAAAGGTCCTGTCCCCTTCCTTTTCTTTGTTTATGGGTGATGGTGGTGGGGCGTTTGAACTGGTGGTGTCGATGACGGGTTGACGGAGATGGTGGTGGTGTCGGTGGTGTTGGGATCTAGGATTTGGTGGCTGGTACAAATGGTGATGGGGGGGTTGTCGGGAAGAATGGGGAGGACAAGGGGTGGCCTGATGGTGGTCGGAACGGTGTATCGGGACATGTCCGACACGGAGAGCAAACTATATTTGTACCAATAAAATATAGTGGATGAAAAAGGATCACGGATACGATGCACAATTTGGATTGTGGATGGAAAATTTCTGGAGGAGTACCTCTCCTTTTATAGGAGGTGGGAATTTCCAGTTGGATAGGGATTGGAAGAATTTAAATTCTTCCTAAATAATATCATAATATATTTAAATTTGATTTAAACTAATTCAATCCAAATCAAATCCAATATAAATGAATTCTATACTTAATTTAGAGTATTTTAAATAGAGTCAATAAAATCTTTTGCAATTTAATTTACCATGTTTAATCAAATATTAAAATTAACAAAATCCCAAATATCATTTTCGTATTTAAATAAATATGGTAATAATTAATTTCGAAAATCACGATAAATACTTTAAATATTAATTCATGAACTAGCTTTCATAAATAACAAATATTTTAATAAGCAAAATTTACATTTCGCAAAATATTGAACCACAATTTCCAAATCACAATTATTTGTAAACGACGAATAAAATAACCTTTTTAGAAATTAAAAATATTTATCACATATTATTTGAACATGTACCTTTCCTATAAAAATAAATTTATAATAAAAATATTTTTCTAACATATGTACCTCGACACATATTCGCACTCGTCGAGAAATTACGAACGCAAATCTCGCGCTTACGTAAATTCAACAAAGCGAACTCGTATTTTCGGATACGAAGTAAAAATAAAAATATTAAAAAAATCGTAGTAGAAATTTATGGGGGTTTACACCTACGCAACAAATGCTCGTGGTTCGTTTTGACCAACGAGCATTCAAAGAAATGCTCTCTGAAGGGAGTGTCAGCCCGTCACAGAAGCGAGCCAACCCAAAGAGAACCCGCAGGACGTCGAAGCGCAAAACTGTTGCCCCCGACCAGGTTCTCGAAGAAGCTCCTTCTGCAACCCAAGATGGTGATCAAAGCTCTTCTGCGGCCTTGCTTCCAACCACGGAGAACCCCACTATCCCCAAATCCAGCAAAAGTAAACACTACGATGCTGAGTTTTCGGGGGCACAAGGGAAATCCATACGGACGAGGATGAGGCCGCATAAGAGATATGAGCAGTTTGCATATGCGGCAGCCAACTCTGGCCGCAGGCGGATGGCCCATGCGGCAGCCAACTCTGGCCGCAGACAGATAGCCCATGTGACAACCAACTCTGGCCACAGGCAGATGTCCCATGTAGCAGCCAATCCTGGCCACAGACAGGGTATCTCATGCGGCCCTGTTAGAAGCTCTATGTTCGACCGTCTCTCATACGGGCCCGACTCCATGCAGTCCATTGAGAATGTAGAATATTCTAATCTGGACTCTTCTTACTATGCACCTTCAGGTGCTAAATCGAAGAAGTCTAGGGCAGTACGGGGCCAACAACCCTAGTCAACTGTCCAAGTTGCTGACCATCAGCGGGCACCGTTAACTGTTATACGGGCTCCTGATGGAAAGTTGTACAGAACCACCCGCATCCAGTCCCTCCAGGGCTAACGGACAGGGTGGGTCTCAAAAGTCTTCCCCCAATAATCGAGGGCAAGTGCTTTTTTTAGCCTCGGATCAGGGAGCAAACATGATACCTACGCACCCGTGTGCTCGGGATACCGAGTCCACAAATTGGATGAAAAGATAGATCAGTCTGCTATCGACTTGTGAGAGAGGATTACTCATAGATGCAAGGAGAAAGAAGCAACCTTGGCATGTGATGAGCCCTTTTTGGGACGTCGTTACACCCAGGTCATCATCAACTGCTGCTGCGATAAGTCGGCAGTACCTGAAGATCGACAGTCCATTTTCTAACGACTGCACCAGACAGCACCTGTCCGACAACCACTTGAGGAACATGTGAAAATTTCGGTAGACGAAGAATTTTCTTTCGCCTCCTGTAATTCAACTCGGAAGGTTCTTCCCGGCAAGGAAGGAAAGAAGACAGGCTCTTCTAGTCCGGCAATCTCAGCCAGTACTGCAAGAAAACTCTCGTCTAAAGGATTATCGCCAACAGCCACAGGGGTATCTACCTAGGCACTTGAGCCAGAAAGAAGCTTCCAACACTCGCGGGTGCACCCTTGTCATCCCTGGGGGTAGATGAAGCTCGGGGTAGCAGTCCCCTCAATGTATACGACAATCCAGTGTTCCAAGAGCATACACTGGAGGTAGCGATCCACTGGAATTATACAACGGACTTGGACATCCCCGAGGATGACCGCCTTCGCCAAGATAATGCAGCTTCCTACACAGGAGATGGCACCTCTTCTGAATCCGAGGAGGAGGACACTCCAACATTCTTCGACGATTTCTTGATACGAGGGTACGACACGGAGAGCACCTCTTCTACGGTTCCTTCCGCGTCCACCCACGTACGGACAGTCTTTATGGCCGGCGATGATCATGAAGGGCCTACTGATCGACAATGTCTAGAAGTACTTGAGGCCATGCTCCTGTCCCTGGCCAAGTCAGTAGACGAAATTAGAGCTGCTTGTCGACTCAACCGACAAGGATGCCTGGACAAACAAGCTTGGGGCCCGCAGACAACGCGGACTCCAACACGACCGCTCCTCCTTTGGGTAACAATCCTCTAGGAGCATCTGCTTCTTCAGCTGTAGACGAAGCCAGGAAGACAAGGAGGGAAGTCCAGGAGCTTCGAGCAATGTTCAACGCCCGAGAGCTTCGATAAGAAATACGAGCGGCATTCTCACTCATTCGAATCACCTATATACGATTCTGATGATAGCATTGGAGATATATTCAGGCAAACATTATCTGTCAACATGGCATCCATTAACATTGAAGAGGAAGACGAAGATCTACTCGAACCACTTGAATTAGAGCCATGGGTCCAACAACTGGATGCACAATGGGAGAAGCGCTTTGAACTATGTGACCCGCCTACTAAAGATGAGGTCATGCAAGTTGACCTCGGTTATGAATCCTCTGCAAAGCCAATCTTCGTCAGTAAAAGGCTGACGGACGATGAGCGGGAGTCGTTGTTGTAATTCGTCAGAGAGTATATTGACGTTTTTGCCTGGAGCTATGAAGACATGCCAGGGTTAGACCCCGAGATCGCACTTCATAAGCTCAATATTCATCCGGACGCAAAACCAGTCAAGCAACAGCAACGGCGGTTCCGTCCAGAAGTCATGAACTCCATCGAAGTGGAAGTAAACAAGCCTATAGCTAGCGATTTTATTCGCGAGGAACAACACCCAGACTGGATAGCTAACATAGTACCAGTCGTCAAGAAGAACGGAAAAATCCGAATCTGTATCGACTTTCACAATCTGAATGCGGCATGCCCTAAGGATGAATTTCCTCTTCCTATCACCGACATAATGATCGACAAACATGTGGCTTCAAGCGCATGTCGTTTATGGATGGCTTTTCAGGATACAATCAAATCAAAATGTCTTCTGACGATGAGAAGCATACGTCATTCCGAACACCGATCGGCGTGTATTGTTACACAGTCATGCCCTTCGACCTGAAGAACGCCGGTGCTACATATCAACAAGCTATGAACGTCATCTTCAGAGATCACTTGCGCAAGACAATGGAGTGTTATATTGACGACATCGCCGTCAAAAGCCGCTCCAAGGATGATCACTTACACGATTTGAGGACAATATTCGACCTTATGCGAGCACATAATCTGAAGATGAATCCCACCAAGTCCTTCCTGGGTGTGTCCAGCGGAAAGTTTTTGGACTTTGTCATTACTTTTCGGGGCATTCATATAGACTCCGATAAGACAAAGGCAATCCTAGAGATGAGTTCACCGAGGAACCTCCGTAAACTCTGTAGCCTTTAGGAAAGACTAGCCTACATCAGGAAGTTCATATATAACCTCTCAGGGAGACATCAACCCTTCACACAACTCATGAAAAAATGCATCTTTTTCATATGGAATAAAGAATGTCAACGCACCTTTGATGACATCAAGGAATACTTGTCGAATCCGCCAGTTCTGGTAGCTTCGGCTGTCGGAAAGCCTTTTCTGCTCTATGTACGGGCGATAGAACACTCCCTCGGCGCCTTGCTAGCACAGAACAATGATACGGGACACGAACAAGCCATTTATTATCTCAGCCGAATGATGGTGGGGTCGGAGCATAGGTATACCGCTGTGGAGAAGGAATGCCTTGCCTTCGTATTCGCCATTCAGAAAATATGATACTATGTGTCAGGGTAGACCATCCATGTTGTCTCGCGAGTTAATCCCCTCAGGGTTCTCATGATCAAGCCAGGCTCACTCAGTTCTCGTCTAGCCACATGGGCGATACTGTTATCCCCCTACGACATGGTCTTCGTTCTGTAGAAGGATGTCAAAGGTCAAGCCTTGGCCGACTTCCTAGCAGCCCATCCAGGCTTAGAAACAGCCAGAATCTATGAAGAAATCCCAGACGAAGTTGTTAACACAAATATGACTTCACATGATGACATTTGACGAATGTTCTTTGACGGTGCTTCAAGAACAGGGCCACAAGGTGATATCGTCGCTGGAGTCGGGATAGTATTAATTTCTCTCTCTAGATTGGTAGTCAATTGGGCGTATTCTCTCACAGAACTATGTTCAAACAATGTAGTCGAATATAACACTTTGGTCATCGAGCTCCGACTCACAAAAGAAGTGGGAGTCAAATACATAGAAGCATATGGCGACTCACAGCTGATTGTTAATCAGATCCGAGGCTCATATGATGTTCGTAACAAGGACCTGATACCTTATCATCAGACAATAATTGCCATCATTGCAACTTTGGAGGGGTTCTTTATAGAGCATGTTCCCAGGATCCAGAATATTGAAGCCGATGCCCTAGCTGGCCTCGCCGCTTCTTTGGCGGTTCCAAATTATGCTCATCATCTAGTCGACGTGATAGGCCATGAGTTGGTCTGTCCCAAAAATAATGTTCAACTGGATATGAGTTGCTTTGCCTAGATAACAAATGACGTGCAAGACTGGAGACTTTCGTTCATCGACTTTACAGTCTACGGAATCCTGACTGAGAATGTGAAGGAAGCAACTTCAGTCAGAAGGCGTTCTCTCAGATTTTATTATGACACAGAAACAAAAATGTTATATCGACGATCTTATGATAGGCTACTGTTAAGATGTCTGTCAAATGCAGAACCCAAAGAAGCCTTATACGAGGCTCACGATGGCGTTTGTGGAGCTCATCAGCCTGGCCCGAAGTTACAGGATCGTCTCCGTCGGATGGGCTATTACTGGCCTACGATGGTAGCAGATGCAATCGATTATGCAAAGAAGTATAAGGCTTGTCAGATCCATGCAGATTTCATACATTTACCATCTGAATTCCTATACACTATGGTGGCCCCTTGTCCATTTGAAGCATGGGGAATGGACATTATTGGCCCAATCACCCCATTGTCGTCCAAAGGGCACCTGTTTATACTTGCAATCACCGACTACTTCTTCAAGTGGGCGGAAGCTGTTCCACTGGCAGAGGTAAAGACATCAAACGTGATCAGTTTCATAAAACATCACGTCATTTACCGTTTTGGACTGCCATAGAGGATCATTCATAACAATGGTCCGCAGTTCGCAAGCCATGGCTTCTATCGATTCTGTGACAAGAATCGGATTCAAAATGTTGCTTCAACAGCATAAAACCCATCAACTAATGGTCTGGCCGAAGCCTTTAACAAGACCATAATCAAGCTACTTAAGAAGTTCGTGTCTTCAAACAAACGCGACTGGAATAAAAAGTTAGGCGAATGCATATGGGCATACCGCACTACGAGTCGGACGGCTACAGAAAATACACCGTTCTCTCTGGTGTACGGAAGCGAGGCAATTCTCCCATTGGAGACTCAGATCCCCTCACTTCGTGTGACCCTTGCTTACCGGTTGACATCGGACGATAACTACCGCCGACGGCTACAAGAATTGGAAGCTTTAGACGAGAAGCGCTTGTAAGCTCAACAAAGCATCGAGCTCTATCAATCACACATCTCTTTGGCCTTCAATAAGAAACTCAAGCAGAGGACATTCCAAGTAGGCGATCTAGTCTTGGCCGTTCACAAACTGATGGTCATGACTCACAAAACCGTCGACAAATTCCAGCCCAAGTGGGAGGGTTCATTCATCATTGAGATCGTATTCTCCAACGGCGCATACCGACTCGTTAAGCAGAACGGAGACTTGCTCATGATGCCCATAAACGGTAAATTCTTGAAGAAATACTATGTCTAAAGGACATGCTGGTACTTCCTCAAACTACCAAATCTTCCAGGCCATAGAGTTATTTACCTCTGAACTCACACTCTATTTTGCTCCGAATAGATTCACATCGCATCTCCCTGAGTGGCGAGTCATGTATGCTGATACCTCTGAACTTTCACTCTAATGCTTTATCACCCAGGAGTCTGCCCAGCCTATCGTTATCTCTGAAAAAACTTCCTGGTCCTGATTATCGTGTGTCACGTCCATATTACCTCTGATACCGATAGTCTCCCGACTTAACACCGGTACCCAATCCAGGATAAAAGACATGGTGCTAGGACCACAAAACCTATCACGTCCATATTACCTCTGTTGGGTTTTGTCTCAAAATCTATTACTCGCACCACCAGTGCGCACAAAAGTAATAGGTCCACAAAAGATTATTTCTGATTATCGTGTATTACGTCCAGATTACCTCTGATATCGATAGTCTCTTGACCCAACACCTGTACCCAACCCGGGATAAAAGACATGGTGTTAAGACCACAAAACCTATCACGTCCATATTACCTCGGTTGGGTTTTGTCTCAAAATCTATTACTCGCACCACCAGTACATAGAAGAGTAATAGGTCCACCAAAAATTTCATGATTATCGTCACGTCCATATTAACTCTGATACCGATGGTCTCTTGACTTAGCACCTGTACCCAATCCGGTAGGATGCCCTTTAGCAAAACACAAATGCTGTATTAGGCCATCTAGTATAAGCACCACAGATACCACAAGCAGAATGTAGCGAATGTATTCTGTTTATTCAAAATCAGTTACATTCACAGGACTACATCAGCAGCAAAAAGAAAAGAAAGAAAAATCCAGCAACAAGTTTGGTCAGTTTGGTAGCACTTCGCCTTCATGAAAGAGAACTTTCGTGGCCCTTGAAAGAAGTCATGTTTTACTGCTGAGAAGCAAACAAGGCTGTTGAATCTTCGAGAAGCTGCACAAAGGAAGGCAAATATAGCATGCTAAAAGCATCTACAGACGCTGGTTTCCTCTCCTCCGTAATGCGGAAGGACCATACCTTCAAAACAACATCCCTAGTGTTGCTTTTGCCTACTTGGAGAACCGTGAAAACAAAACTTTCACGATGACGCCCAACCACCGTTCGACTCTCCGATGTATAAAGGTTCTTCCTACCATCTGAGAAAAACCCTTCCAAAATATAAAGAGTTCTGAGCTCTCTAATGTGTGTGTCAAGTGTTGCATCTTCACCATGCCCAAAATTGCCGATACCGGTCCTAGAGAAATTTGCTAGCTAGATCCCAAACAAAGAAAGGGGGGAAAGGGGTTAATAGTCAGAAGAAAACAAAGCCATTTTTCAGCCCATGCGGCCCTATCACCAAAGAGATAGGGCATGCATCGATCATGTCTGACTCACAGGGGTGATACATGACAGGCCGACGCATAAAATATGTGATATGGCCATTCAAAATTTACTCGTCATTTTATTCCACCGTCCTTACCCTTGATAGGGGGTTACACGTCGGGGGGAATGGAAGGAGAGTCCGCAGCTCTCGATGGGGAGGCGAGTTCCTTTCTTTTGGCCGCAGCACCAGTCGACTTGGAAGCTTTTAGAGCCATGGCTAACTGGGACAAAGAGGATGACAGGGACAATGAAGATGAAGAAGAAGAAGGTGAAAGAGAAAAATCTCTCCCCAAATTGCCCATATTTATAAGGTTTTCGAAAGAGCATCGTTTCAATTCTCGAGTCCATTAAAGATAATGATGACGTTTGGGGATTTTATCCCTAGTAACCGTCAACTTTATCTCGAAAATAGAATCCAAATCCAAAACAAAATCAAGACAATAAATGTAGCAGTAACAGCTGGCAGTCTGGACAAGATCTCCCTGCGGCACAAGATCTCCCTGCGGCTCAGAATGTCCCTATGGCTCAAGGTCTCTCTTGACTCAAGAATTCCCTGCGGCTTGACCTATCTCCATGCTTCTTATTCAAAGTATTCTAAATTTACAATTTGAAAACTTTGAAGGAGGTCTTGTAGAAGCATGGAGAATATGGGGTTCATACGGATCACAACTGATCGTATGAGTACTTTGGGCTAAATTGGTCCGTATAAAGAAGAGCTGCATGACAGACTCGACATGCCCCTTGCGGCCAACCAGATTGATTTGAGTCGCAGAAGGAATAGTCGCTTATACGACCAAGACGATCGGCCCTTCTGATAAAGCTGAGAAACTCTGTCAAAACTGACAAAACTGATAGCTGGCACTCTGATAAAAAGAAGATAAGACGTGACACAGGGTCCACGTACCTGGACATGGCTATGTGGCCAGAAGGACTGCGACCCGAGCTGCATGAACCTTATGTGGCTCAATCTATGTGCTTTATGCGGCCAAAGGTGACTGCAATCTGGGCTGCACGAGCTTTACGCGTCCTAGAATATAGAATCTATGCGGCTAAGGGAGACTGCGACTTAAGCCGCATGAGTCTTATGCGGCCCAGCATGGCCGAACACTAAAAAACCTATGTGGCTTAAAATGACTCAAACAGACTGATCCTATCCTATGATAGGACACGTGGCAGGCTGACTAAGTGTCAACCACCCAGATTTGCTGTAATAAAATCTCAACAAGTCACCAGCTGGTGGTCAAAGAGCGGGTCTTTGTGTGCTGTTGTAGCCACGTGGACACGTGGCCATCTATGCGGCTCAAGATATCTATTATTATAAATAGCAGGGTACCACACCCATGCAAAAGGCTGGAAACCAACGAAGGGCAATTTCTTCAAGAGCAAGGATCATGTCAGGTAGCCCAAGGAGTAAGGCAGAGTTGCTACACTTTTCTGAACCTCTATCGTTACCCCCCAGAATCAAAAACTAAACAATTGTACTTATATTATTTCCTAGGATTTTTTTCAAGGCTTTCTCTTGTATAAGCGAGTTTGTAATCAAGTTCAATTTCTCTATAATTTTTGTTCTTGATATTTAACGGCAAACAACAGCTACACTCCTACGCCAACCTCAGGTGCAGATTGGTGATGTTTTCACACCATCTCAACTCCAACAGTGCAGCACTCTGCTACGGCCAAGAAAGCTTAACTACCTTTCATCAAAGACTTGGGAGATACCATTGCATCTAACACAAGTTCGCATGTCGCTCCAAAAGCACAGTAACCTCGACAACCTGAAGCACAAGCCTACTCGTCGCCCTAAAGCACAATGGCTTTGTTGCTCAAAACACAGCCTTCTCGTCGCTCATACGCATAGAGGCTCCATCGTCTTCGAAGGATAGTCCACTCGTCTCATGAAAGCACAAAGACTCCGTTGTCTCCAGAAGAATGGTCTACTCGTCGCCCCAGAAGCGCATCAGTACTCAGACCTCCCCAGAGGCACATGAAGCATGGTTCTACCCAGTCAGTTTGCTTAAACCGACCTCTCTCAAAGATAAGATTGGGGTTAATCATGATTGATATCTTATAATGGATTTAAATCTTAGACGAGGATCAATCAGAATCTAAATCTGAGATAAAATCCCAAGATTTACTCAGCTGCATCCAAACAAGCAAATCGGCACACGCCACATGTCTCCTCCTTCGGTTATTTGATAACGACCAGAGATTTCGATTGAGAGGAATCTCAATATCCGTCACGTGTCAGCGCCGTAGAAGCCCGCACCGTACAATGATGACAGATTCCTTCATATCTCAAATAAAAGGAGTTTTCCTTCAACAATGAAAGGGAAGACCACCGAATATCAAATCTCCAGCTCTAGGCATCCTCTTG
>JANAVB010018599.1:579428-754428 GCA_029216955.1 Iris pallida | reverse complement strand
ATGTTGATTGCAACAAATCTGTATTATGATGATTTGTTGATATCAGCAAATCCGCATGAATAAATCTTGGTCAATCTCTTGCCACGTGTCCCAACTGCCTGTTATATTGATTACCACAAATATGAATTGTTGGGATTTAATTAATTCCTGCCACGTGTCCTAACTGTTACGAGCCACATGGAAGACTGTCATAGTTGAGCTGCATGGGTATGGCCTTTAACCGAACTGCATGGAAGTCCTTCACTCTGAACCGCATGGACGTCCTTTAATTTGGGCCACATGGACGTCCTTTAATTTGAGCCGCATGGACGTCCTTTAATTTGAGCCGCATAGACGTCCTTTATTCTTGGCCGCATGGAGGCCCTTACAACTGAGCCGCATGAAGGCCCTTGTAACTGAGCCGCATAGAGACCCTTGTAACTGAGACGCATAGACGTCCTTGCAACTGAACCGTGTAAAGAGTTTTGAAAATGGATCATGCCTGCTGGAAAGAGTTTCCTCGTCTCTCTAGGAGCACGCCGAGGGTCATCATTTCTACTTTATGTCAGAGCTGTCAATCCGTCATTGTCAGAGCTGCCACTGTGTCAGGGTAACTAATGAGCCAACTACTCAGAGCATTTGTGGCCCGCTGCATGAGGCCACGTGGCTTCCCCTTCATCTTTTTGAGCCGCATGAAGCTCTCGAGCCTTTTGAGCCGCATGAAGGCTCCTTCAGCTATGAATCACATGGAGCTGATTTCCTGGCCGTATAAGAATTTATTTATATTTTTCCATGCTTCTACAAGCCCCCTTCAAAGTTTTTAATTTGCAAAATTGAAATACCTTGAATAAGAAGCATGGATATGTCTGCATAAACTCTTCCTGCCGCATAGACTTCTCTGGCCGCATGGATCGCTCGGACCGCATGGATCGCTCTGGCCGCATAGACTTCTTAGCCGCATAGGATGTTCTGGCCGCATGAATCGCTCGGACCGCATGGATCGCTCTGGCCGCATAGACTTCTTAGCCGCATAATGGTCCTGTGCCACGTGGGTGTCTCATTATTGCTCTTGATTTGTTTTGATTTGAAGCCATCTTTTGGGATAGGATCCCAAGAGTCAGCTTTAAATATTTAGATTTTGCCTTAATGATTAGGATTAATTTTTTCGTATGCAGGGGTTAGAAACCCAAGAGTCGGTCTTGTTTTCTAGGCGACGTGTCATGCGTAGCGTCCTTTGATCCTCACGCCCCCTTCAGCCTATAAATATGGGGTTTTTGGGAAAGAGAGACTCTTTACTTTCTTTTCTTGCTCAAGCTTTTCTTGCCATCGTCTTCTCTCTCGATCACCGATCAACGATGGCCCCCAAAGCTTCCATGGCTTCCTCTGCGGCGAAGGATAAGGGAGCGGCTTCTTCATCGACTGTGGCGCCTGAAGTTCATCCTGACGTCCACCCTTTCATTGCTGGTAAGAATTATGTGGAGGATCGTATGCTTCAAAAACCCTTAACAAAGATGGCTCTGTTGCATTTTTTATGCACAAGCCTTTTCTCTTTGGCATTTAATGCGTCCCTCGTCTTCATTGAACTGCCCAAATTTAGTACGATGAAGCTGCATATGTTTGTATGGGCCGCATGAACTTCTCATGTCCGAGCCGCATGGGGTATACTTCATGTTTGAGCCGTATGAGAATGACTGGGCCGCATAAGCACCTTTAAAACTGAACCATATGAAGTCTCACTGAAATAGAACCGTATGAGCTCCTGATGTACTGGGCCGCATAAGCTCCAACAGATTAGAGCCGCATAAGCTTATCCGAACTGTGCCGCATAAGCCCTACTAAACAGATCTGCATAAGCTCATCTGAACTTGGCCGCGTGAGACTCCATTAAACAGAACCGCATGAGACTCCACTGAACAAAGTTGCACAAGCTTATTTAAATTCGGCCGCATAAGACCCCACTAAACAGAACTGTATGAGGCTCCGCTAAACAAAGCCGCATAAGCTCTTCTGAATTCGGCCGCATGAACTCCTGATGAACTGGGCCGCATGAAGTCTCTTGAATAGAACCCATCTAAGTAGAGTTGCATGAACTCTGTTAAAACCGAACCGCATAAGGACCTATCAAAACCGAGCCGCATAGACTCCATTGAAACTGAGCCGCATAAGGTCCCATCAAAACAGAGCCGTATAAGCATATCGCATAAGCCTAGAAACACTAAGTGGCTTTGTTTAGCCATCTTTTAACTTTGTTTCTTTTGTCTTTCTCCAATGAATCTGCCAGTCAATCCAGCGGGAGAACCCCCGGTGGGTTCAGCCCAATCTGCTGTGGGTGTGCGATTCGACCACTTAGTCCAATATGTGGCAAATCAACTCTCTACAGACGAGCCTATGGAGAGGCTAAATGCTATCAGAAACCAGCCCTTCTACTTTCTCTGTGCTATGATAAACTCGGGGCAATTGGAGGGAAAATACCTGAAGTCGACGTTCCTCTTTGGGGATGCCCTTACTGTGAAGAACCTCCGAGTGCTGGATATATACAAGAGCTGGGACTTTATTCTTAACGGAATGGCGATCCATATCCCTCCGATGGAGCATCATTTTCCTCTGTCATGGTTCAACATGTTATCGTTGGACAGAAAGATGATGGACTCCTTGACTCCAAGCAGGTCGGAGATGATTGTGGGTAACATCCATTATAACAGGAATTTGGGGTCAGCGTATACGGGAAGGGAACCGGTTAGTCGGTACGTGATGGGACTGGTCCCGGGTACCTTCATAAATGTATCAGGTCCCAACTTCATGTTCTCTCAAGCTGACACCTTCTTGAACCAGCTTGCTCGGAAGGGGTCCTATCCCGTCGGCCGGTTGGTGCTGCTGAACTGGATAAACCCCATCCCTGCGTGGGCCAACTTGACCACGTAGATTCTATGAAAGTATGAGACTCTCCTGCGTGAGATCGGCCTCTACCATGCCATTCGGGGCACCTGTCATGGTCTATCCATAAATAAGCCATTGTTCATGGCTCTCCTGGAGATGTACAACCAGCGGACGGGAACCTTCTTTATGCCTGGAGGGGAGCTGGGACTCGCTCTCCACGAGATGTACGTTATTTCCAAGCTGCCCTGGGGGGATGAAGTCTTTGAAGTGTACACCCCTACGAACGAAGAGTTTGAGGATTTGGATCGGCAGTTCCTGAGCTTTGTTATTGTATACCGGGAATTGTTATGTCACCACAGTACCTGTCACCAGGCGTCCATCAAGAAGGATGATTGCTCGGAAGGGAGCATTCCTCATACCACGTCCTAGGTCTCATACCTTTTTACACTAGGCACCTCAAGCCGAGTTTCTTCCCGAGATCCTCAAACCCAGGAGGAGGTACAAAAACTGTTGTCGACTGCCAAGAGATCGAGGTCCACGGGCGACATTTGGGAGTCAAACTGACTCCTTAAGTTATTTTTATAATGGTACTCAGTGGCTGTCAGAGAAGGCACTCCTGGCAGGATTCCTGATGGTGTGGCTATGGAATTACGTGGTCTCAGGAGGGACAGGTTCCATTAAGAGGATCAGCTGCCACTTTATCATTCCTACCGTAAAGCTGGTCTTTGGGGCCAGACTGGCCCTTCTTCTAGCCATGGTGTGTAGCATACACCATGGCCTTCGCGTCTTCTCGTCCAAGGTCATCGCCCGTGATACGGCAATGAATTTTGAGCGCATAGAGCTGCCCTACCATTATTTGATGGGGTGACTTTGATGCACTGCCGGTCTTTGATGAGGCCTGGAGCAGAAGACGGTGTTACGGCTGATGATGCTTTCATTTTCCAATATCACCATCAGCCATGGGAGTACAGCACTATGCCAGCTTATCGGAGGGCACTGGCGAGAGTGGACGGATACGACTTTTTTGTGTCTGTTCTCCATTTTATCGATGAAGAAGTGAGGGGTGTACATATTGATGGTACCGGACCTCCTCACCTCTAGCCTGAGAAGATGCTCCTTTGGTTGCATAATATCCGTCCAGTGCACCTAGTATACCATAACCGCAATAATGTCTACCTGGAGCCCTACTTGTCCAGTAGGTTCTCCTGCCAGTTCGAGTATAGCAAGCTATTCTTTCATAGTCCCTGCTCTTGCTTGGGCTTTGAAGGTAGCGTCCTTGACGGTATCAGGGTATGTCATTATTATGACGCGGTTCATACCCGAACCAGCTTTTCGGTTCCTGAGGCTGAGGCACCAGGGGAGATTTTGTATATGGCGGCTCTATACCATGTTACGACGAGCAAGCCTCCCGTTAATTTTGACCCGAGTACCAGCTTTATTGTGGGTACTGGCTTGGCGGAGAATCCCAAGGGGTCTAAGACGAGAAAGAAGAGGGCGAACAGGGTTCCTGTGCCTGACTCAGAGTCCACCAATGCAGACGAAGAGGATGACGAGCATGATGCCGATAACTCTCTCCCTCCTGCAGAAAAGGTGGTGGCGGATCAGCCGCCTGTTGTGCCAGATGAGGTGGTGGCAGATCAGCCGCCTGTTGCGCCCGTCCTTTCACGCAAGCGAGGCAGGCGTGAGTCTATCGGCGGCATAACCTTCTCCGTGAAGCGGGCTGCGGTAAGACATCGCGGGCTGCTCATTAAGGAGAGAGGCAAAGGTAATGACGCCGTTTCAGAGGTGAATTGAATTGCGACCATCTCCTTCTTTAGCCCTTTTTCTTCCTGAACTATGATCTAATTATTTTTCGCTTCTCTGTAGGCGTCAGAAGAGTCGGACTCTCGAGAACTGGCCGCTGTTTCTGAAGTCAATCCGGCCCTGACCACTTTGATTAGTGACATGTGTGCCGAGATTATTTCTGCCGGGGTTCTCTCGGCGGCGGCTGAGGGATCTCACGTTGCTGAGGTCTCGACCCAGGGCGATGGGGGCTCTGCTGAACCCGTCCCCGAGACTGCTGAATTTCAGCAGGATGACGCTGATCCAGTCGTTTCTCCTTCTGGGGCAGCTGGGGCAGAAGAACCAGCTGAATTCGGCTTTGAGGTCGCTGGTGAGGGGACTACGGTGTCTGTGAGCGAACCTCAGCCTCCATAACCCTCCCCTGGTAAGATAAGCCAAATCTTGACTAGTGAGGAGGCTCATTTGCTCTATCATCACATCCTTCGGGTTAGGCTGATTGATGGTTGCTCTGGACATACTGGTCCTGCCTCTTCACTGCCAATGACGGATATTGTCAGGGAAGGCTCTGCCAGCGGGGATCTGGTGGAAGGGAGTGTGCCCCCTCCCCTTCAGACTTATATTGAGGGCCTCCCGCTGGATCGAGTTCGGGAGATCAGATGGCGGCACCGTCGGGGTAGGGAGCAATGGTCTTTGCGTCCTCCTCTGCTCATGTGGCTTCGGGGGTCGACCTCTCCGTCTTGTCGAGTATCCAGGTTCTTCGGGCCGCGGAGGAGGAGTTAGCGGCTATCCACGCATCTTTTCGCTCGGAATTTGTTTCCCTGGTGGTAGAGGTGGCAAGTTCTAGCGCGTCTCCTTCGTCACTGCCAGCTACACTTCTTTTGACGCTGTCCTCTACGAAAGTTCTGGATGAAGCGTCACAGGATGTGGTTGACAGTTTCTACCGCCACCTGAAGTGAGGGATAGAAGCTGCTGTGGAGCGGGGGACCCCCTTTGCCTTGGCCCGACAATACGCCCGTGGCCAAATTGAATTCTTAAGACCCTCCCTAGTGGGGCAAGGATAGCTACGCTTCTGGAGCCCAAATTATTAGAGGCTGATCAGCTCGTGGCCCAGTTTCAAGTGTTGCGGCAAGCTGATCTGTCTGCAGCCATAGATCAAGAGCGTGACTTCCTCACCACTGTCCTGGAGAAGGTAAGGGTTGCACAAGATACGTCTAGGCCGGTTATAATGAAGGACCTCGGTGACCTATCTCTCCAGTATGACCAGCTGAGCCGCAGGAACGAGGATTGCATGGCTCAGGAAGTGGTCGCCTCTCGCAGAATAATTTATACAAGGGAGCAGATCCTCGAGCTCCAGAGGAAGCTGGCTTTCTTGGAATCTGAGCTCGCAGCTTCCCGTGCGGATAAAGAACTGATCGTTCAGGAGGCCGAAAAGGTCACCCGAGCTTCTGCTAGCCTGGAGCGTGCTCTGAAGAAGCTTGAGGATGGCTGGCGGGCTCATGCGCATCTGGAGGATGCAGAGCGGCTGACTCAGGAAGCCGAGCGCCGGGCCAAGCAGAAGTTTGAGCGATCGACTGTCTTGCTGAGGGACCGTCTCATGGAATTATGTATCGTCGAACCATAGTCGGCCTTTTCCTTCTTTTGTTTATGTTCTTTTCCTTTTTTTTGAGAGGGACGTGGTCCCAGAAGATGTAGTACTTTTGACTTTCAAATAAAAGAGTATGTTTTATTTCACCCTTCATTTGTATTGCTTATTGCGTTTGTGGTGTTGTGGTATTTGCCCCACTAGGGACTGTTTGTGGACTTGTTACCCTTGGTATACCTTGGTTTTAGGTACGGATAATAAGTTTGATGGGGATACTTAGAACAATTCCACAGTAAGGTGGCCATGGACGTTTCTGATATCGGGAGAAAGAATGCCATGGAGCAGCTGGGCTCCCGGGGCATGATAAGAAATGAGGGGCATGTACTAGAAAACTTAGTACAACATTTGTGGTCAACAGAGGACATTTGTGGGCCTATTATCCTTGGCGTACTCTGGTTTTGGGTATAGATAATAGGTCGAGAGAAAACCTACATACTTACTCAGAGGTAATGAGGACGTAGTAAATATGAGGGTTTCTTCAATGGAGCCTTCCTACTCATAGGTAATGAGGACGTGGCAGGAGTGGGCTCCATGGAGGGTACATAGAACAACTCAGAGGTAATGAGGACGTGGAAGTTCTACGTAAGGGGTGGTTTGTTTTTGATGGAAGTAAAAACAACTCAGAGGTAACATCGATGTGGTTGTTTCGGAAAATTTGTGGATTTGTTACCCTTTTTATGCATTGGAAGTGCGGGTATTAGATCATAAGGAAGGAGCTCTTTTAGGAAGAAAGCTCAGAGGTATGATCATACATGACTTACTACCTAGAAGATGTGATATAGATGCATCTGGAGTGACCAGAATATAAGTTCAGCGGTACCTGAGGGTACATAACTCGACAATCTAGAAGATTTATAGTCAGAATGTATGTTCAGCGGTACCAGAGGGTACATAACTCAACAATCGGGGAGATTTGGAGTCAGAATATAAGTTCAGCGATACTAGAGGGTGCATAACTCAACAATCTAGAAGATTTGGAGGATGTTGTTTCAGACATAATACTTCTTCAGGAACTTGCCGTTGATGGGCAACATGAGCAAGTCTCTTTTTTGTTTTGTGAGGCGGTAAGCACCATTAGAGAATACAGCCTCGATGACAAATGGGCCTTCCCACTTTGGCTGGAATTTGCCGGCGGTTTTGTGAGTCATAACCATCGGCCTCCGAACTGCCAGAACGAGATCGCCTACTTGGAATGTTCTGATTTTAACCTTTTTGTTAAAAGCTCCCGAGATACGTGCTTGGTACAGTTCGATTCATTGTTGAGCTAACAGACGCTTCTCATCCAGAGCCTCCAACTCTTGTAACCGGCGGTGGTGATTATCATCCATCGTCAGTCGATAGGTGAGGGCGACACGGAGCGAGGGGATCTGAGTCTCCAGTGGGAGAACTGCCTCACTCCCATATACTAGAGAGAATGGTGTGTTCCCTGTGGCCGTCTGTACTGTAGTACGGTAGGCCCATAAGCATTCGCCGAGCTTTTCATTCCAGTCGTGTTTTTTTTAGGACACGAACTTCTTGAGCAGCTTGATTATAGTTTTATTGAACGCTTCTGCCAACCCATTCGCTGCCGGATTGTACGGCATTGAAGCAACATTCTGGATCCGGTGTTTGTCGTAGAACAGATAGAAGGCGTGGCTTGCGAACTGCGGACCGTTGTCGTGGATGATCCTTCGGGAAAGTCCAAAGCTATAGATGACGTGATGCTTGAGGAAGCTGATCACGTTTGAAATCTTCACTTCTGCCAGCGGAATAGCCTCTGCCTATTTGGAGAAGTAATCTGTGATTGCGAGTATGAAGCAATGTCCTCGGGATGAAGGCAGAGTGATCGGACTAATGATGTCCATTCCCCATGCTTCGAATAGCCAGGATGCCACCGTCGAATGTAGAAACTTGGATGGCTGGTGGATTAAATCTGCGTGGACTTGACAGGCTTTACACTTTCGTGCATAGTCTATCGCATCTACAACCATCGTGGGCCAGTAATAGCCTATTCGGCGAAGGCAGTCTTACAATTTTGGGCTAGGCTGATGGGCCCTACAGACTCCGTCGTAAGCTTCGTATACAACTTCCTTGGCTTCTGTATTTGACAGACACCAAAGTAGTAATCCATCGTATAATCGCCGATACAGCTTTTTTGTCTCTGTATCGTAGAAGAATCTGAGAGAACGTCTTCTAATAGAAGTGGCTTCTTTCGGATTCTCTGGCAGAATGTCGTGGACTACGAAGTCGATGAATGGTTGTCTCCAGTCTAGTGCTTCGTCGACTGTCAGAGCGGAGTAACTCTCAACACATTGAACATTATTCTTGGGACAGACCAATTCATGGCCTATTATGTCAACCAGATGATGAGCCTGATTCGGTACTGCTAGGAAGAGGCCAGGCCTGCTAGGGCATCGACCTCAATATTCTGGAGTCTGGGAACATGTTCTATGAAGAATCCTTCCAAGGACGAGATAATGTCGATTGCTATTTGGTAATAAGGGATCATATCTTCATGGCGAACCTCGTATGAACCCCGGATCTGATTGACGATTAACTACGAATTGCCGTATGCTTCAAGATACTCTACTCCCAGCTTCTTTGCAAGTCAGAGGCCAATGACCGAAGCGTTGTACTCGGCCACATTATTTGAACAGGGCTATGCGAGGGAGTAAGCCCGATTGATCACCAGCCCAGAGGGAGAAATCAACACCACTCCGGCTCCAGCGACGATGTTGCCCTTGGGCCAGTTCTCGAAGTGCCGTCGAAGAACATTCGCCAGATGGCATTATGGGAGACCGTATTTGAATTGGCGACCTTTTCTGGTATCTCTTCGTATATTCTGGTTGTTTTCGAGCCTGGATGGGCTGCTAAAAAGTCTGCCAAAGCTTGACCTTTAACAGCCTTCTGCGGGACGAAGATCATGTGGTAGGGAGACAGTAATATCGCCCAGGTAGCGAGGCGAGAGCTGAGTGCACCTGGTTTAGTCATGAGGACTCTGAGAGGGTTGACTCTTGATATGACATAGATGGTTTGTCTCGTAATGTAGTGTCGCGTCTTCTGAATGGCGAAAACCAGAGCAAGACACTCTTTCTCTACGACAGTGTATCGATGCTCCGGCCCCATCATCATTCGGCTGAGGTAATATATAGCTTGCTCATGGCCTGCATCGTTGTTTTGTGCTAGCAGAGCACCGAGAGAATGCTCCATTGCTCGCACATAGAGTAGGAATCGTTTTCCAGCGACCGGGGCCACTAGGACTGGAGGGATCGTCAGATATTCTTTGATGATGTCGAAGGCGCGCTGGCATTCCTCATCCCATATGAATGAAACGCCCTTCTTCATGATGTGGGTGAATGGCTGACATCGTCCGGAGAGGTTAGAGATAAACCTTATGATGTAGGCCAGTCTCCCTTGAAGGCCTCGGAGTTCACGGAGATTTCTCGGGGGACCCATCTCCATTATTACCTTCGTCTTCTCAGGGTCTATGTGGATACCCTGGGAAGTAATAATGAAATCCAAGAACTTCCCGCTGGATACGCCCAAGAAGGATTTTGTGGGATTCATCTTTAAATTGTGCGCTCGCGTCAGGTCGAACACTGTCCTCAGATCCTGCAGATGATCTTCCATAGAGCGGCTCTTGACGGCGATGTCGTCGATGTAGCATTCCACTGTCTTACACAAGTGGTCTCTAAAGATGACACTCATAGCTCTTTGATAGGTGGCGCCAGTATTCTTTAAACCGAAAGGCATGACTGTGTAGCAGTATGTGCCAATTGGTGTTCGGAATGATGTATGCTTTTCGTCGTCAGGGAACATCTTGATTTAGTTGTACCCCGAGAAACCATCCATGAATGACATACGCTCGAAGTCGCAGGTATTTTCAATCATGATGTCGGTCATAGGGAGAGGGAACTCGTCCTTAGGATATGCCCCATTCAGATTCTGGAAGTCGATACAGATTCGAATCTTCTCGTTCTTTTTGAGGACTGGTACTATATTGGCTACCCAGTCTGGATGTTGTTCCTCGCGGATGAAGCCGTTAGCTATCAGTTTGTTGACCTCAGCTTCAATGGCATTCATGATGTCGGGGCGGAACCGTCGTTGCTGTTGCTTGACCGATTTTGCGTCCGGACAAATGTTGAGTTTATAAAGTGCAACCTCGGGGTTCAGTCCTGGCATATCTTCGTAGCTCCAAGTGAACACGTCGATGCATTCTCTGACGAGTTGTAGTAGCGATTCTCGCTCTTTGTCTGTCAGATTCTTGCTGACGAAGATGGGCTTTGGAGAGGACTCATCACCGAGATCAACTTGCACAACCTCATCTTCGGTGGAAGGCTCTCTTTGTTCGAACTGCTTCTCCCATTGCGTATCTATCTGTTGTGCCTACGGCTCTAACTCAAGAAGTTCAGGAATGTCTTCATCTTCTTCGTAGGCGTCGACAAATGCCATATTGACGGACCAGACTTGCCTGAGCATGTCCCCAACGTTGACGTCTGAATCAGAAGTTGGTGATCCGATTGAGTGTGAATGCCAGTCGTATTCCTCGTCTGAGCTTTCAGGAGTCGTTGTAGGTGTAACATAACCTAGCCCACATCTGGTTTTGTTGTAGTAATCTCGTGGTTTCCCAGCAGGGACCGGCAATTATAAGGGTAATCGCCGTCCAGTGCCGTAGTTCAAGCCTGGCGTAGTTTCCAGATCATACCCTTGTTTTTGCATGAGGTACTTAGATCGGGAACTATACAGATAAAGGGGCAGTCTCCCGATGTCGGGTTCGAGATCAACTTCTTCTATCCTGAAGGGTTATGGATTATTCTTCTGGCCGAAGATAATTGGATGATTCTCTCCCTCGACTATGCGGTAAGCGTCTTCCACTGGAGTAAGTTGGTTTGCGGTGTAGACATTTGTCACCTGTGTGTGTAGGTGGGGGCCTATACCGTGTTCCATAGCATACATTGTACAAAGCTTATTAAGCTCGAGGTGGTTCAAAGATAGCCCTTTATTGATGAAGTGAGGTATCTTTTCCAGTGGGATTACATCATCTGCGGATGGAACATCAGTGTGAGCAGCCAGATAGTTGGCCAGCTCCGACTCTTCTTCAGCCACCCCCTGTGTCAATAAAGACTGCGAGGATGACTTGGGCAGCTTAATCATCAGGGGCTCCATAAGTGGAGCAGAACGTGGAGTCGTTGGCGTACTGACGACCCCTAGTTTGGCGCTCGGAGCTGGGCAGAGAGTTGTCGGCTGGCTAGCAGTCTCCGGCTTAGAGCTCGGCTGTCAATTCATTATGGGAAGGCGAATCGTCATCGACTTGATGGAGGGATTGAGCTCCTCTGTTTGTTGCTGGCTAGCTCTAGGCAGCCTGATTATCAGTGGCTCTGTCATGGGTCTTGGCGCTTGGCCAGACCTTGGCAGTCGGATTATCATCTGCCCCTCTTATGCAGAGAGGCTGATTGCATCCTTATGCAGAGTGGCTATAACCGGTACAGTTCTGCCAGGTTTACGGGCTTGGAGGTAGATTGAAAGAGGTTTTTCCGATCCAGCTGTCGCCTCAGTTTGAGCTTGAGTATCTCCTTCGACAAGGTGCTTTTTCGACTTCTCGTACAAGCATGAGTCAGAGTAGTAGGATTTGACCCCTTTAAAGGGATCAATGTCAGCAAATTCTGTCCTCACGAAGCCGTGCTTGTCGACGTACTTGAAGTACTGGTGCAGTATGGATGGCACGATCATGTAATCGTGTATCCAAGGACGCCCTAGGAGAATATTGTAAGACGTATCTGCATCTATGACATAACAGGTCACTTCTGATTGAAGATCGCCGATTTGGTATTTCAGATAAATTTTTCTGATCGGATAGCATCTGCCTGAATTGAAATCGCTAATGGCAGTGCTTGTCGGTGTCAGGCGATGCATTAGGATGCGCAGATAGTATAGCAGGCTCTTCGGGATGATGCTTATAGAAGAACTGGGATCAATATACATCCGATCCACCTTGATATCGCCAATGTACCCAGTATAATACAGATGGCGATCGTGCAAGTTGGTCTTGATAAGCATATCCTGCGGAGTGAAGACAATGTTGGGTATTGCGCCTGTACAAGCGCTGTCCTGGAGATCTGGAGGTGAGCTCTCCCCAGTGAGATTGGACTGAGCCAGATACGTATCGGCATTCTGGAGCGCCTCGCTCAGTGCAACGTGAACATCTTTGGAGAGTCTCAGGAGCTCGTATAGTGATAATTTAGCCGGTGTGTTGGCCAGTTGTGCCAAGATGTTAAAGTTGTAGGGCCTCTCCAGCCCATGAGGCGTCTCTCTTCGGAGTGGCTTGTCAAAGCGAGTCTCCTTCGGCCTAGGCTTATCGGTCGTCGAAGGCTACGAAGGTCCTGGAGCATCAATAGCTATCGGCTAATGATCTTCAGTCGAGTTACCCGGTGGAGGTTGGGTTTGTGCGCCGGATCGGGTAACAACAGCCGTAGCTTCTTCAACCTCTGCCGAGATTGTGCAACATAATTTGACTTTCCTACTCTTCTTCTTGCTGGTAGAGGGTGGTACGGACTGAGTCACTTCAGGTACCAAGTTCGGATGGACCCACATGACCTTCCCTCGTGATGTGTTAAGGGGCACTAGACCAGCAGCCTGGTCTCGGGGAGGTGGAAGGTTAGCGACCTTCATCTTTGCTCTGGGGACGGGCACTACTCCATCTTGAGTCTTTGTCGGAGGAAAGCTGCCGAATTGTACTGACACCATATTGGCTGCTACGGTCACCTCTTCGAAATCATTAGCCAATGCCTTAGAACCGATGAGATGCTGGATGTATCGCTTCAGTTGGTAGCAGTCTTGTGTAGCATGGTGGACATAGCGATGGTAGTAGCAGTACTTGGGGCTCTCTATTTCTGCAGGACGAGGTTCACGTCTTGGAGGAGGGAGCTGAATTTGACCTCCTTGTATGAGCATGTCCAAGATGGGATTGACATGGCCGTCCTCGAAAGAATAGGTCATCTGAGGCTACTTCTTCTATGCCGATTTCGGTTTAGGCTTCGGAGCTGTGTCGGCCACAGCCTGTTTGTCCTTGTTGTCTCAATTGTTGGAAGTATTACCACCATTGTTGTTGTTGTTGATGGTAGGGCGTTTGCCCTTGTCCTCTTCTTCCGAGATATGCAATCCCAGTTGGCGAGCTTTCTTCAACTTGTCTTCTACACCAGTGGTACTGATGATGAATGTCTTCCAGTCTTTGAATTGACTCTCGCCCATCCAGAGGATGATTGTGGAGAGCAGCCTCTTTTGGCAAATTTCAATTAAGGAGGAATCAGGGTTGCCAGAGGGCAATTTTATCGCGGTTTGGCGAAACCGCTCAATGTAGTTCCTTGTCAGCTCCTTTTCTCCTTAAACAACGTCCATGAGGGTGGACATCGTCACGTCTTGTCCTACTTTGTAGAACCTCTCTAGGAACATACGTTTGAAGTCGACGAAGGAATGGATGCAGTTGTCCGACAAGTTGCGGTACCAGTCGAAGGCGACCCCTTCCAACGCTCCAATGAACAACCGCATAAGGATGCATCATCATAAGGCAGATGGTCGGTTGTGACTTCAAAGTAGGTGATGTACCTGCTTACAAATGTCTTCCCATCATACAGATTGATGTTGAATGGTTTATATCTTGGTGGGAAGGGAATATCTCTCCATGCAGCAGGATACGGTTGTCGTATCCTGAGGTCTTGGCAGATTTCACTAGCGTGGAACATGGCCCAGAGCTCCTGGACCTCTCGTCTTGCCTCCCTAGCCTCGTCTGCAGCGGTGGGAGCTGATATTTCAGGAGGATTATCACCCGGGTTTGGTGCAACTGAGTTTGAGTCCGTATTGATCGCGGGACCCAAGCTTGTTTGGTCAGGCGTCCTTCCTTGCAGAGTCGGTAGGGCCGCTTTGATCTCGTCCACGGACTTGATCAAGGTATGCAGAATGGCCTCCAGAGTGCCAATGTGTTGGCGATCACTGGGACCCTCTTGGTTGCTGTCCGTCATGAACACCGTCCTTACATGAGAAGAGACGGAAGGAACGGTGGAGGATGTGCCCTTTGAGTCATACCCTTGTACAGAGAAGTCATCAGGGTATGTGGGAATGTTCTCCTCTGGTTCGGACTCAGAAGGAGTGGTACCCCCAGCTTCAGAGCTTGCCTCGTCTTGAGAGTTGTGGACGTCCTCGGGGACGTCGGAACCTGCTGCATCTGTTGGGGGAACTGTTTCCCCTGGATTATCTTCTTGGAATGCCGGATTGTCGTGGATGTTTGGAGGAGTGCTACCCCCGGCTCCAGCGCCTCCCAGAGATGTGGACGACGAATCTCCAAGTGTGGCAGATTTCGTCTTTGAGCGAATACCTTGGAAAACTCCTCCCGTAACGGTCGTAGACAACCGCTTAGAAGAGAGTTTCTTGGTTGAGATTTTTGGGCTGGAGACGTTTGTTTTCTTCCCCCTCCCGCTGCCAGGGATCTTCTGAGCAGAATTGCAGGAGGCGACGAGAAGCGCCTCGTCTTCCGAGCTTGGGTGTTGTAGTCGTTGGAAGACAGATCGCTGGTCCTCTTATGTGGTCGCCTTGCTGCAGCAGCAGTTGACCACGACTTGAATGCTGTAATGTCCATGAAAGGACTCTCTGCACACCAAGTTTTCGTCTCCTTTCTTGCGTTTATGAAGAATCACGTTGCACAAGTCACGCATTTTGTGGGCCCGGGAGTCCTGAGCATATGGGTGTGTTGGCATCCTATCTGCTCCCTGATGTGGGGGTAGCACGAGTACTTGCCCTTGATCATTGTTGGGAGATTCTTTGATAACTATCCCGTTCGTTGGCCGCCGGGGGTTGGATACGGATAGTTTTATACAACTTTCCATCAGGGGCCCGCGTAATAGTCAGCAGGACGCCCTGATAGTCAGAAGTTGGGACAGCTGACTGATCTCGACGAGCCCGCTCTGTCCTAGACTTCTTCCATCTAGCACCCGAAAGTGCATAGTAGGAAGAGTCCAAGTGGTGCGTCACAGAGTTTGACACAACCTCCTGAGAGCCTGTAAGGTCAGGATCGCAAGAGAGACGGTCAAAGACTGACCGTGGCCCGCATGGAGCAGACGGTATGTGGCTGGGATTGGTGGCCGTGCAGGCTGTCTGCATGCGGCTGGCATGTGTGGCCGCATGAACCTTCCATATGCGACTAGAAGCGGTGGCCGCATAAGGAGTCTGCATGCGACTGGCAGTCGTGGCCGCATGAGCCTCCTTCATGCGGCTGGCTGTTTTGGCCGCATAAGCCTTCTTCATACGGCTAAAAATGTTGGCCGTATGAGCCTTCTGCCTGCGGCTGGCTTCTGTGGCCGCATGAGTCTTCATGTGGCTGGCGCCCTTACGTGGCTCCTTCTTGGACCGCACAGAGTTCTTCTTTGCCCCTGCAAGTCCAGCATCGTAGTATTTTTCTCTGACGGACTTGGGGACAGCAGAGTCCTCTATGGTCCGAAGTGGGGCCGCATGAGAGTCTTCCCCGCCATTTTGGGTAGCAGGGAGCATTTCCTCCTGAGCTCGGGGAGGAGCAACTGATTTGGGCCTCCACTCCCAGCGAGCCTTCTTCGTGCGGGCTTGCTTCTGGACCGGGCCAGCGCTCCCGTCGGAGAGCATTTCTTCAAATGCCTGCTGGTCGAAGCGGACGACCAGCATCTGTTGAGTGGAGCCAAGTTTGGCTGCGTCCGATTGCGTCACCAACTCCTCAGCCGTGGAGAAGTTAGTCTCCAGCAGAGTTGCCATCGTGGATGCCATTGATTATAAAAGAACAGAACAATTTTATGGAAGGAATGGACTTTTACTTCACAACACAAACTCGCTCGTACAAAGAAAGCCTAGGGACAAAAACCTAGGTCCAGCAATCTAAGTATGATTGTTTAGTTTTTCTGGAGGTGACGGTAGAGGCTCGGGAGAGTGCTATCAACTCTGCCTTACTCCTTGGACGATCGGACGTAGCCTTGGCTCTGACGAAGAAATGCTCTCGGGATGTGTGGGGGAGATTCTTCTGTGCGCCGTCGCTCTCTTTGTGCGTGCCTCCTCTTCTCTGTCCAGTTTCTCCATCCTTTTCGTAAGGGAATGGCACCTTGCTATTTATAGGAGTGGAGTGTGATAAGTAGGGTTTGCAATGATTGCTCCTTGAAAAGTGGGCGGTTAGGGATTGATTACGATTTGCCTTGATCTTGTTTGTTGGAATTTAATCTGGACCATCAATATGGATTATAACAAATCTGGGCAGTTAATGTTGATTGCACCAAATCTGTATGGGCAGTTAATACTGTTTGCAACAAATCTGTATTGTGATGATTTGTTGATATCAGCAAATCCGCGTGAATAAATCTTGGTCAATCTCTTGCCACGTGTCCCAACTGCCTGTTATGTTGATTGCCACAAATCTGAATTGTTGGGATTTAATTAATTCCTGCCACGTGTCCCAACTGTTGCGAGCCGCATGGAAGACTGTCATAGTTGAGCCGCATGGGTATAGCCTTTAACCGAACCGTATGGGAGTCCTTCACTCTGAACCGTATGGACGTCCTTTAATTTGAGCCGTATGGACGTCCTTTAATTTGAGCCGCATGGATGTCCTTTAATTTGTGTCACGACCCGCACCCACCGTGAGGGTATGAGTACGTAACAGCGCCCAGCCTACGCCACAGTGTCGGCGGTAGAACGCTGTTCTAGGTCATAAACTATAACTACATAACATGAATACTCTCCAAAAAGGAGGCCAAACACAGAGGTACAACTAAATCACAATCTAAGGTAGAATATAGCACGATAGAATAGATAAGAAAATCCTCAAACTGAGGTACAACAAGAAGTGAAATAATCAAAGTTAATAACTACCAGTCTTAATATCTCTAAAATATACAACTCTGAAATCAAGGACAATAACTAATCATGAAAAGGAAAAACAGTCTAAGCTATCTATACTAAGCAAGGTATCGTCAACAGCAGCTGCCTGAACCTCTCTAGGGGCCCAGGTCGCGAATGTCATCTAGGCAAGCTCCAAAGTAAGGGGTGCAGGGTTCCTCATCATCTTCTGTAAAATTTTCAACAGGTCCAGTCAGGACGGGAGCGAGCACAATACATCTCACGCAGATCATAACAGGTTAGAAAATATAAACATGCAAGAGAGTACGATACATAAAACTGAAAGAAAGTACATGATGTAAATAGAGAGAGAACTGTAATAGAAATATCTACTATAAGTAGAGAGCTACCAGTGACTAGTGATTTAGAGTACAAAGTCGACATGTGAACGGCTTGCTTTGTGCATGAATATACTAAAGAGGCGCACATGGTTATACTACTTTGGAATTATTCACATGACTATTTATACTCCCCAATACCCCAATCAATACACAAGGATCCAGACAAGTTATGTTACGCACATGATTTTCACAAGAAAGCCCATAAATGGGTGCACATGAAGTATACATGAGGGCTCATAAATGAGTGCACATAAAATCCACATGAAGGCCCATAAATGGGTGCACATGAAATTCTCATGAGGGCTCATAAATGAGTGCACATGAAGTATATGTTATACATGAGATACATGAGAAACATGACCGAGCATGAGAGCACATGAGAGTACACGAGCATGCATGAACGAGCATGAAGCACATGAGAAACATGAATAACATCAGAGCGAGGAATACATGATGTACATGAAACACACGACATGATGTATCCGATGCTCCCGAAGGGGATAACATCTCAATGTAGGGATCCATATAGTACCAATCCGTGATAATATCGTGACAGCATCAAATAAGGTAAACTAGAGCAGGAATATAATTCTAAGCAAGTTATGAAATGATCAGAGAATGTACTCGCCTGGTATCTGAATATTTGAAGTAAATGTACTGTCCGAGATGAGGTACCTGACTCCTAGTTAGAGCAACACAAGTCAAGATATATACAGGGGATGATAAATGCAATCTACAATGCATCTGCATGCTGTCTAGGTCAAACTAGACTAAAGTCAACTCTTGGTCAACTATGGTCAACTTACACTAGTCAAACTAGGTTAACTGAACCATTCCAAGTCTAAACCTAGACTAACAAGTCATTCTAGTCAATCTAGGCCTAACCAAGCCTACTAAACCTAAGCATACCAATACAAACAATGTCAGGGTATCACATACAAGTTTTATGTATATATGTAGACTAATGAAGATAGACAAGGCTATAATATGCCTATCATTCACATCAACATCACAACTTACATATATATATATATATATATATATATATATATATATATATATATATATATATATATATATATATATATATATATAAAATATATATATATATATATATATATATATATATATATATATATATATATATATATATGTCACATTCACATATATGAAATACCAAGACATCTCTATAGGAAGCTCTATATTGGCACATACTTATATACATATATATATATATTTAGAGAATGGAAGAGGCCACACAAGTGAGGGTGTGTGTTGTTTCTAGTGACAGGGAAACAGTGTCAATTGAAAACAGTGGAGGATGTGTGTGTGTGGTTAACATACAGTTCAATCCTATGTGTCAATCTCAGAAAATAGCCTACAATCTCAGATTTTTAGGAGAGAGCTCATCTCAGTTCTTCTCATCAACCAATCAAGTATCAACTACATCAAACCAAATTCTCAGATTTTACAAAACAAACTAAATCCCTATATAACTAAAAACCTGAATCGATATGTATTCAAATCGAGATCGAATCCCAAATACCAATTTTTGAAAGGAAATCAGTAAAACAGTGGACTGTACATACATATATGTATAGGACTGCATATGTAGGGACTGTTCTCAGGTATCAGAACAAGGCAGGGGGGTTCCAGGTTTCAGTTAGTGTATGAACGTGTCTTAGTGAGTGTCAATATTCTTAGATTTAAGGAGGGGAGTGTCAAGTGTGTGCGAGAGTGTGGTGCACCTGTGTTTGTACCCTGTGGTAAATAGTGTGTGTATATGTGCTATCTACTCAGGTTCAATGTAAAGAAATATCAGGTCACAGGTTGTAGTGTAAGGATGTGTCTTAGTATTCAAATCAGTGCCAATGTGTCAAGTGTTCAGTCGAGGAGAGTAGCAGGGTGTGTGGAGTGTACCAGTATGTGTAATAGGCTGTGTCTCAGGTTTACAAATTCAGATTGGTGTGAGTTTAGGAGAACTGTGCATAGGAAGAGGGAAATTCTCAGGTTCACTTGCCCTGTGCAAACTCAGAATCATGGAGAAATTCACAGTTTAACACATGTATCAAATTAATATTCGAAAAAGTTAATTTCGAAAATCAAGACCTAACACCAACATAAACCAACATTGTATTATCTCATACACATGTGTAAGTGAATTATCATGGAAATTAAACAGGAAAATCAGTTTGAAAATACCTTAAGTTCAGAAATACAAGGCAATGTGCACTGTATCAGTCAATACAATCTCAAAAGCCCATTGCCCATTTAAAAACTGAATTCTAATGCAAAATCACAACCCTAATACGATAGGATAATTCTTGATATGAGTTGGTTAACCTATATTCGAATTTAATCATTTAACAGTCGAATATACATTAGGATTCAGGAATTCAGCAATTCAGTCAATATTTGGAAATTATGAAGAAATCCTAATCTCGAAATTCAATTAACAACTAATAACTAATTCAAAAAGGTTTGTATTGATCGTGTACGTGTCTAGGTGAGTGCTCTCGTGTCCACACAAGTCGACACAGACGTGTCCAAATAGAGTTCGAACTAAGAACAGGATACTGGTCGAGCACTGTCTCGTACAGCGAGGACACGAGCTCGCAGAATCGACACAGTGTCCCAGTATCCTCGTTCACGTGTATATGTGTTCGCCAGGGATAGGTCTAGGGGTCCATCACCCTGAATCGGGTCGGGGACGTGTCGTGTCCGAACCACAGGCGCGTATCAAATGCAATTTTTTGCGCGTGCACACAGTGAGGAAATCAGTACGGGCTAGATTGCTTCCTAACCATTCGATAAGATCCTATGAAACTTTAGGGGCTTGGTGTCAGTCACCTAGGGAAGGTCCATGTCAAGTTTCGTGTCACGAAGTGGCGTGTCAGTGAGAAATAGGACACGGGCAGCAGGGCATGTGCACGGGGTCTGTGCGCGTGTGTGCGTGTCCAATTCTGACACGAATATGACACGAAATCCATATCAGTCTTCACAAAATTTATCATACACATATAGACCTAGGTATCTATGTAATTAGTTTTTCAAAACTCGAAAATAAAATCCTTTGTGACATTTTAACAAACACCTACACACACATCATGATACGTGTCCGATACGAACACCAAATGGACACGAAATTTACCCAAACCTTAGGGACAGCTAGGGGACACTTAGGGCTAGCCTAATATGCAAAGAAATCATAATTAAAATATAATTTAAGGGATTTTACCTATAGGTACAATTAGCATGAAAAAGCTTCAAATGGAGGGAGTTCTTCTTGATGGCCAAGTGCTCCAAATTGATCCCAACTGAAATGGCTCTCCACCAACAGTCCATAAACATCAATTAGAACCCAATGCAAAAGACTAGGATGAAAAATGAGGTTAAATGAATAAAATAGGAATTTTGAAGATGGGAACAAACCTTGGTTTTTGTCAAATAGAAAAATGATATAAAAGAGGCAAGAACAATCAAGGAGGAGATTATTTATAGGGAGGGGGAGCCCTATGGCTGGTCATGACAAATAAAATTAGGGTTAGGGTTACAAGTCATGGGCCATGGGCCAAGTTTCATAAGTCATGGAACCAATTCTAAGTCTCAAGCCTATGGACCAAATCACTAAGCCTTCTATTCAAGTCTTGATTCCTACATGACTAACTTAGATTGATTTAAGTTAGACTAGGGTCTCACCATGCTAATCAAGTCACCTTAACTAAAGTCAACATCTAGGTTAGTCTCTTAAGTTACAACTAGCAAAAGTCAAAATCAACAACCGTCAATCCAATAAATAATCAAATAATTCTAATAAGTCAAAATGACCAAATTACCCCTAGGCTAAAAATGATAAATGAAATACCCTAATCACATGGCTAGGCTCTAGGTCAAGCTGTCTCTAGGGTTACACTAGCAAAACACCAAAATCACAAGTCATGATTTTAAATAGTTTTAAAATGATTAAAAATCACCAAAAATTATATTATTATTTAAATATAATATTAAATAAATTAAAACACAAAATTTCAAATTTTCCCTCATTTTAGAAAACTGGGTGTTACAATTTGAGCCGCATGGACGTCCTTTATTCTGGGCCGCATGGAGGCCCTTGCAATTGAGCCGTATGAAGGCCCTTGCAACTGAGCCTCATAGAGACCCTTGCAACTGAGCCGCATAGAAGTCCTTGCAACTGAGACACATAAAGAGTTTTGAAAATGGATCGTGCCAGCTGCAAAGAGTTTCCTCGCCTCTCTAGGAGCACGTCGAGGGTCATCATTTCTACTTTATGTCAGAGCTGTCAATCGATCATTGTCAGAGCTGCCACTGTGTCAGGGTAATTAATGAGCCAACTACTCAGAGCATTTATGGTCCGCTGCATGAGGCCACGTGGCTTCCTCTTCATCTTTTTGAGCCGCATGAAGCTCTCGAGCCTTTTGAATCGCATGAAGGCTCCTTCAGCTATGAACTGTATGGAGCTGATTTCCTGGCCGCATAAGAATTTATTTATATTTTTCCATGCTTCTACAGGGCTGTCGGGTTATAGGGAGAGAGGGAGAGAGTATTTGAGAGAGAGATGAGAGGGAAGAGAGAGAGAGAGAACCGAAAGGGAGAGGGGGAGTATGGCTGTAGTTTATTAGGGTGATAGGAGAGAGAGTGAATGAGAGGGGGTGTTTCCTAGGTAATAGGGAGTTATGGTGGTAGGGTGTGTGTGTTTGAAATTAGAGAGAGAGAAAGAAAGAGTGATGTGACATGTGGTGTAAGAAAGAGTGATGTGACATGTGGTGTGTGGTGTTTTGTAGGATCTATTGGTGTTGTGTGTTTGGGTAGGGATGAGAGAGAGTGTCATGGTGCTTGGGTTGGGTCCAATTGAGTTGGGTTGGGTCACAATTGAGTCTAATTGGGTCTTAGTAATTAAAATGACTTAAATTAGCCATTTATAATCATGGTTAAATAAATAGTGCATGGGGGCTCAATTGGATCGGTCACTAGTGGCATGTGTAGTAGGCTCAAAATGGTCCGTATCCATAGCTTGGGTCGAAAAGTTTGGGTCAAAATGGTGTCTCCAATACAAGTTGGAATTAAATGTGACTTGGTAGGGTAAATCGAGATTAGGTCAAATGTTCGGAAAGTTGTGCGATAAAAATGAAGCACAAGAGGGTGTGTCTGAGTGGAACACGAAGGTCATGGGTGCAGAGCGTCTTGAGTATATCATGCACGAAAAGTTGGTTTGGAGAAAATGACCAGTCCTGTGCTCCTAATTTGAAAGTCACAGTAACGTGTCGACAATAATCAAAAATAAAAGTAAGAAATTATTAATACCTTAGAAAATCATAATTAATCATATTAAATCCCTAATTGCTCTAATTAAATATAATAAAAATTTTAGAGAGCTTACACAAACAAACACAAACTCTCTAACGAAGGACTACGACTGATCAAGAGGAGGAGCACCACCATTCATCTGGGATAGCAAGAACTCATACTACTCTGTAAGCATCACCGATGATGATAAAGGAGGTAGTGTAATCGATGGAGTCGTTGTCGATACCGACGGACCAGGAGGACGTGTCTGCTCCAATGCATCAAGTCTAGCATTGTATATATCCAAGGTAGATGCCAGTCTTATACTATTGTGAGCCATCACATCCTGTAGCTTCAAAACTGATCATTCATGGACATCTGCATCCTCTACAGTACCGTAGTACTATGATCTGTTCTCTCGTCCATCTCTATGATGGTGCGCTCGAGCATATCAAATCGTGCATTGAGCGTCGCATCATCCATCTGCGACTGAGATTGGAGTTGCTTCGTAATCCTCCTTAGCATCTCGTCACGCAGTTCAACAACTTGTCGGGAAAATCTCTCCTCGACTCGGTCGACTCCTGTGAGGGCTGCGGGGAATACACACTGGCAGAGGGCACCCTGGGTGACTGCGTCATAACAAAGGTACCGCAGGATTCCGTATCGTAGTACGTACCCATCTGAAGAGCACCAATGACGGTCATCTAGAGCTTGTCCGCCGACGAAGCTGGAGAGGGCTGCAAAGAAGTTCCAGCCCCCTCTACAGGTGCACTAGCACTCCCCCGCTCATGTAGCCCAAGATACTCATCCTAGAAAAGTATGCATCTTAATAACTATACTTTTTACTATACATTTGTTGTAGTTTCTAATGTCTAAGTTACTTATTACTAACTATATGGATATCTATTTTCATATTTTTTAAGTTATATTAAAGTTAACGAAACACAAAGTAATACTTACATAGCTCTGTATGGCCCTCTGATCGATGAGGTTTTTGTCCTTCATATGGGTGGCCAGGAAGACGGTCACCATGTTGGCATCCTCACCCTTCCGTACCTATTAAAAATATTTTTTTTGTTATTAAAATTAAACATTTTTCCTACTTTCTTTAAAATAATATATATTTAATAAAATATATACCAAATGACAAAAATGTTCTGTCATGGGAATCGACCCACCACACCACTTTCATGCCCTCGTCCTAGCCACCTTCGCCTTCTACGAACGATCCTTGTACCGAGCATCGTCGAATCTATCCTTCATCGCGGTCCACTGTTCAGGCATGATCCAACCTTAAATCGGTTTTTTGGAGTGATGATGAGCCTTCTGGCGGTCGATCACATCACAAATCAATTTAGCAGCAACGGTTTGAAACTGCTTCTCGATTTGCTCAGCCGTGTAGTGGATAAAAATATGTTCTCTATAAGAAGTAAAATAATAAGTTATATAATATGCATAAGAGATAATTGATATTAAAAGAAAATATACTTTAATTACCGTAAGGTGGGAAAACCAGAATGCCTTTCTATCGTCCGGGGCATCCGAATAGTTGATCCATGTCCCACCATAGTTCTGCCTTAAAAAATTCCCTAATGCTCCCTATATTATATTCATAAAAAAATTAAAATATATTTATACATGCATAAGAAAATTAAAACAAATTAATAGGCCCGTCGACCCGAATCTCCATCCTTATCTCCTCCTGAGGAGTACACGGAGGATCGCTCTGAAACGAAGAGGGCGAAGGTGCATTCGGCAAGGCCTGCTCCTTGTTCTCTATGGTATCATCAGCATGAGGAATATTGGAGGGAGGAGTAGTCTTAGGCTTGGAACAGCTCGTCCCAAGAGTACTGCCAGTAGGAGATAGAAGTGGTTGATAGACTGGAGTACTCGGAGACGAGGACCCAGTACCATGTCTTGAAGGATAACTGGTCACCCTAGGAATGATGGATGATGTGGCATGTCCTCTAGGTATACCTCTGGAATAACCCAATGATCTGCGTCTCTGTCACACCTAACTTATGATAAACAAAATAAAAGTTACAAGGAAGCCGTTTAAATATAGTACATATCACAAAATAAAAAGAAGGTGACAAATATAATACATAGCCAAAGTTTAGATAATAAACTAGAAACATCCAAAAACTTCCAAGTCTAGATAATAAACCAGAAACTTTTTGAAACATCCCAAATTCTAGATAATAAACCATAAACATCCAAGTTTAGATAATCCAGAAAGATAGTACAACGATAAGTCAACCGGAGACAAATTCGAACAAAAGTCCTATCATATAACTCTATGTTGTATGATGGGGTAGATACCCATCCCTCATATACTGTTCATAAGCAGGGTGTAGGTGATCAAGATCTGGTACCACTCCCCCAGGAGCTGGGTGAGTGGAACTCCCAACGTCGCTCGGTACCGATGGCACTTCCTCCTTAACAGTAGAAGGGGCCACTTCTGCCTTAACATCAATCTATGCTTTAGGTGCCACTCCCTCCTTAACAGTAGGAGAAACCACTTTGTCCTTAACAATAGGAGGTACTATTTCCTCCTCAACAGCAATCTGTACCTCTCTCAAGCGACGTACTCCGGTCATAGGTGTCATCTAGTAAGATTGATAAAAATATAGAGATTAGTGGTCTAACAAATATAAATATATGGAAGTTACATGTTATATGTAGTTTCAAATTTTACATGACAAAGTTTACATTTTTATTTTCAATCGTCTTCTAAAAATGAATCTTTTTCGTTTTCCTTGTCCTCCTCTTCCTCTTCCTCCTCCTCTTTACTTTTATCTACTTCATCTTTCTCTTTGGATATTTTTACCTCTTCTATATGATTAGACGTCTAATGAGAAACTTCCGTTGAGTCCACATCTGTAATATTTGTTACAAGATGTAGCTCATCCTCCTGTTAGGTTGTTTAGCCAATGTCAAAGGTATTTCTAGCTTTGGTCTTGCATATTGTCCACCAGTCTGACCTCGTTGTTCCCCGTTTAGGATAAGTTGTGAAGTACACGAGATGAGACTGACTTGATAAAATAATTGGTTCGTAGCTTTGATATCGAGGTCGGTAGTTTAAATCCATGATACCATGCTTGTATTTTTTAACCTTGATCTTGGATCAGATCTAACCAATCACACTTGAATAACACAATCTTAGCAGGCTCTATGCCATATTTATATGTAAACTCAACAATCTTTTATAAGACACCAAAGAAATCATTGCCTGGATTGACATCTTTATTGTTTGTAGATTTGATACACAAACAAAAGATTTTTATGGAATCAAGATCCAAAAAGCTCTCTCTGATCGGGAAATTTGTTGACTTGAACCTAAACCCCTTCACACAATAGCTTGGTCATATTTTGACGCTATAAATTGTCCCCTTGGCTAAAGTTCTAATAGATTGATTCTTTAGTATTGTATTTGGACGACCGACCTAAATACTACAAGATAAGAAATTAAGTTCAACGTTCCATTAATTATTGTGTAAAGTGCATGTACAAAAAGTAATTACCACGTTACTTGCATATGCACTCAACCAGGAAGGAAATAATGTCTCATTTCCTATTCTACTTCTTCATCTGTTAAGTATGGTCTTCGTGACCTAACCTCATCATTAAATGTGCTAAAAAATAATAACTCATAGTCCAATTAGTGTAATATTACTATCGGATACTATTACATTAAGATGGCATGAACATGGACATATTAATTACTTACCCCTCGAGCTTCTCCATTTTATCCTTGTCAAAATTGAGTAATATATAGGATTGAGTATCCCTTAGCTCGTCGTCATTCAGAAATATCTTCTTCATTTTTTAGACGATTGATGATCAACTTAGAAGAACAAAAATCTCTAAAGAATATGCTAAGCTCTGTCAAAGGATCCCAAACGACATGCGATAATAATTCCCAAAACACGATCGGAATTAACCTCTTCATAAGTACGTGACAGACGTGGCTCTTCATTCCCATCAGTTTGTTCTCCTTTGTGTCGACTTATCTTCACAGATTTGATGCGTACCCTTCAGGAAATTTTAGGCCCTGAATCTACCTACAACGTCTTTCTTTATCCTACTTTCTAGTAAAAAAATGCCTTAGGCTTCTTATACTTCTTATTGCCTTCCTATATCAAATGCAACGCATGATGTCTGCATATATCTTCTAAGTCCAACCTAGCCTTGGGATTGTCTTTCGTTTTTCCCTTTATGTCTCTGACAATATTAATTATTTTGTCAAATATATTCTTCTCAATATGCATGACATCAAGGTTATATTTGATCATATTGGTGTTCCGATATGGTAGGTCCCAGAATATACTCATCTTCATCCAGTTATGAGTGCGACCAAATCTATCAAACTTTTAACCTTTGTAGGCTCTTCGATAGCACTTACAAAATCTTTGATCTCCTTTCATATCGTGTCTTCGGTCCACCTTAGCGGTGGATTGGCCTTCTCTACAACATCGATACGAAAAGCATTCATGTTTCCCCAGAATGGATGATCCTTCAGCAGGAAATGTCGATGATAGTCAAAGAAGCATGATTTTCCTCCGTGTTTCAAAAAGACAACCTTCCTGCGGTCCATACAATATGAACGTGAGAGATGACAATGAGTGCTTCATCCCGATAAGATTCCATAAGTGAGAAAGTTGTTGATGGTCGCACAGGTAGGTAAGGAGTGATATTAGCGTCAACTAATACTGTGAATATACTAGCATATTCCCGCCCAAACCAGAGACTAATTTGCAGATGATAATGGAATATCTACTAGTATAGCCTGTACCATGGCAAAAGTGAGGCTGAGGACAGGGTAATCTCATGAACATACTAATAGTTTTTCCCGTCTAGGAGAAGTACAAGATCATGTTCATGATTCATATGACTCGTATCTCACATGCAAGTCCTCTAACTAACACAACTAGTCATATATGATCCGTCATAAGAATCCCTTATTGTAGTGTCCCGCTCCCGTTGGGGAGAAGCACTATGTAATAGGCTTGTAGCAAGTCAGACATGGTTGGAATATAGATGGCTAGTCTGACTCAGCTACGAGTTTGGTATACGAAAACCATGGCATCAATAAAATCAATTTGGACGAATGATATGAGTACCGTTCCAACTAATGGATCGGCTACTACTGGAATAAGATCTAGATGCAGTGGACTATATCTTGGCGAATGAACTCTAAAGAGAGCGACGCAACCGATTTGCTGTTGGTTTTGTTGGTTTTCTTGGCTTTCTGAATGATTTGTTGCTTGGGTTTGATATATGCTTTTGCGGCGATTTTCGAATACGTCTTTGGAAATTTCGAAGGAAGTATTGAAGAAGGGATTCTAATTCAATGCTCGTGCCATTGTAGGAGTTCGTGTAACTAACGCTTGACCGTCGTAAAGCGATCTCCTACTCTCAGTACAATCTCTTTAGGTGGGTGGTTCTTCAGCCCCTTCTTTTCTACTACATCCCGGCAACAAATTCTTAAAGTTCAATATTCAAATCGATAAGGCTAACTGGATGTATGCTTTGCCACTAAGATCAAGAACTTGGGATAATTATAACAATTTGGAGAAATTAACTCTGAATTTATAAGTTTCACACCAAAAAGAGAAATGATAAAGTTCTAGAAAAAATATAGAAATAATTCATGTCCTGTAAAACATAATGAAGAGGCATTGGTTGCGGTATATTACGCCTCAGAGAATTTGGTGCCTACGAGACGCTAAATCAGAATGTACGGCTTCGGGGAAAAAAACTCTTGTACGAGTAGAAATGATTATGTTGTTTAATACTTTCCACACTATGCAATTTACTTCATACATATTAAATTGTTCATGCATTTGCATGGTCAAGGATGACTTGTGCACAAGGTAAGCTTTCCTCAAAACGGTACCCGGGGCGCTGGGACCGAATCGACCTAGGAGAAAATTATGGAATCGTGCTTCAGCACGAGGCATTGCGAGACCCCCAGTTAGGCTCTCAACCTGGACTGGTAGGGCACATTGCAATGCTACGTAATCATCCTTTATGGTGTCGATATCACTAATGACCACATATAAGATAGATTGCATGCTCACCTATTATCTTGTGCAGGTCTTAAGTATTATATCTATTTTGTGCAGGAAAGGAGCATGACAGTTGTAAGATAAGTTGAGATTGGTTATGTTGTTTACTGTTTAAAATGTGCCTTCGATATAAACTGCAAATCATATAGTTCTAAATAGAAAGATCACTTCGTATGCTTCAATCCTTAATAAGAAGTGTCGGTTTAGATGAGTGGGTTCGTCCCATCCACTAGCAAGTGTGCTAACCCCCAACTCCCCAGGTGATGAGCGCGCTGCGGGAGCTCGAGACTAGAATAAAGCTGAAGAATGGAAGGCGACTCGAAGATATTCTATTTTGAAGTATTTTGAAGCCCAATTCAGATCGAAGGCTTTTGTTTAAATGTATAAAGGGGCATGAATGTATGGAATGACAAGAATTATTTTATGGTAGCTTGTCGAGAGTTTTTCTTTTGGTATTTTCAAAGATGTAGCCGCAACGGCATATGAATTGTAGAAATGACCTTGCACATACTTTGCAAGTTTGATGAATAAAAAGCTAAATTTCTTCCTATTCTGCGTCTTTAACTCTCTGTATTGTTTTATTTTAACTCGTCGTCTCAAAAGAATTTTCAAGTGCACGTTCTTGCCTTCTATAAGTCCAATAAATACTTGTACGACATCGTGCCCCGACTTTATGGATCGATGTATCTCGAGTCAAGACGAGGATGACCGATTTGGCAAGTCGGGACGTGACAAGTTGGTATCAGAGCGTGATTCACACCTCGAACCTTTCAAAAACATTATCTTTTAGATGCTATTGCAATTTTTCTAAAATTATGCTTTTCGACATATACGGCATAAAATAATTGTTCTACACAGATAAGCCCGTAGATATTTTGAGAATACTAACATGTTTGCTCAATTTTATAGGAATACTGAAGATAGTGGGTGTCCCCGCTGTCAATGCCACGTTGATTAGCACGGATAGTACCGAGGTTGTGACACCTAGAAAATCTGCCATGGAGCGATTACTACACCTCATGGAAGTCCAACGGCGCCAGGCGGAGATGCAGTAACAGCAGCTACAAGCACAGATGCAGGCCCAAATTAGTGCCCAACAGAAGTAGATGGAGGCACTGACCAGAACCGTGAACACCATAGTAACCCACTAGAATTCGGTGACCGCCGCGTCAGAAGAAGAAGTGCAACTATTACCGACGAAGCATATGTCTTCCTCTTCTATGTTCAAGGCGACCGAATTCAAGAAGATGAACCTGCCTGACTTTAACGGCCGAGCAGAGCCTGACGAAGTCATAGGGGTGGCTAGTGAAGATTGAGGGCCTGTTCAATCTCCTCAACATCAAGTGGTCCAAGAGAGTTGGGTTGTGCAGCCTTGCAGCTAAACTTAAGGGCCTACGACTGGTGGGAGGCGAAGAAACATGACCTCCACAAAGCCAACCCCAACACCAAGATCTCGTAGGAGATGTTCAAACTGGCCTTCCTCGAGCAGTATATTCCCTATGCCCTTCGTCGACAGAAGGAAGACGAATTCATGTCCTTGAAGCATAGAAATATGTCAGTCGAAGATTACAATGCAAAGTACACAAAACTTGTAAAGTTTGTCGGGGCCTTCCTGCTGAAAAAGGAAGCATGGTTCGAGTACTTTAAACAAGGCCGAAATGACGATCTGCGTCAGAACGTCATGAATCAAAGATGTCAGACCAACTAAGAGTCATGCAATGCTGCCCCTAATAGTGAACGTATCTATGGTCGGGCTTCACAAAGGACCAGGTCAAGCATCCGTAACAACTTCAACAAACATCCTCATGATGTGAAAGAAACTGGTGTGGCAAAGAGCCAGAATACATTCGAGTATTAGGGGCCTCATCCCGGAGTATGGTGCCATCGATATGGCAAGATGGGACATCTGGCGGTCGATTGCCAAAGGGGATGCTTCAAGTGTGGCCAGCTAGGCCACAAGGCGACAGATTATCGAATGGGAAGGGCGAACCAACATCTACCAAGGAACATCCAAAATCAGAACAGGATTCCTCCTGTCCATGGCATAAACGTAGTGCCCATGAACCCAAAAAATTGCCATGAGTCGCAAGGCCGATTCCATGCACTGACTCAAGATGAAACATTCGTGTCCAACACTGTTGTGACAGGTATATTACTCTATAAAAATATGCCTGCTACTGTAAAATTCGGGTGCTACGTATAGTTTCATATTTGCTGACTTTGTAGATAAAAATTAATTACCAATAAAATTATTAGATATGAATCTTAGCGTTAGCACTCCATCGGAATTAGATATGCCCGCCACTCAAATTTTTAGGGATGGTTACATCTACATCGGAAGGAAAAATCCAACCTTAGAAGTTATCGTCCTCGACATCAAGGAGTACGATATAACCCTCGACATGGATTGGTTGGGTGCATGCCACGCAACTATCGAGTGTATGAAGAAAAGAGTTTTGTTTTTCCTTTCTGGCAAAACTGAGTTCACCTATTCGTGTAGAGCAGTGTCAAAGATAGCAATGGTAATATCGATAATTTTGGTAAGACGCATGTTGCATTCTAGTTGCAGCGGGTACCTAGCATCAGTTTGAGATAAGAAAAAGGAGCCTGCAGGTACGACACAGACTGAAGTTGTGGTAGAATTTCTAGATGTGTTTCCAGACGAGTTGCCAGGGATGACGTCGAGTCGAGAAATAGAATTCAGTATTAACACATTTTCGGACACTCGCGATACCTAAAGCACCCTATCCTATGGCGCTGACGGAGCTGAAGGAACTAAAAACATAGCTACAAGAGTTTTTAGATCGTGGATATATTCTCCCTAGTGTCTCCCCGTGGGTTGCTCCAATATTGTTTGTAAAGAAAAAGGATGGATTGATGCGGTTGTGCATCGACTCTCAGGAACTTAACAAAGCCACGGTTCGAAAAAATTACCCGTCGCCGAAGATAGATGATTTGTTTGATTAGTTGCAAGGGGCAACGATATTTTCCAAGATTGATCTTCGCTCAGGCTACTATCAATTGAAGATCAAGTCCGAGGACGTGCCGAAGTCCGCTTTCTGAACTTGATACGGTCACTACGAATTCCTATTATGCCTTTCGACTTGACAAACGCTCATGCCACTTTCATGGATCTGATGAACCGGGTGTTCCGACCGTCCATAGACAAATTTGTCATCGTATTCACCGACGACATTCTCATATATTCGAAAAGCAAGGATGAGCACGTGGAGCATTTGAAGACGGTGCTACAGACTCTGCGTAAACATCAATTTTATGCCAAACTAAGTAAATATGAGTTCTGGATGAGCAGTATGACATTGCTTGGGTACGTTATTTTAGCTGAAGGCATCACAGTGGACCCAAAGAAAATTGAAGCGATAGTTGAGTGGAATCGGTAGGCGACATCTAATGTTTTTTCGGCTTGGCAGGCTACGACCGAAGGTTTATGAAAGACTTTGCCAAGATTGCTTCACCTCTGACTCGCCTCACCCAGAAGGGAGTCGCATTCGAGTGGAACGATGACTGTAAATCTAGCTTTCAGGAGTTAAAGAAACGACTTGTCTCGACTCCAATCCTTACACTTTCGGACAGACCAGAAGGGTTTCAGATATTCAGTGATGCATCGAGAATTGGCTTAGGATGCGTGCTCATGCAAAGGGATAAGGTGATTTCATTTGTTTCGAGGCAATTGAAGCAACACGAAAAGAATTACCCTACGTATGATCTTAAGCTAGTGGCGATTATGTTTGCGTTGTAGCTATGGCGGCACTATCTTTACGATGTGGCTTGCAGCATCTATACGGATCATAAAAGCCTCAAATATATTTTTACCCAACGAGACTTGAACTTACGGTAGTGGCATTGGCTCGAACTTATCAAAGACTATGATCTAACTATAGAGTACACGCCGGGTAAAGGAAATATTATAGCGAATGCTCCGAGCAAAATATTTACAGGGTGCCTGGCTATCAATCGTGATATACAGCAAAACTTGGCATAAATAGGCATCGAACTCCGAATTCGATACCATGGAGCACAATTGGCCCAATTGCACCTTGAGTCGAGCTTGCACAACAAGATAAAGTCCACACAGGAGGATGACCCATTCCTGAAAAAGATGCGTGAGCTAATTTTGACAGGGAAGGTGACTGACTTTGTGGTGGATGAGGGCAGAATGACGTGGATGAAGGGGAGAATATGCGTGCCGGACCTTGCCGAACTTAGGAAAGAAATTCTGACGGAGAAATCATGCATATTGAATGTCTCTCTCTTAAAGCGTTTCTTTTTTTAAACCTTACGGTTGTCAGGTGGACACCGTGCTAAGGCTTTAAAATGGAAGAAATGAACTTTAATAAGAATACCTAAAATTTTGAATTAGTTTCCTGCTTCCGAAAATATGTCTCTGAATTTTATTTTAAAATTTGTTTGTACTATTATTTTTGGATATAACATGTAAAGGTGGAGTAGTTAATTGTTTCAAATCAATTATCCCCTTGACATGCCATATATCTAGAATACATTTTTCTTTGGACATTTATCTAGTTATGTTTTCAAAATGGGTTTATTTATGATTTATGGATTCGAATAGCCAGCTTTCAGTCTAAGGACTAAATAGACGCATTCGAACAATTTTTTCTTATGCAACTTCTTATAATAAATTCTGTATTTTAAAAGTCTTTCTGATTTCTCCCTGATTTATTGAATATGTCCATTATTAGCATTAAAGACAGCTTTCAAAAATATTTTACTTAAACGAAATAATTTGTGTAATATTTTTTATTAAAGACATATTCTCTTCATCTTTAAGCGTTTATTTATTAGATATTTCTGTTTCTTACCTAAAGATGATATTTATTTTGAGTTTGGAATTTTATATGCATTTGATCAAAGGAAAGAAAGATGCATATCTTGGATATCCCTTAGATCTTGTGATTATTTATTTTATCTATTTTATGCATATAAATTATTTTTGAACTATACACGCATATTTTAAGGGGGAGCAAATTAATTGTTTCAAATTTTTTATACCCTTAATATGTGGTATACCTAGTTTATCATTGACATATATTCTCTTATTTAAATATCTTGTTGAGTTGGCCATGATATTTGTATTTGTATTGAGTTTATGAAAGAATATATGATTTTAATATTTATTTTTAATTCTCTCATTTTTTGAGTTTCTAAAAGTTATCCTGCCAAAATTAATTTAATTTATTGATAATCCTTTTGAGTTTAAACTGATTTTGCATTTCTTATTAAGATTTTATCTCAAAGTTCATGATTATCTATATTTAGACTGATCATACTTTGCGGGGGAGCATTAAAGTCGACTGAATTTTTCCTTCTCAAGTATTTTGTCTTCATTGCCTTCATGTTTATCTAATGGATATACATATATCATGCTATGGTAATTGTATGGACAAATTATGAATCTTATTTTTTGTGATCATTGTTAAAAGTCTTATTATATTTTTATATTTTTTTATTTGGTATATACTAGATCTGCGATTTTTTATGGATTATTTATGACCAATAATAGGATTCTACGTTATTGATATCTACTTATTAAAGTCTATTTCAAAACTACAGTTATATTTATTCATCATATTGAGTTTTGAATGTCATTTTTGGATTTCTAGTTGGTAAGCTATGTATTGCTTGATTTCAGTGTTCTTTGTTAAAGTTCAACCAACTATGTTGTGTTTTGATAAGTTTTTTCTACTTTAGTTATGCAATTTTCTAAAATTTGTCGTTCCACTGTTCTCCTAATCCTTGATCATGATTATTTTTGCTTTCCTCCTTTAATTATGCTTGAGTTCATTTTAGCTCTAATTACGGAGGAGCTTATTTTTGATCATGTCAAAGGGGAAGAAATAAGTTTAAGTCAGAACACAATATTCTAGTATTATGTGTTTATTAGTGATACAAGCATCTATTGTATATATATTAAACTTAATCGATTTGCCATAATAATAAAGGGAGAGATTGTTAGCCCAATAATTATATCATATTTTTGAATATGGCTAATCCATTCAGTTTCCCATAATGACATCACTAATATTCATGTAATCACATCATGTTACTACTTTAACTTAGCATTGTCCTAATCTTCTGTATCAGTCATATTGTTTTGTTTGCCTAACATGTATTTGTAGAAATGTTGTAAGCATGATCAAACAAGATCATACCAGGACATATGCAATAGAGAATTATTGATGGACCAAAGACGGCGTTATACAAGAAGATTTCTCTGAACCGCCTAACGACCTATCCGGAGCCTCGCATCGGGGGTTCCGCTGCCCGGTCAGCAGACAGGGGTCGAGGGGGCAGCGCCACCCGTGGGGGTTCGGGGGCGAAGCCACCGAAAGGTATTCAGATTTCCAGATTTGTTTATCTTTCGACGACCGCCGTCAAGTGAAAAAGGCGTCTTCAAGTCTACTCAAATATTTGAAGAAAGACGTCATCAAAGGGCTTTTGGTTTTCCTATTTTATCAATATAATTTTTCATATTTATTGAGTCTAGGAATTAGGAATACGATGTACACTGCATCGTACTGGCAAATAGGTTATCCAAGAAACGTTTTTTAAAATACCCTTTCATTTTGAAAAGAAGCCCACTTACAAAAGCCTAAACTACTTCCTAACTATTTGACTTTTCAAAAAGCCCAAAAACCAATTTGCAAAAACCCTGACAGAACTCCAGGCAAATTTCGCACGAGTTCGGCCGAATCCGGCCAGAGTTCGGTTAGTGGACGTTGGATTTTGAATATGGTCCTCCTGCAGTTACGGATCTTGCAGAGATTTTCTTATAGAGTTTTATCCGAATTCTGCCCGAATTCTGTCAGAATTTTGCCTTTGGAAAAACTATAAATAGAGAAGAATTTCGATCATTTCAACACACCAATTCACTTTTATATCTCTTCTCTATAAGCCTACTACTTCTTCCAAAGTGTTCTGAGCTATTCATTTTCAAATCCCAAGCCAGTTACAATCCTCTTGTCGATTTGCCAGTACGGTATGGTATAGAAGTTTTAGAGTGATTGTAATCAGATGCTTGATTGAGGGTACACACTTCACAATTGAAGTTGGTCGAGTACTTCGGATCAAAGCTCGCGTTGTAGAAGTTGCAAGAACTTCGAATGAAAACTTGTGGTGATTTTCCATAGTAGATTCAACTGGAAGCTAGAGTTCTTCCGACTGGACTAGTCCTCACAAGAGGAAAACCAGTATATATCCTTGTGTTTGCTCTCTACTCTCTACTTTTCATTTACATATCTGTGATATATATATTATGTGATCTTGTTACTAACATTTTTAAATAGTTAATTTTCGCTGCCTACTCTATTCATCCCCCTCTAGAGTATTGCTCTTTACAACTCGTTCCTACAATCGGTCCTACAAAGGTCGAGCACCAAAGACCAGGTGGGGAGCTATAGAACCTTGACATTCTAGTATGGAGGTGGAACGACATATCTATGGATTTTATCGTGGGCCTTTTGAAAATGCCATGGGAAAATGACGCAATTTGGGTTAATGTCGATCGATTGACCAAATCCGCTCACTTTATCGCTATCAAAGTATCATGGAGCATCTATTGGTTAGCTCAGATCTATGTCGATAAGATTGTCCGACTCCACGGGTACCTGCCACAATTATTTTGGACAGAGATGTATGATTCTTATCACATTTCTGGATGACTCTGCAAGCGACGATGGGCACCAAGCTAAACCTTAGCTCCGCGTACCACCAGCAAATCGATGGCCTGACAGAAAGGGTAAATTAGATCCTTGAAGATATGTTGTATCTGTGTGTAATTGATCTGAAGACTAGTTGGGACACGTATTTGTCGCTTGCAAAGTTTACATACAACAACAGTTATCAATTAAGGATCCAGATGGATCCATACGAGGTGCTTTACAGGAAGAAGTGCCAATATCTGATTTGTTAGGACGAAGTCAGGGAGCGACAGGTGTTCGAGCCAGAACTAGTTGAATAAGCCGTTGAAAAGGTCCGCATGATTCGAGATAGGCTCCGTATTGCTCAGAGTCGACAGAAAAGTTATGCAGATACTCGTCGGCTACCGTTAAAGTTCTTGGTCGGGAACCATGTGTTTCTGAAGGTGATGCCGATGTGGGGCGTCTTGCGATTCAGAGTAAAGGGCAAACTAAGTCCGAGATTTGTAGGTCCCTTCGAGATTTTTGAAAGAGTAGCGACAGTTACTTACCGGATTGTGCTACCTCCTGACATGGCTAAAGTGCACGACGTCTTCCACGTATCCCAACTTCGGAAGTACGTGCATGACCCAGGTCATGTGGTTAGCTTCGATCAGTGGGAGTTGCGCCCTAATCTATCATACTCGGAGGAGCCCGTACAAATTTTGGACCATAAAAAAGGATCCTGCAGAGCCGATCGATGTCCTTGGTTCACGTACTCTAGCACAACCATTCAGTTGAGGAGTCGACGTGGGAACTAGAGGCAGAAATGAAGAAGAAGTACCCTTCACTTTTCATCGACGAAGGTCAGACCCTTATTCTTATGTTTCGGGACGAAACATTTTTTTAGTGGTATATTATGTAGTGCCCCGCCCCTGTTGGAGCGAAGTACTAAGTAATAAGCTCGTGATAAGTGAGACATAGTTGGGAACATAAATGGCTAGTCTGACTCAGCGACGAGTTTGGTATACGAAAACCATGGCAACAATAAAATCGATTTAGACGAATGATATGAGTACCATTCCAACTAATGGTGTAAACCCCCTTATAATTTAAAGAAATATTTAAATTATTTTTGGATTTTATTTAATTCTAATTTATTTTTATCTTATTTATATTATATAAAAGGACTATAGCCATGGTTGAGTTTGAATATGCAAGACGACTAGAAAGTATGACATGCCTAGCATGGTCGGGTGCTTTAACTAGTATGCTAGCAATGTTAGGAATGACATGGTCTTATTGTAATCTCTTGCATGTTAACCATTCAAATTATGGCACAAGTTATATTTTTATTTAATTAATTAGTTAAGAAAGCCTTTATGACTTTTTAGGAGACCCGGTTGCACCATACCTCCCCAAACCTCTTCCAAGCCAAATCCAACCCTATGTAGGTATGTTGGGCATTAATAAATATTAATAATTACATTTATTTGTATTTAATTCAGATTTTGTAGTATAATTACATAGACAGAATTAAATAGTTCTATATTAGGAAACCTCTTTTTAAATCCTCAATCCAATCAACTTGCCAACTCACCAAACAACCAAATCATGCCAAGTGGACCCCCAAAATGATAATTTTGGCCAAGCAACCCCCCCATGGCCGAATGCATCAAATTAAATAGGATTTAAATCCTAGATTGCTTAAAATTCATTTAAGGATATGTTAAAATATACCAACTTATCCCAACCCTTAACCAAATCCAAATCTTTCTCTCCCTCACCTTTGGCCGAACAAAACCCCTATCCCTCTCCATAATTTCTGCAACAACAAACTCCCTATAGCATCTATACATAAACTCCTCCATTGCACATCTTTCCATCCTTCACAAAAACTCATCTCCTCTCCCATACATCCCCGAAATCCCTCAAAACAAACCCTAAAAACTCCATCTCCCCCATCCAATCCTCTATAGCCATTATCAACTCTCCCATGCTCACCAAGAGATGATTAGCAAGCGAGGATAGCGGAAAAGATTGGGGCTTTGGTGAAGAGAAGTCATCATCACCCTTTCTAGCAAGGATCTTCGGTAAGAACCCAATTCTTTTCTTCTAAAAACCTTTGCTAAAATTTTGTAGAAAATATATTATTAAATCTGTAGAAATTATATTTTGATGACTTTTGTTATATTTAATCATCCATAAAAGTTTCATGTATTATAGGCATAATATCCATGTGCCGGTAGGGTCAAAATTAACACCATTGTGAAGGAACTAATAGTTATTGATGCCTATTCTTGAAACTGAATTTTATGTGTGTTAATATAAATAAATTAGGATTTTTAAGTATTTTTCTATGATTTTATCAACTCAAATCTGGTCGAGAAAATTGTAGGTCAAAACTAGCTAATTTCGGGTAACCAACTGACCTAGAATGTCCCAAACTTGTAGTATAACTCAACCCTTGTACCTCTGATATTATTCTGTAAAATAAATTATTTTATTGCTGTTTAAAATATATTTTTGGTTATTTTAGCAATTTTGAGTCATTAACTATGTTCCGGGCGAGTTTCGGGTAGACTAGCTGACTTATTAATCAACTAGTCATAAATGTCTTTAGAAATATTAATTCTGGAATTTCAGAGATAAATTTGTAGAAAATTAGTTTAAATATTATTTTTATGATTTTTATATAATTTTTAAGTATGTTATTGAAGTAGGGGCATAACCGACTAATTAAAAGTTAGAAATCCTAAAACTGTGTTTCGATGTCTCATGGAACTTGTGTGTGATTGTATGGATCTAAATAGTTCCACGAGAGATTGAACATAATTTTAACACATTAATTTGACTAATTAAGTCGTATCGTAAGTTTCATAAGTAGTGACTTAATTTAGTTAATTAATTATCTAGGAGCATCGGGTTCCGGAGGCGTGGACGCGGGAGCGTGTTTCATATTTACAGTACGGAATCAGGCAAGATACCTTGCCATTATACTGTTTATTGTCAGTTTACATTTTATTATATCATTGTTCGTTTATTTCCAGTTCTTACAGTTCTGGATTTACTACCTGCTCAGTGATATTAGCTTATTTGTTATTATCCTTTGATTGCATATGGCTTAGAGTTAAGGGACTACCCTTTGTAGTGTATCGCATATACCATGACACAGTTGTACCATGAGGATGTGTGAGATGAGTGGCATGTAGAGGTCCTTGCGTATTGGCTGATCCTAGTGCGCATGCGTTAGGGCTAACTGCTAATAGAGGCATGTTAGGAGACTTAGCAGTTAGTAGAGGTACATGGTCGTGGATGCGACTTGACAGGTACATTGGGTGGAGAGAAAAATACCTGACGTATGGTCTTCTTTGCACTTTCCTGCTTACCTGTGCGCTCCGCCGGAGACGTAGGCTCCAGGTGCCCTTTGACATTTTTCAGAGCGTTATGGACGTAGCCCCTTCCACATGATGCCCTCTGACGATCTTCGGACGTTACGAACGTAGGCCTCTGGTGCCCTATATTGGGACTATGCCGATCCCATTTACAGCCAGGGCTCATGCATCGAAAGGATTGTTTCTCAACTGCATGATCACTTTAGTATGGTTAGGTTACCTATTTATGTCTTGTCACTTTCTTTAATTATGGCATAATTTATATTCAGTATTTATATGGCATGTCTATTGTACTTGTTACGTCCCTCTGAGGACCTGGTTATCTCGCGAGGCGTGTGCTCTTGTCCTTCGTCGGTGTTCTAGCCAAGGCCATGATCTTCTCCATTTCTTCGAGGATGATTGCTCTTGGTTCGTCTTGCTATTTTATCGATCATTTCTTTGTATATCTTCTTTCCTTTAAATTGGTCGGTAGTGGATTTATCTCTGCCCAACTACATGTATAAATGACAAATTCTTGAGTTGATTATAATATTATTCTTTATTATTGTGGATGAGATTTAGTTATCATGGTTTTACTGCATTTTACTGCTTATGTATACATACGAGGTTCCATATATTGGAGTATACTTCGTATATATACAGCTGGCATGGATACGTACCTAGCCCTAAGTATTTTGGGACTGGGGCATTACATATTTTTGTGGTGGCCCATGCAGGTCATGTTTGTCACATCGGTTACGCTACTGTACCGATGTGAACCTGCATATAGGATTAGGATATAGGAATCTCATCCACAAGCTTGACTTCCTCCCTCAATTCTAAATCTCGAACTCTCGTCCGATTATCTTGACTTCCTACTGCTTGATTCCTTTCACTGCAAATCTTATCTTCTTTTGTGCTGAATAGGGAGGTTAGGAGATAACTCATACGAGTATACGTGTTATATTCCTCAATTACTCCATTAGTTGACTTCATAAGTTGAGTAGTATGACTACAACCTACCACCCGTATCCTTTTAACCTAGTATTAAAGTGTAACAGAGTGATAATGAATATATGCTAGTATAGGAGAGATGTTACCTAGAATATAGAGATTTTGTAGCCTATACCCATTGGTCAACTAGGGCCTGATACAAGAACCAGTAGGACGACTGTATACGCAAGCACACCGGCTAAGACTTAGATCCTTGTGAAACTCAAACTATTTATTACTGTTTTCATCGTATTCTTCCGTACTTATACTTTAAACTATCATGAATAACGACGCTATTTATAGCCTAGTTTTGCAAGCTTATTCTTTGTCGAGCTTATTCAGGACATATGTATACTGGGGACGCCCACAAGCATATTATCTAATTAGAATCAATGTATTATGGTCTGATCAACCATAGTGCACTTGGTTCGCTCTTCATATGATTATCCCACGTGGATTGAGATATAAACGTATCTAGGATCTCATCCGCAACTGCATTGACAATTCTTCTTGAATTACACATTCGCCTTTGAATTATGTAATTGTATTCAATGACATCTTTCTTGAACTCTTTATTGCTTTTGTCTTTCACTGATTGGAAAGACGAACGCTCGTATTTGATAGATAAATACAGAGTATCCCCATGCCCATGGTAGTTATATGCACAAGTATAGCAACCATCGGCCAAGCCATATAACTACAACCTTGCCTAAAGTTGCTCGTCCTTCCCTCGACCCTAATAGTAATATCCTGACCTTCTAGTCATTTGAGCTTGAAAGATGAGTAAGATCTTACCCTTGGGTAAACCACAAACCTATGAGACTATCTAATCTCTAGGAATCAATTATTGTGAGTGTCCAAATATTCATCTTGATTCTTGGCTTAACTAGCAACCCGTATGCCTTAACTCAAACCTTACTTGACTAGGCCCCCACAGTTTAGGCAAAAAAGAATAGAACAAAACAAGGACAAGCATTGCAAGGACCGTGGTAGACACCCATTCCAAGATTAGAGATTCAGCAAATGTTACTCTAGGTACAAAATTCTATTATCAAAGAAGTGACACAATATTAGAACAATACATTCACCAGCTTAGCCAAAATTTGTAGCATGATGTACCGTTATTATGTTGTATTAGTAATCAACAAGTGATGCATGAGCACAACATTTAATACCTCTAGAACGCATGTAACTATAGTCTGGCAGGTTTGACACAAATAGAAATTCACGACTTAGTAGTTAGGGATCTTTCCCATGACGTGCTTTAGAGTTCGTTATTCCACCGATAGACTCTCGTATACCATGGACAAGCGGGTCATTCCATCTTATCGACTCAGGTACCACTATATGCAATCATTTCCATTTATTAGGACTCGGGGTACAATCCTCGAAACTGATTCACAACTACCCTATCATGTTATCAATCACATCGTGGCCATGGTATCAATCACATCGTGATATATTACCAAATATCAAGGTACGATATCGCGACTCAAATATTCCTAACCTCATTATTCCTAAAACCATATCCTGGTCTCTAGAGTGAATAGATTGTAAGCCATTCTTACTTTTCGGAATTTGGGGATCACCGATTGATTGAGGTAAATTGGTTCTCACTAGGATGATAAATTAGTGACTCGTGAACTCTCACTTTCTTTTTAGATCTTTTGGTGTCCCTTACCGTGACTTTGATATTTGAAGTATAATACTAGCTGTTACCTTCCAACAAAATTTATATGCAAAACTTAAACGAGTCCACCTTCAAGTAGACATATATGTCCCACACAAACGAACTTTCCAGTGCTCCATTTAAATTACACCACGTATATGACACATTGTTTCCTCAAAACAAACCATAGAGACCCAAATTCGATCTATTCGATTTCACCCATGCAATATCGACCCATTTCCTTAACAAAACTGAATACTCAAGATCTATGCAAGACGTAGCATACCTATGATGCATGCCTTCCAACAAGAAAGCGCATGCCTCCTACATAACACCAAACATCAGCCCACACATATTAGTCGTTATGACTTAGAGTTTTCAAAACACTTGCCTAATCATATTCTATAGCCTGGGTTCTTTAATTATCATTGATTCTCATCACTTGGCCATAAATTTTTCTTCCCTAAGTTTTCAAGCTCACTTCTTTGTTTTCCATGTTAGACGTAGAACGAATCCTTCTGAACCGACACACCTTAGTATATTCAAACAAGAGGTCGCAACTAGCTTGTCAAAAGCATGACCCCTAGAGTGACAATATTTGATTGTAGTAACTTTCTTATAGTTGTTATTGACCAAGAACGTTATAGTGTTATCGAGGCTCACTTAGAATCCAAGACTGTGGTCAGAAGTGTCCATTATTCTCGTGCCCCTCCCTAGAAATCGTCCTCCTCAAGGTCTTGTAATGACGACGATCTTTACAGGTGGCCAACTTCTATAAGTTGGGTAGAGTCTGCAAGGAAGCATACCCCATCTTGTAGAATATGAGGTCAATTGGGATTCCTATGACAACCACCCCTCCATCCTTTCAAAAATTGAGCTAAGATTTGACGTACCTACTCTCCCTCAGTACAAAATCTCACAATTCTTGATATTATGATTATTTTTAATTTCGAGGACGAAATTGTCATAAGTTGGGTAGGATGTAAAATCCCTTATAATTTAAAGAAATATTTAAAAAAATTTTGGATTTTATTTAATTCTAATTTATTTTTATCTTATTTATATTATATAAAAGGACTATAGCCATGGTTGAGTTTGAATATGCAAGACGACTAGAAAGTATGGCATGCCTAGCATGGTCGGGTGCTTTAACTAGTATGCTAGCAATATTAGGAATGCCATGGTCATATTGTAATCTCTTGCATGTTAACCATTCAAATTATGGCACAAGTTATATTTTTATTTAATTAATTAGTTAAGAAAGCCTTTTTGACTTTTTAGGAGACCCGGTTGTACCAAACCTCTCCAAACCTCTTTCAAGCCAAATCCAACCCTATGTAGGCTGTTAGGGTTATATACTAAAAGCATCACTTTTGTAGTAACCTTATTTCCTTAAAATTTTGAATGAGAATCATATGGGCAAATGTTTGCATATTGTATTTGTTGCAAGTGTTAATGCAAATGTCTGATATTCTATATTGTAGATAATATGGTGTGTGGTGTCGCACAGAAGATCATATTATCAGTTTTCTATGGAGTATATAAATAGTTCACAACCTAGATGGACTCGGACAATCTATTGGAAAGGTTGTAGTGTAATCTGGTATTAGTCTATCTTGATTATAGGTTTACACTAGTACACTTTGTGTGTATTGAACAGGACCACTTGAGGTTGTTCTCTTTGTACTGACTACATAAGAGAACAAACACCTCTGTTATTATGGATGCTTGTGCTCTTAATCTGGATATAATAACGGACATATATATACAGTGTGCATTACTTTGACTCATAAAAGAGTGAGATTCATTATGGATCAACAACCTCTATGAATTGGGTAATAACATTGTATGTATGATGGGCTGTTGATTATAAATGGAATCCATGTCCCGATACATCGGGTTGATGATGTCCTCTTAAGGAGCTCATAAGGATTGTTATGTAAACCCTGCAGGTGGATTATATCCGACATGACAAATAAAGTTGAGCGGTACTACTTAAGGATAAAAGATGTCAAATCAATATAGTTGTCAGTAACTTAATTTGATCGACGGACATACAATATCTTAACATGGGGAGCCAAAGGAGCATATAATAAAAGGAGCCCACAAACATAATATGGGATTAGGGAGGTAGTGCAACAATAGCTCATTAGTGGACCGAGCTATTGTTAATGGGCCTGGATTGTGTGTTCGGGCTGAACACGGGATATCCAAATCCGTCAGGAGGCCTAACCCTAATTTCTCCTCATGGTCCCTGCCATAGCCTATATATATCCTCTATTCTCTGGCCGCCAGATTACCGATCATAAATCTGAATTTTTTTCTAAATTCGTGATTCACGTAAGGAGAGAAAGAGAGGGCTGCCAAGGAGAAGAAAAGGTTGGGAGATCGTCGCCCACACGACGTCCAACTCGAGGAAGGAATACGTGCAGAAGATCTTGGGGTCGTCCGCTCGAGATTGCCAAGAATTACTTGTCTTCTTTCCGTCGCAGGTATAATTCGTGAACCCTAGATTCCGCCTATGAAGGGTTAGAACACGTATTAGATCTGTTTAACTTTCTATCGATCAATACGCACACCAAAGGAAGGGTCCTGGGAATCCCCAGTTCCATCAATTGGTATCAGACCCACTTTGGATCTACGTATTGATTGATACGGACATGTCGTGGATGTTGTTGTTGCTGTGGATGTAATTAAAATCACGAGGGTTGATCGTGCTTATTATTTTAATTTTTCAATCTAGATTATGTGTGAACTCCTTCAGGAGGCATAGGATTGATGTAATTTTAATTATTTTTGATCAATCGTGATGGCGGTGGTGGCTATTTCTGACGTCGGACGAGATGCTGGTTTTAAGCAGTCCAGAGGCAGATAGATGATTTTTGATGAAGGAATCGACAGCCAAAACCTTAAAAAAAAGGGGCGCTGCCCCGAATCCCGCGACCTGACCGGGCAGGTCGAACCCCGTATAGATCTGTGCAGCGCCAGATTTTGGATTCGGATAGTTGAGGACGGAGCAACAAAGATGACCATAATAGTTGGATATTTTCTCTTATTTTTGTCATTTTGCTTTTTCTGATTATGCATGTTTATTATTGTGTGGTTGTTTTTTTTGAAAAACCAAGCCTACATTAATAATGGACAACATGGACATAATATCAACTAGTAAAAAAACTCTCATTGTTAAATAACTAAGTGGGAGAGGATTTTTATTTAGTATAAGTCCTATGGTCTCCATTACTGGTTTGTAGGTGATGTAATTATACTTGCGTGTTGGCTTTAGTGCTTTCCTCTATATCGGATGAGTATAATTATGGATCACCAGTACAAACTTCCTTAGGGATAATTGTAGAATGTTACCTAGTATGTGTTCACTTCTCCATATGGAGGAACTCATTACAAGGTAATGGACTTACTATTAAGTAATGGTATACACTTAGATACAAATAATGGTATCCTCCCCATCAGAGTCACTGCTATTATTTGTATGACCAGAGCAAGACCAGCATATTAATTTTATTTGTCATAAAGTTATATTGACATGATAGTAAAATTAATAAGAAAAATCTACTTGAACAAAGTTGAATTTGTATACGTCCACACTATCGTGGCATGCTAAATTTATGGTGTTCAAGGTGTTGGTGAATTTCTTATTATTGTTTTGAGGGAATCAATATTTAGTTAATTCAAAAAGTTTTTTTTGCCCTACATAATTTTATTTATGTGATTCTCAGGATTTCAAAAATGGGTTCTTTCAATCCACTTATGGTGATTCTTAAAGAAAACAAACTTACTGGACCTAATTATATTGACTGAAAATGTACTTTGGATATTGTTCTGACTGCTGAATTCATTTAGAGGTTGCTTAGCATAGCAGCGAAACGAAAGAAGAGAAGCATAAGAAGGGTCCGGCGAGCTGCTATTGGCTTGGATGTGAAAGAATTGGTGTACAAATATGTACTTGTTGAGGAATGCCCACCTAAGCCTGATGCTAACTCTGATGAAGAGGTCAAACAAGCTTATAAGAAGTGGAAAAAGGTAGATGAGATGGTGCGGTGTTACATTCTGGCATTTATGTCAAATGTACTGCAACATCAGCATCAGGCCATGGCCACAGCTTATGACATGATGTATAACCTCAAGGAACTCTTCGGATATCAGAGTAGAGCAGCTAGGCAGTTTGCTATGAAATGTTTGATGAATACAAAAATGGCTGAGGGTACACCAGTAAGGGATCATGTTCTTAAGATGATGGGTCATCTGAATGAGATGGAGATCCTTGGAGCTGAAATTGCTAGGGAAACCCAGGTCGATATCATTCTCTCTGCCTAAAAGTTTTGACAATTTCTGCCTTAATTACAACATGAACAAAAGGTTGTATAGTTTGGCAGAACTTGCAAAAGAGCTACAGGATGCTGAATCTCTCTTTAGGCAGAGTGGTCATGTTTTTGTTTCTGAAAAGGCTTCTACTTCTAAGCCAAAAGGCGGTAAGAAGAAGAATAACATTCAGAAACAGGCAAACTCAGTAAAGATGGGCATGGGACCTCAAGGCACGGTGAAAAAGCCGAAAGGCAAATGTTTCAAGTACAAAGGGTCAGGACATTGGAAGACTGATTGTCCACTTCTCAAACAAGGAAACAAAGAAGGTATATCTCATTTACTAGTAGTTGAAACATGTTTAGCGGTGTTATCTACCGGCACCTGGTGTATAGATACAGGAGCCACTAATCATGTATGCAATACATTGCAGGGGTTTCAGGAAACCAGACGGCTCAGTGATGGAGAGATATGCTTGTTCATGGGTGATGCTACAAAAGTATCGATCATTGCATTAGGAGATGTTACTTTATCTTTTGGTAGAAATAAGTCTTTGACATTGAGAGATTGTCTTTGTGCACCTTCACTTAGAAGGAATTTAGTTTCTGTTTCTATGTTAGTTAAGGATGGATATTCAGTTTATTTTAATGACAATATTGTTATTAGAAAGAATAAACATTTTATCTGTTCTGGTACATTGGTTGATAATTTGTATGTCATTAATCCTATTTCGCCCACAATGCAACTTATGGAAATGAATAATATGTCATCTAACATAAATAAGAGAAAAGAACCTTTTTGTATGAACCAAACATATCTTTGGCACTTACGATTGGGGCATATTAACCTAAGAAGGATTCAAAGAATGGTTGAAGATGGACCTTTAAGTTCATTGGAAGTGGAGGCACTACCAGTCTGTGAATCCTGCTTAGAAGGTAAAATGACCAAAAGGCCTTTTACGGCAAAGGGGTATAGGGCCAAAGATGTGTTGGAATTGGTTCATTCTGATTTGTGTGGACCGATGACTATCCAAGCTAGAGGTGGCTTTGAATATTTTGTCACATTTATTGACAATTATTCAAGGTATGGATACATTTATTTGAAGCGCCGTAAGTCTGAGTGCTTTGAGAAATTCAAAGAGTACAAGGCTGAAACGGAGAAACGTCATAGAAAATGTATCAAGTCATTACGATCAGATCGTGGTGGCGAGTACCTTTTTGGAGAGTTTAGGGATTATTTATCAGAGGCTGGGATTGCATCCCAATTGACTGCACCTGAAACGCCCTAACAGAATGGTGTAGCCAAAAGAAGGAATAGAACTCTTATGGAGATGGTTAGATTAATGATGAGTTATTCAGATTTGCCAGATTCGTTTTGGGGATATGCCTTAGAGACTGCAGCTTATATTTTGAACTTGGTTCCTTCTAAGTCAGTACCTCTTACTCCCATAGAGCTGTGGATTGGGCGTAAGCCTAGTCTGAAACATGTTCGCATTTGGGGTAGTCCAGCAAATGTGCTGAATGGGAAAGCAGATAAGTTAGAATCTCGTACAGAAGTACGCTTGTTTGTAGGCTATCCAAGAGGAACGAAAGGATGTTTATTTTATAGTCCTAAGGATCAGAAGGTCATTGTTAGCACCAATGCCCGATTCTTAAAGGAAGACTATGTGATGAACCATAAACCCACAAGTAGAGTTGTTCTAGAAGAACTGAGACGTGAGACACCAAGTACTTCAGTACCAACAGTACAAGAGGATGAACCACAAATAACTGCACAACGTGTCACAAATATTACACCACAACCGATAGTGCCTCGTCGTAGTGGAAGGGTTGTGATACAACCTGATAGATATATGTTCTTGGGAGAGTCGTCAAACTTCGTCCTTGGGGAACAAGATTATGATCCCTGTACCTACAATAAAGCACTCAAAGATAAGGATGCAGAGTCTTGGCAAAAAGTAATGATATATGAAATAGAATCTATGGATTCTAATCAGGTCTGGGAGCTTGTAGAACCACCCGTTGGTGTAAAAGCCATTGGATACAAGTGGGTCTATAAGAGAAAAAGAGGATCAGACGGTAAGGTTAAAACCTTTAAAGCTCGGCTTTTAGCAAAAGGTTTTACTCAAAGAGAGGGTATCGATTATGAGGAAACCTTTTCTCTTGTAGCCATGCTTAAGTCTATTCGGATTCTTTTATCTATTGCAGCTCATCTCGATTATGAGATTTGGCAAATGGATGTCAAGACAGCTTTTTTTAATAGAAGTCTTGAGGAAGACATCTATATGAAGCAACCAGACGGGTTCATTGAAAAGGGCCAGGAGCATCTTGTTTGTAAGCTCAAGAAGTCCATTTATGGACTTAAGCAAGCTTGCAGATCTTGGAACATATGTTTTGATCAGGTGATAAAATCCTATGGATTTGATCAATGTCAGGATGAATTATGTGTATACAGAAAGTGTGACAGAAACGTGGTGGCGTTCCTAGTACTTTATGTGGATGACATCTTGCTCATTGGAAACAATGTGAAGGTATTATCTGATGTAAGGGTATGGTTATCCAAACAGTTTGATATGAAGGACTTGGGAGAAGTAGGTCACATCCTTGGGATCAAAGTTCTGCGAGATCGCAAGAAAAAGATGTTGGGCTTATCCCAAGCTTCCTATATCGATACTGTACTAATTCGTTTTAGTATGCAAAATTCTAAGAAAGGTTTCTTACCTTTTAGACATAGAATTGCTCTATCAAAGGAGCAGTGTCCGAGGACACCTAAAGAGATGGAGAACATGAAGGCAGTTCCTTATGCTTCGGCAGTAGGGAGCTTAATGTATGTAATGCTATGTACAAGACCAGACATCTGCTTTGCCGTAGGCATGGTCAGCAGATATCAGTCTAACCCAGGACAAGAGCACTGGACTACCGTAAAGCATATTTTGAAGTACCTGAAAAGGACTAAAGAGTATATGCTAGTTTACCAGGCAGATAGTTTAGTTCCCTTAGGGTATACAAACTCAGATTTTCAGTCAGATAGGGATTCCAGGAAATCTACCTCAGGTTATGTGTTTACTTTGGGAGGTGGATCCATTGTGTGGAGGAGTATCATGCAAAAATGTATTGCTGATTCCACCATGGAAGCCGAGTATGTGGCAGCCTCTGAGGCAGCCAAAGAAGCGGTTTGGCTCAGAAACTTTCTGTTGGACTTGGATGTGGTACCTAGTTTGCCTAAGTCTATTACACTTTATTGTGATAATAGTGGTACAGTTGCAAACTCGAAGGAACCACGAGCCCATAAGACAGGAAAACACATTGAGCGCAAGTACCATCTGATACGAGATTTCGTAAAGAAAGAAAAAGTTGCCGTGAAGATAGCATCAGCTGACAACCTAGCTGATCCCTTTACAAAGAGCTTACCAGCTAAGGCTTTTGACAGTCATGTTGAGGGAATGAGAGTCAGATGTGTAGCAGCATGGCTTTAAGTATAAGTGGGAGATTTGTAACAGTATACTGAAAAGCAATGCTTTGAGTATAAGTGGGAGATTGTTAGGGTTATATACTAAAAGCATCACTTTTGTAGTAACCTTATTTCCTTAAAATTTTGAATGAGAATCATATGGGCAAATGTTTGCATATTGTATTTGTTGCAAGTGTTAATGCAAATGTCTGATATTCTATATTGTAGATAATATGGTGTGTGGTGTCACACAGAAGATCATATTATCAGTTTCCTATGGAGTATATAAATAGTTCACAACCTAGATGGACTTGGACAATCTATTGGAAAGGTTGTAGTGTAATCTGGTATTAGTCTATCTTGACTATAGGTTTATACTAGTACACTTTGTGTGTATTGAACAAGACCACTTGAGGTTGTTCTCTTTGTACTGACTACATAAGAGAACAAACACCTCTGTTATTATGGATGCTTGTGCTCTTAATCCGGGTATAATAACGGACATGTATATACAGTGTGCATTACTTTGACTCATAAAAGAGTGAGATTCATTATGGATCAACAACCTCTATGAATTGGGTAATAACATTGTATGTATGATGGGCTGTTGATTATAAATGGAATCCATGTCCCGATACATCGGGTTGATGATGTCCTCTTAAGGAGCTCATAAGGATTGTCATGTAAACCCTGCAGGTGGATTATATTCGACATGACAAATAAAGTTGAGCGGTACTACTTAAGGATAAAAGATGTCGAATCAATATAGTTGTCAGTAACTTAATTTGATCGACGGACATACAATATCTTAACATGGGGAGCCAAACGAGCATATAATAAAAGGAGCCCACAAACATAATTTGGGATTAGGGAGGTAGTGCAACAATAGCTTATTAGTGGACCGAGCTATTGTTAATGGGCCTGGATTGTGTGTTTGGGCTGAACACGGGATATCCAGATTCATTAGGAGGCCTAACCCTAATTTCTTCTCATGGTCTCTACCGTAGCCTATATATATCCTCTATTCTCTGGCCTCCAGATTACTGATCATAAATATGAAATTTTCTCTAAATTCGTGATTCACGTAAGGAGAGAAAGAGAGGGCTGCCAAGAAGAAGAAAAGGTTGGGAGATCATCGCCCACACGACGTCCAACTCGAGGAAGGAATACGTGCAGAAGATCTTGGGGTCGTCCGCTCGAGATTGCCAGGAATTACTTGTCTCCTTTCCGCCGCAGGTATAATTCGTGAACCCTAGCTTCCGCCTATGAAGGGTTAGAACACATATTAGATATGTTTAACTTTCTATCGATCAATACGCACACCAAAGGAAGGGTCCTGGGAATCCCCAGTTCCATCATAGGCATGTTAGGTATTAATAAATATTAATAATTACATTTATTTGTATTTAATTTAGATTTTGTAGTATAATTACATAGATAGAATTAAATAGTTCTATATTAGGAAACCTCTTTTTAAATCCTCAATCCAATCAACTTGCCAACTCACCAAACAACCAAATCATGCTAAGTGGACCCCACCATGATAATTTCGGCCAAGCAACCCCCCCATGGCCGAATGCATCAAATTAAATAGGATTTAAATCCCAGATTGCTAAAAATTTATTTAAGGATATGTTAAAATATACCAACTTATCCCAACCCTTAACCAAATCCAAATCTTTCTCTCCGTCACCTTTGGCTGACCAAAACCCCTCTCCCTCTCCATAATTTCGGCAGCAACAAACTCCCCATAGCATCTATACATCATCTCCTCCATGCACATCTCTCCATCCTTCACAAAAACTCATCTCCTACACCATACATCCCAGAAACCCCTCAAAACAAACCCTAAAAACTCAATCTCCCCCATCCAATCCTTTTTATCCATTATCAACTCTCCCATGCTCACCAAGAGATGATTAGCAAGCGAGGATAGCAGAAAATATTGGGGCTTTGGTGAAGAGAAGTCATCATCACCCTTTCTAGCAAGGATCTTTGGTAAGAACTCAATTCTTTTCTTCTAAAAATATTTGCTAAAATTCTGTAGAAAATATGTTATTAAATCTTTAGAAATTATATTTTGATGACTTTTGTTATATTTAATCATCTATAAAAGTTTCATGTATTATAGGTATAATATCCATGTTCCAGTAGGGTCAAAATTAACACCATTGTGAAGGAACTACTAGTTATTGATGTCTATTCTCAAAACTGAATTTTATGTGTGTTAATATACATAAATTAGAATTTTTAAGTATTTTTCCACGATTTTAGCAACTCAAATCTGGTCGAAAAAATTTTAGGTCAAAACTAGCTAATTTCGAGTAACCAGCTGACCTAGAATGTCCCAAACTTGTAGTATAACTCAACCCTTGTACCTCTGATATTATTCTATGAAATATATTATTTTATTGCTATTTAAAATATATTTTTGTTTATTTTAGCAATTTTGAGTCATTAACTATGTTCTGGACGAGTTTCGGGTAGACTAGCTGACTTATTAATCAACTAGTCATAAATGTCTTTAGAAATATTAATTCTAGAATTTCAGAAATAAATCTGTAGAAAATTAGTTTAAATATTATTTTTATGATTTTTATATAATTTTTAAGTATGTTATTGAAGTAGGGGCATAACCGACTAATTAAAAGTTAGAAACCCTAAAACTGTGTTTCGATGTCTTGTGGAACCTGTGTGTGATTGTATGGATCTAAATGGTTCCACGAGAGATTGAATATAATTTTAACACATTAATTTGACTAATTAAGTTGTATCGTAAGTTTCATAAGTAGTGACTTAATTTAGTTAATTAATTATCTAGGAGCGTCGGGTTTCGGAGGCGTTGACGCGGGAGCGGTGTTTCATATTTACAGCACGAAATCAGGCAAGATACCTTGCCATTACACTGTTTATTGTCAGTTTACATTTTATTACATATCACTGTTCGTTTATTTTCAGTTCTTACAGTTCTTGATTTACTACCTGCTCAGTGATATTAGCTTATTTGTTATTATCCTTTGATTGCATATGGCTTAGAGTTAAGGTACTACCCTTTGTAGTGTATCGCATATACCATGACACAGTTGTACCACGAGGATGTGTGAGATGAGTGGCATATAGAGGTCCTTGCGTATTGACTGATCCTAGTACGCATGCGTTAGGGCTAACTGCTAATAGAGGCATGTTAGGAGACTTAGCAGTTAGTAGAGGTATATGGTCGTGGATGCGACTTGATAGGTACATTGGATGGGGAGAACAATACCTGACATATGGGCTTCTTTGCACTTCTCTGCTTACCTGTGCGCTCCGCCGGAGACGTAGGCTCCAGGTGCCCTTTGACATTTTTCAGAGCGTTATGGACGTAGCCCCTTGTACATGATGCCCTCTGACGATCTTCGGACGTTACGGACGTAGGCCTCTGGTGCCCTATATTGGTACTATGCCGATCCCATTTACAGTCAGGGCTCATGCATCGAAAGGATTGTTTCTCAACTGCATGATCACTTTAGTATGGTTAGGTTACCTATTTATGTCTTGTCACTTTCTTTAATTATGGTATAATTTATATTCAGTATTTATATGGCATGTCTATTGTATCTTGTTACGTCCCTCTGAGGACCTTGTTATCTCGCGAGGCGTGTGCTCTTGTCCTTCGCAGGTGTTCTAGCCAAGGCCGTGATCTTCTCCATTTCTTCGAGGATGATTGCTCTTGGTTCGTCTTGCTATTTTATCGATCATTTCTTTGTATATCTTCTTTCCTTTAAATTGGTTGGTAGTGGATTTGTCTCTGCCCAACTACATGTATAAATGATAAATTCTTGAGTTGATTATAATATTATTCTTTATTGTTGTGGATGAGATTTAGTTATCATGGTTTTACTGCATTTTACAGCTTATGTATACATACGGGGTTCCATACATTGGAGTATACTTCGTATATATACAGCTGGCATGGATACGTACCTATCCCTAAGTATTTTGGGACTGGGGCGTTACAAATGGATCGGCTACTGCTGGAATAAGTCCTAGATGCAGAGGACTGTGTCTTGGCGAATGAAATCTAAAGAGAGAAATACAACCGATCTGCTGTTCGTTTCATTGGTTTTCTGAATGATTTGTTGCTTGGGTTTGATAAGTGTACTTTAGCGTCAATTTCTGAATTCATTTTTGGGAATTTCGAAGGAAGGATTGAAAGAGGGATTCTAATTCGATGCTCGTGCCATTACAGGAGCTTGTGTAACTGACGCTTGACCATTACGAAGCGATCTCCTACTCTCGGTATAATCTTTTTAGGTGGGTGGTTCTTCGGCCCCTTCTTTTCAACTTATTCCCGCCAACAAATTCTTAAAGTTCAACGTTCAAATCGATGATGCTAACTAGATGTATGCTTTTCCATTAAGATCAAGAACTTGGGATAATTATATCAATTTAGAGAAATTAACTCCGAATTTATAAGTTTCACACAAAAAACAGAAAAGTCAAAGTTATAGGAAAGAGATAGAATTAATTCATGTTCTGCAAAACATAATGAAGAAACATTGGTTACGGTATATTACGCCTCGGAGAATTTGGTGCCTACGGAACGCTAAATCAGAACGTATGGCATCGGGAAAAAGAACTCTTAAACGAGTAGAAATTATTATGTTGTTTAATATTGTCCGCGCTATGCAATTTACTTCATACATATAAAACTGTTCATACATTCGCATGGTCATAGACGACTTGTGCACAAGGTAAGCATTCCTCAAAAAGTACCCAGAGTGCTGGGACCGAATCGACCTAGGAGAAAATTATGGAATCGTGCTTTGGTGCTAGGCATTACGAGACTTCTAGTTAGGCTCACAACCAGGACTGGTAGGGCACATCAGAGTGCTACTTAATCGTCCTTCATGGTGTTGATATCACCATTAACCGCATATAAGATAGATTGCATGCTCACCTATTATCGTGTGTAGGTGGTAATTATTATATCTATTTTATGCAGGAAAGGAGCACGACGTGGTAAGATAACTTGAGATTGGTTATGTTGTTTACTGTTTAAAATATGCCTTCGATATGAACTGCAAATAATATAGTTCTAAATAGAAAGATCACTTCGTATGCTAGAATCCTTAATAAGCAGTGTCAGTTTAGACAAGTGGGTTTGTCCCATCCACTAGCAAGTGTACTAACCCCCAACTCCCTACGTGACGATCACGCTGCGGGAGCTCGAGACTAGACTGAACCTGATGAATGGGAGGTGGCTCGAAGCTCTCCTATTTTGAAGTATTTTGACGCCTAATTCAGATCGAAGGCTTTTGTTCAAACGTATAAAAGGGCATGAATGTGTGGAACGACAAGAACTATTTTATGGCAGCTTGTCGAGAGTTTTTCTTTTGGTGTTTTCAAAGACGTAGCCGCAACGACATATAAAATGTAAAAATGACCTTGCACATACTTTGCAATTTTTATGAATAAAAAGCTAAATTTCTTCCTATTATGCATCTACAACTCTCTGCACTGTTTAATTTCAACTCATCATCTCAAAAGAATTTTCTAGTGCACATTCTTGCTTGCACGACTCCAATAAAGACTTGTACGGCATCATGCCCCGGCTTTATGGATCGATGTATCTCGAGTCAAGACAAGGACGACCAATTTGGTGAGTCAGGGCGTGACAAGTTGGTATCAGGGCACGGTTCACACCTCGAACCTTTCAAAAATTTTATATTTTAGATGCTGTTGCGATATTTCAAAAATTATGCTTTTCGACATATGCGACATGAAATAAACTTTTCATACAGATAAGCCCGTAGATATTTTGAGAATACTAACAAGTTTGCTCAATTTTGTTGGAATGCCGAAGAGAGTGGGAATCCCCACTGTCAATGCTACGTTGATTAGCACGGATAGCACCGAGAAGTAGTTGGAGGCACTGACAAGGTCCGTGAATTCGATGACCGACGCGTTAGAAGATGGAGACTTGTCCGCCGCGTCAGAATTAGATGTAGACTTGTCCAACAGAAGTAGATGGAGGCACTGACCAGGACCGTGAGCACCATAGTGAACCACCACAATTCGACGACCGCCGCGTTAGAATAAGAAGTGCAACTAGTAATGACGAAGCATATGTCTTCCTCTTCTATGTTCAAGGCGACCGAATTCAAGAAAATGAACCTGCCTGACTTTAACGGTCGAGCAGAGCCTGACGAAGTCATAGTGGTGGCTAGTAAAGATTGAGGGTCTGTTCAATCTCCTCAACATCAAGGGGTCTAAAAGAGTTGGGTGTGTAGCCTTGAAGCTAAACTTGAAGGCCTACGACTTATGGGAGGCAAAGGAACATGGGCTCCATGAAGCCAACCCCAATACCAAGATCTTGTGGGAGATGTTCAAACTGGTCTTCCTCGAGCAGTACATTCCCCATGCTGTTCGTCGACAAAAGGAAGACGAATTTATGTCCTTGAAGCAAGGAAATATGACAGTCGAAGATTACGGTACAAAGTTCACAAAACTTATGAAGTTTGTCGGGGCCTTCCTGCCGAACAAGGAGGCGTGGTTCGAGCACTTTCAACCAGGCCTGAATGACGATCTGCGACGGGACGTCATGAACCAAAGATATCAGACCTACAGAGAGTCATATAATGCTGCCCTTAATAGCGAGCGGATCTTTGGTCGAGCCTCACAAAGGACCAGGTCAGGCGTCCGTAACAACTTTAACAAGCGTCCTCACGGCGCAGAAGGATCTGGTGTTTGATTGCCAGAATACATTTGAGTATCGGAGGCCTCATCCCAGACTACGGTGCCATCGATGTGGCAAGATGGGACATCTGGCGATCGATTGCCAAAGGGGATGCTTCAAGTGCGGCCAGCTAGGCCACAAGGCGATAGATTATCGAAGGAAAGGGTGAACCAATATCCACCAAGGAACGTCCAAACTCAGAACAGGGTGTCTCCCGCCCATGGCACAAACACAGTGCCCGTGAACCCATAAAATTGCCTGGGGTTGCAAGGCCGAGTCTATGCACTGACTTGGGATCAAGCGTTAGCGTCCAACACTGTTGTGACAGGTATATTACTCTATAAAAATATGCCTGCTGGAGTACTGTTCAATTTAGGTGCTACGCATAGTTTCATATCTATCGACTTTGTAGAATTAAATAAATTACCCATGCAATTATTATCTATAAATCTTAGCATCAGCACTCCATCGGAAGTAGATATGCCTACCATTCAAATTTATAAGGATGGTTACAACTACATCGGGGGGAGAAATCTATCCTTGGAAGTTATCGTCATCGACATCAAGGAGTACGATATAATCCTCGGTATGGATTGGTTGGATGCATCCTACGCAACTATCGAATGTGCGGAGAAGAGAGTTGTGTTCTGCCATCCTGGCAAAACTGAGTTCTCCTATTCGTGCGGAGCAGTGTCAACGACGACAATGGTGATAAAGGCGATTTCGGCAAGGTGCATGTTGCATTCTGGTTGCAGCGGGTACCTAGCATTAGTTCGAGACATGAGAAAGGAGACTGCAGGTGCGGCACAAACAGAAGTCGTGACATAATTTCTAGATGTGTTCCCAAATGAGTTGCCAAGGATGTCGTCGGATCGGGAGATAGAATTCAGCATTAATACCTTTTCGGACACTCGACCGATATCTAAAGCACCCTAACGAATGGCGTCGGTAGAGCTGAATGAACTAAAAGCATAGCTACAAGAGTTGCTAGATCGTGAATATATTCGCCCTAACGGCTCCCCGTGGGGTGCTCCAGTATTGTTTGTAAAGAAGAAGGATGGATTGATGCGGCTGTGCATCGACTATCGAAAACTTAACAAAGCTACGATTCAAAACAAGTACCTGTTGACGAGGATAGACGATCTGTTTGACCAGTTGCATGGGGCAACAATATTTTCCAAGATTGATCTTCGCTCAGGCTACCATCAATTGAAGATCAAGTCCGAGGACATGCCGAAGTTTGCTTTCTGAACTAGATATGATCACTATGAATTCCTATCATGCCTTTCGGCTTGACAAACGCTCCTGCCGCTTTCATGGATTTGATGAACCGGGTGTTTCCATCGTTTATAGATAAATTTGTCATCGTATTCATCGACAACATTCTCATATATTCGAAAATCAAGGACGAGCACGTGGAGCATTTGAAGACGGTGCTACAGACTCTGCGTGAACATCAACTTTATACCAAATTAAGTAAATACGAGTTCTGGATGAGCAGTATGACGTTCCTTAGGCATATTATTTCAGCTGAATGTGTCACGGTGGACCCAAAGAAAATTGAAGCGATAGTTGAGTGGAAGTGGCCTACCTCGACAGGCGACATCCAAAGTTTTTTTTGGCTTGGCAGGCTACTACCAAAGATTTGTGAAAGGCTTTGCCATGATTGCGTTGCCTCTGACTCGCCTCACCCAGAAGGGAGTCACATTCGAGTGGAACGACGATTATTAATCTAGCTTTCAGGAGTTAAAGAAATGACTCATCTTAGCGCCAACCTTTGCACTTTCGGACAGATCAGAAAGGTTTCAGATATTCAGCGATGCATCGAGAACTGGCTTGGGATGCATGCTCATACAAAGGGATAAGGTGATTTTGTTGGCTTCGAGACAATTGAAGCAACACGAGAAGAATTATCCTACGCATGATCTTGAACTAGCGGCAATTGTGTTTGCGTTGAAGCTATGTCGGCACTATCTTTATGGTGTGGCTTACAGCATCTACACGGATCATAAAAGCCTCAAATATATTTTACCCAACGAGACTTGAACTTACGGCAGCGGCGTTGGCTTGAACTCATCAAAGACTATGATCTGACTATCGAGTACACATCGGGTAAAAGAAATGTTATAGTGGATGCTCCGAGCAGAATATTCACATGGTACCTGGCTATCAACCGTAACATACAACAAGTCTTGGTAGAAATGGGTATCGAACTCTGAATTTGATACCGTGGAGCAAAATTGGCCAAAAATTGCACCTTTAGTCGAGCTTGCACAATAAAATAAAGAACTTATAGAAGGGCGACCCATTCCTAAAGAATATGTGCGAGCTGATTTCGACAGGGAAGGCGATCGACTTTGTGGTAGACGAGGGCAGAATGACGCGAATGAAGAAGAGAATATACGTACCGGACCTTGCCGAACTTAGAAAAGAAATTCTAACGGAGGCCCAATATGCAAAGTACTCATTACATCCTAGAAGTACCAAGATGTACAAGGACTTGTGTGCGACCTTCTGGTAGTACGGCATGAAGAAAGACGTGATAGCTTTTGTGTTATAGTGCATGGCCTGTTAACAGGTGAAGGCCGGCACCAAAGACCAGGTAGGGAGCTACAGAACCTCGGCACCAAAGAGCAGTGGAATGACACCTCTATGGATTTTATCGTGGGCCTTCCAAAGACGCCGCGGGGAAATGATGCGATTTAGGTCATTGTCGATCGATTGACCAAATTCTCTCACTTTATCGTAATCAAAGTATCATGGAGAGTCGATCGGTTAGCTCAGATCTATATCGATAAGATTGTCCGACTCCATGGGGTAGCTGCATAAATCATTTCAGACAGAGATGGACGATTCTTGTCACATTTCTGGACGAGTCTGCAAGTGGCGATGGACACTAAGCTGAACCTTAGCTCCGCGTACAACTCACAAACAGATGGCCAGACAGTAAGGGTAAATCATATCCTCAAAGATATGCTACATAAGTGTACAATTGATGTAAAGACTAGTTGGGACACGCATTTGCTACTTGCAGAGTTTGCGTATAACAATAGTTATCAATCAAGCATCCATATGGCACCCTACGAGGCGCTTTACAGTAAGAAGTACCGATCTTCGATTTGTTGGAACGAAGTCGGGGAGGGACAAGTGCTCGGGCCAGAACTAGTCGTACAAGCCATTGAGAAGGTCCACATGATTCGAGATTGGCTCCGTATTGCTCAGAGTCGACAGAAAAGTTATGCAGATACTCGTTGGTGACCGTTAGAGTTCTTAAGTTCTGGACGAAACTTTTTCTTAGTGGTATATTATGTAGTACCCCGCTTCCATTGGGGTGAAGCACTAAGTAATAGCCTCGTGGCAAGTCAAACATGGTCGGGAACATAGATGGCTTGTCTGACTCAGTGACGAGTTTGGCATATGAAAACCATGGCATCAATAAAATTGATTTAGATGAATGATATGAGTACCATTCTAACTAATGGATCGGCTACTGCTAGAATAAGTCCTAGATGTAGTGGACTGTCAATTGACAAATAAACTCTAACGAGAGCGATGCAACCGGTCTACTTTTAGTTTGTTAGTTTTTTTGGCTTTCTGAATGATTTGTTGCTTTGGTTTGATAAGTGTGCTTTCACGTCGATTTCTGAATACGTCTTTGGGAATTTCGAAGGAAGGATTAAAAGAGGAATTCTAATTCGATGCTCGTGCCATTACAGGTGTTCGTGTAACTGATGCTTGACCGTCGCGTAGGTGGGTGGTTCTTCGGCCCCTTCTTTTCTACTCCTTTATGCCAACAATTTCTTACAGTTCAATGTTCAAATTGATGATGCTAACTAGATATATGCTTCGCCACTAAGATCAAGAACCTAGGATAATTATATCAATTAGAGAAATTATCTCCAAATTTATAAGTTTCATACTAAAAAGAGAAAAATTAAAGTTCTAGAAAAGAGATAGAATTAATTCATGTTCTGCAAAACATAATAAAGAAATATTGGTTGCGGTATATTATGCCTCGGAGATTTTGGTACCTACGGGACGCTAAATCAGAATGTAAGGCTTCGAAAAAAAGAACTCTTGCATGAGTAAAAATGATTATGTTGTTTAATACTGTCCTTGCTATGCAATTTACTTCATACATATTAAACTGTTCATACATTCGCATGGTCATAGATGACAAGTGCACAAGGTAAGCTTTTCCTCGAAACGGTACCCGGAGCGTTGGGACCGAATCAGCCTAGGAGAAAATTATGGAATCGTGCTTCGGCACGAGGCATTACGAGACCTCCTGTTTGGCTCGCAACTTGGACGGGTAGGGCGCGTCATAATGCTACATAATCATCCTTCATGGTGTCGATATCACCTATGATCGCATATAAGATAGATTACATGCTCACTTATTGTCTTGTACAGGTGGTAAGTATTATATCTATTTTGTGCTAGAAAGGAGCACGACCGTGGTAAGATAAGTTGAGATTGGTTATGTTGTTTACTGTTTAAAATTTACCTTCAATATGAACTGCAAATCATATAGTTCTAAATAGAAAGATCACTTCATATGCTAGAATCCTTAATAAGTAGTATCGGTTTAGACGAGTGGGTTCGTCCCATCCTCTAGCAAGTGTGCGAACTTCCAACTCTCCAGGCAACGAGCGCACTGCGGGAGCTCGAGACTAGACTGAAGCTGAAGAACAGGAGGTAGCTCGAAGCTCTCATATTTTGAAGTATTTTGAAGCCCAATTCAGATCGAAGGCTTTTGTTCAAATATATAAAGGGGCATGAATGTATGGAACGACATGGATTATTTCATGGCAGCTTATTGAGAGTGTTTCTTTTTGTGTTTTCAAAGATGTAGCAGCAACAACATATGAAATGTAAAAAATGATCTTGCACATACTTTACAAGTTTTATGAATGAAAAACTAAATTTCTTCCTATTCTGCGTCTTCAACTCTCTGCACTATTTAATTTCAACTTGCGGTCTCAAAAGAATTTTCAAGTGCACGTTATTGTCTTGTACAAGTCCAATAATTAAAGGCTTGTACGGCATCACGTCCCGACTTTTTGGATCAATGTATCTCGAGTCAAGACGAGGACAACCGTTTTGGCGAGTCAAGGAGTGACACTTGTACCGACCAAGTATAGGGTGCATGCCAATATCAATGTAACTCTCACTCCAAGTGTCGTGTCATAAGTCGTGTCCAAGTCATACAATTTATTGAAAAATAACTTCAACATGAGTCTACTAGCAAGCTAGGTCACACACCTCACCCTCTACAGTACCCAAGTCATACATGGACGCTCTCCTAACACATCTAATTCTAACACACCAGAACATATACATGTATAGCAAGAAATAAAATAAGATTATAGTGGCACAGCATCTTGCCTGAAGGTTGCATGATGATTTGACGACATCCCACATGCAAACTCATCAATCCAAATGAAGCAGTCAGTATCACGCCCCGATCCCGCAAAGTCCTTTCGTCCTCGCTTCGGACTTTGTAGAACCGTTCGTCCTCTCTTAGGCGTGATGACGTGCAAGCCTATGTTGTGCTTGCACAAGGCCAAGATCTATACAATGATAATTTAGATAAGATAGGCAATGATACAGCAGAACATATAGCAGATATTTGAATTTAGCAGCGGATAGATTGTAGAATATAATTGAACACAAGATAGCAAAAACAAATCTCTTTATTGAGTTTATTTGAATAGATTACAAGCTTTCAATTCTCTCTGATACAATTCTTACAATCTCTCAGAAATATTACAGATTACAATGATCATGTTCCATAATTACATCCTCTTATATACAAAACCAACACTTTGCAATAGATATCCTTCTCTTGGTATCTCTTCTGATTTCTGGCTCCTGGGGATGAGGCTCGGACTATCTCTTTGAACTATCCTTCTCGATGCGTTTTGTACCTACATGCAGACCGATGATGGGTCAGTATATCAGCATATTGGTGATTGTGAACAAAGGCTACATTTGTCTGAAATGATCACTAATTCATTTAGTAAGAAAACATTTCTTGTGATATGATCTTGCTACTTTTACCTATGTTCATTTAATGCAGTACAGTGTCAGTTTACATCTTTTAAAAACATCTTTGGAAAGCCACAGTTCGTTTCATTCATTCTTAAGCATACAAGGGACATTTCATTGTTGTGAAGTGCGGAACGTGTTTCATGAAACATAATCATTCTCAGGGACAGAAGCATTAACATTCTTTTCTTTTATGTAAGACATTCTAAGGGTCAGATTACAAGCATGATTATCACATCTTTTCTTTGATCGGGACATAGCTATTCTTTGCAACAGGTTATTCTCTTTAAGCAAATCATGATAAAAAAACTTAAGCAACACTTATTACAGATATCTATATTTATGATAGACACAAGTAGACTTGATTTCCTGTTCGTCTCTGCATCGTTAGCTGTTAGCAACACTTATTATAGACACAAGTAGACTTGATTGGCAACTGTGACACATGGGTTCACTCTGCACTAATCAACATATATATTTATGATGGTCCATGGGTATTCCCATTATTAGCCGCTGTGATACTTAGGTTCAGCTAGTCGCTAGTGAATGGGATGCAACATCCGAGGTTTTTTGTACCTCTAGGTGTCGAGACAATCTCTCCTATGCCGATCGGCTCCCAGTGTTTTAGAAACCGTCGAGAGATGTAGTGACCTTGTATACAAGTTGTCTGTGACCAATGTATGAATACAATAGCTATCAAATAGACTCTTTGAGGGGCAACATTTCATTTTTGAGCAAACATTCCACTTTCTAACATTTCTTCTCTTTGAATGACAGAGGTATGACTCTGCCTTCTCTTTTCTTTGATTCAGAGCCAAAGCTCCTAGATATTTCATTTCTATTTGCAACATATACAAGTATATCTATACATGCTTAGCATTCATAATATCATTTGAGGGACAAGCAAGCATTCATCTATTTGAAAACATAATAACATTTCTATGCAGATTTAGCGTATCATTTACGTTTGAAAGTATACAAATTTGGGGCATATAAGCAATCTCTTTTATGTTCTTGTTAGCATGGCAACAGTTCATTGATTGAGACAATATTCTAACTTTAGCATGACATGCATCATATCATTTCTTATTAGTAGGCAACAATTCTTCTTAGCATACATGTTATCTCATTTCTTGTTCTTAGCACGGCAGCATATGGATTCATTTATTGGCATACTCAATTATTCCATCTTGTTATTAGTAATAGCATTCATTCAAAAACACAATTTCTTATTAGGCGTAAGCGAATCATAAAACGAGTCTTTGTCCACTCACCCAGATTAATCATCTTCTGTTGCAGAGCCAACAATTCGATCTCTCTATTTATCTAGTGCCTTTACAGAGTGGGGTACTACATAATTATCCACCGAGAAGAAGTTTCGTCCTCAAAACTTAAGGAAAAACTTATGATATTTATAGCAGTGATAGTCCTCATCCTTCGCCATCATCAATCCATGAAATCACGATTCATTTCATATCAAAAGCTCGTCTTCAATAAAATATCTCAATCTCAATCAATCAATAAAACATATGCCGGTATCATAAAAAATTTGCGAACTTATCGTATGGAATGCTCATCTTATTGATGATATCAAGCAGGCAAGGAAATTTTGATCAGGAGAACATCTTTTAATTGAATCAAGACAATAATTGGCCAGAGGATCGTGTTGCTCTGATACCATTCTGTCATGCCCCGATTCCGCAAAGTCCGTTCGTCCTTATTTCGGATTCTGTGGAACCGTTCATCTTCACTTGGGTGTGATGCCATGCAAGCTAAGTTGCTCTTGCACAAGGCCAAGACCTGTACAATGACAATTTAGATAATATAGACAATAACGCAGTAGAAAATAGAGCAGATATTTGAATTTAGCAGCGGACACATTGCAAAATATAATTGAACACAAGGTAGTAGAAACAAATTTCTTTATTGATTTCATTTGAATAGATTACAAGCTCTCAATTCTCTCTGATACAATGCTTATAATCTCTCAGAAACATTATAGATTACGTTGATCCAGTTTCATACATTACATCCCCTTATATACAAAACTAACTTTTTACAACAGATATCCTTCTCTTGGTATCTCTTCTGATTTCTGGTTCCTGAGGATGAGGCTCGGGCTATCGCTTCGGACAATCCTTCTCGATGCGTCTTGCACTTGCATGCAGACCGATGATGGGTCAGTATATTAGCATACTGGTGATTGTGAACAAAGGCTACATTTGTCTGAAATGATCACTAATTCATTTAGTGAGAAAACATTTCTTGTGATGTGATCTTGCTACTTTTACCAATGTTCATTTCATTCAGTACAGAGGAAATTTATATCTTTTGAAAACAACTTTGAAAAGCCACAGTTCGTTTCATTCATTCTCAAGCATACAAGGGACATTTTATTGTTATGAAGTGCACAACGTGTTTCATGAACCATAATGATTCTCAGGGACAGAAGCACTAGCATTCTATTCTTTTATTCAAGACATTCTAAGGGTCAAATTATAAGCATGATTATCACATCTTTTCTTTGATCGGAACATAGCTATTCTTTGCAACAGGTTATTTTCTTTAAGCAAATCATGATCAGAAAACTTAAGCAACATATGTATCACATTTCAGTGATTCTTACCATATCCGACGGTCCACCCTGCATAATACAATGATTAGCATAAACATAATATAACCATTATTCTTATTTCCTGTTTATCTCTGCATCGTTAGCTCTTAGCAACACTTATTATAGACACATGCACACTCGATTGCAGCTGTGACAAATGGGTTTAGCTCTGCACCAATCAATATTTATCTATATGATGGTCCATGGGTATTCCTATTATTAGCCGCTGTGACACTTGGGTTCAGCTCGTCGCTAGTGGACGGGATGCAACACCCGAGGTTTCTTGTACCTGTAGGTGTCTAGACAATCTCTCCTAGGCCGATCGGCTCCCAGTGCCTTGGAAACCGTCGAGAGATGTAGTAACCTTGTAACATGTTATCCGAGATTAATGCATGAATATAACAGCTATCAGATAGACTCCTTGAGGAGCAATATTTCATCTTTGAGCAAACATTCCACTTTCTAACGTTTATTCTCTTTGAACGACAGAGCTATGACTCTGTCTTCTTTTTTCTTTGATTCATAGCCGAAGCTCATAGATATTTCATTTCTCTTTGCAACATGTACAAGTACGTCTGTATATGCTTAGCATTCAGAACATCATTTGAGGGACAAGAAATCATTCATCTATTTGAAAACATAATAACATTTCTGTGCAGATTTAGCATATCATTTACCTTTGAAAGTATACAAATTTGGGGCATATAAGCAATCTCTTTTCTTTTCTTGCTAGTATGGCAACAGTTCATTGATTGATGCAACATTCTAACTTTAGCATGGTAGGCATCATATCATTTCTTATTAGCAGGCAACAATTCTTCTTAGCATACAGGTTATCTCTTTTCTTGTTCTTAGCATAGCAGCATGAGGATTCTCTTATAAGCATACTCAGTGATTTCTATCTTGTTATTAGCAATAGCATTCATTCAAAAACTCAGATTATTATTAGGTGAAAGTGAATCATAAAATGAGTCTTTGTCCACTCACCCAGATTATCGTCTTCTGTTGTAGAGCCAGTAATCTTATCTCTCTGTTTATCTAGTGCCTTTACGGAGCGGGGCACTACAATACGGGCGGAACTCCCGTACACATCTCTGAATGCTGAAATAGACATTTCCAACATTTTCGAAATAAGCAAAATAACTCGGATAGGCTACCCATAAGTTTAATTCTGGACACAGGGACAAATAATAATTTTGGGTCAAAACGATGTCCGTCGTTGAACCCGCTTTAAACCAAAAATGTGCCACGATAAAAGTTATCCAAATTTGACAAATTATATGTAAATGTTGTCCAAAATGACACCACGAGTCCAATGGTGGTGACAGATTTTGAATCCGATATCCAGGTTCAAAATCATAATTTTACATGTTGGAAATTACGATTTCAAGAGACCAACTTTGGCGTCAATTTTAACCAACCAAACGACATCCTACGAAACTAAAAATTTTATGGCACAAAGGTGGTTATACCTGATACGGACCATAGTTGGTGGTTCATCAACTGGAGCCTCGAAGAAGGAGAAATAAATTCGTGAAGTTGGCTCCACGAAACTGTCCAAAATAAACGTAATTTAAACGATCAACTTTGTGGCCAACTTTGATCTATTAAACGATCAAATTAATAGGTAAAATTTTAGATGAGCGAAGTGGCATATATCAAGATTTAGAAGAAAGAATTGAATCAATGATTAAACGATCGGATTGCCCAAAAAATGTGCCCACAGTTGCTATCTCGAAACACAATTCTGGAATTGAATTCGTGCACATCACGACGTAAATTCGTACGAAATGCACGAATCGACTGTTCATCGTGTTGTGGGCGATAGAGGCCATTAGAGTAGGGTCGTCTGGGGTCGTCGAGGCAATAGGGGTGGTCGTACGGCGGCTTTCATCACTGCCACAGCGACACTTCTGTATGATGATGCTGTCGTTCGTGCATGGCTATGCACAGCATGGCCGTGCCTGGCCACGCGCAGGATGTGCCATTCGGCGGCCTAGAGGAGAGCCCTAATCTGGCATTACAAAGATCTGAAGCAAAATCTGGATGCTCTCTATCAAAGTTCTTCCATGCTTCTCCAATGGAGGGATGTTCCAACACTCCTTTGATCTGTTCCCGCTTGTGCCAACTCATATTTTTGGTAGTCGCCTTCATCATGAACAACCTCTTCAAATGCGACGTCTAAAACAAGTAGTGCATCGAATCGATCGACTTTCTTGCCCTGAGTGTCTTACATATACTAGTTGCTTTGTAGCAATCAGCACCATAAAATCTGCACACGTCTTCATCCTTAGCGTCCTTGTAGTACAACATGCATCTATTATGACATGCTTCAATTTTATCATATCCCATCTAGAGTGATCTCACCATTCTCTTAGACTAATAGAAGTATGTAGATAACTTGGCACCCTCTAGCAAGATCTTTTTAATCAACTCGAAGATTCAGTTGAAACATTCTAACGGTGAATGATCCTCATAACCAGGATACAATAGAGTCCTTGCATTCTCCAGCAACTCTATGAACTTTGCAGCATCGGCATTCGGTGCCTCATCAGCTGCATCGTGATTGTCCAGATCGAAACTAGGCCCCTCAGCATTGAAAACCAAGTTCACCCATATGTTATCATAATCAGTGTGGTCGTGGACATCTGTATACGATTCCAAATAAGGCTCCGGCTCCGCTGCTTGATAGTAATTCAGTGTGAACCTCTAGAGTACAAATGATATGTCATACCCACTTTTGGATGGTATTTCAAGTTGTGATATCTAACACATGGACACTTAATTTTGTGCCATCCACGTTGTAGACACTTACAAAAAAATAAAAGATTCACTATCTTTTCTTATTAGCGCAAGGCACTATATATCGAGTACACCTGAGAGATCCTGCACTGAGAATCCGTGAGTAAAAAAAATTCTGGGAAATGGGACGATAGAGATCGAGCGGCAATTGCTCCTTTACTCCGTTGATACACCGATTTACAAAAGTGGGAGAAAACCTAAGAAAATTTCTAACTCTTGGCTCACTGGCAAGAAGGGCAACAATTCGGCTCTTAAATGCTCTATGTTCTCTCCATTTGAAGAGGCATATGTCCTCTATTTATAGTCATTTTATACTAAAACGACCGTTATGCACACACAGGTAGAAAATACACTGATTTTACTATAGACGCATAATGTCCCTTTGGGCGCATAAGGTGTAGGCACGTAAAGACTGCGTGATCGTGGGTAGATCGTGGCCGCATGCTTCGATGCATGACTGCTCGTGGAGACTGACGTGGCCGTATGCCTCGGCCCATGATTGATCGTGGATGTTGACCGGGTCGTAGGGTCATTTCTGCCTTGGGCGCATAGTGCTGGGAGCAGATTATGCGCCCACACTTGGGCTCATGATTTAGTATATGAAGCAGTTTTCTGTGGGCGCATAGCCCCCTTTATCATGTGGACGCATAACAGCTCCTTCCATGTGGGCGCATAGTCCTTCATTTTCATGCTTCAATAAGACCCCCTTCAAAGTTTTTGACCCTCGAACGAGTTCGAAATACTTTAAAAGAAGCATGGAAGTTTGTCTTCAATTGCTCTATGGGCGCATGACGGACCATCTTCTTGGGCGCATGACAGATTATCTTCTTGGGCGCATGAATGTTGCCAGGCTGTCAAATATGGCTGTTGAGAAAAAAATCTAAATTGACAGATTTGTTAGAACAGAATTTGAAGAGGTCTACTCTCTGTGTGATGTCTATGCGTAGCCCATGTCAGCAAAATATGGGCGCATAATATGCAAACGTTGGATCTTGTATGGGCGCATAGCCCTGTGGGCGTATAGTACCCTATTTTACCAATAAATAGGCCCGAGGAGAGAAAATTCATTCTCTCATCTTTTCAAAAATTTCTAAGAGTTTTTCGTTTTCTCTTCTCGTGAAATCATTTCTCCCAAGGCTGCTTCGACTCCCAAGAGGTCCACGAAGGGTAAGCAGGCTACAGCGAGCGGTTTTCCTCCTTCGACAACGTCTTTACAGGTCCAAGACCCCATTCTGGGTGAGGTGTCACGACCCGTACACTTGAGTAAGGGCACGAGAAGTGGGTACGTCCAGCCTACGCCGTAGTATCGACGGTAGAACGCTGTCCTAGGTCAATCATCTAACAATATATAAGGTACCTGTACAGTATATACACTCCGAATGGAGGTGACATAACACAATACAGTCTCAATCACATCTAAGATAGAATATGATAAAAGATAGATAGATATGAAATAAAATAAATCCACAGAGATACAACTAGATAGAAGTCTAAGTGTCTAAGATAACACAAATCCAGATAACATCTCAAAATCCCAAATACTGTAATCCAGAGTAAATACGATGAAAAGACATCCTAGACTAAAGGAGTGTCATCCACTACTAAGGGGTCCTGCTGCTGGTCTAGGTCACAACAGTCCTCTAGGGTAGTCCCGTAATATATGGAACAGAATACCTCGGCCTAATCCTCTGTAATATTTTCAACAGGTCCAGTTAGGACATGAGCGAGCACAATATATCTCAACAAATCATAACAAGTTAGGAAATATAAACATGCTAGAGAGTAGGATACATGAAACTGAAAGAACAACATGATGTAAAAGAGAGACTGCAAGTAAATAGCTACAATATATAAGAGAACTAATTAGTACTAGTGATTCAGAGTACAAGATGGTTATATAAACGGCACGATGTTGTACACGAGTTATCTACAGAGGTTGTACATGAGTAATCTACAAGATTGAATACATAACCACTTCTACTCCCCCGTCCCCAATCAATACACATGGATCTAGTCAAGTTATGTTATTGCACACGAAGTATAGTTGTACACGATGATCATGTGAGCACATGAGTATACACGATTTTACACGATTTGTACATGAATAACATAAACACAAGGAGTACACGATGCTCATGATAAAGTACACGACCATGAAATACCCGATGTATCCGCTAAGGGGATAACATAGCACGACAAGATCCATATAGTACTAATCCATGTTACCAACGTGTCAGCATCAAGTAAAGTAATCTAAAGCAGGAAATATAATCCTAAACAAGATATGAAATGATCAGATAATGTACTCACCTGGTATCCTGAATATCTGAAGAGAATATACTGTCCGAGGAGTGGTATTTGGCTCCTATAGAACAGTACAAGTCACTACATATCCAAAATAGTAAAATAGACTGCTACAATGCATCTACATGATGTTTGGGGTCAATCTAGGCTAAAGTCAACCCTTGGTCAACTCTAGTAAACTATACTAGTCAAACTAGGTCAACTAGGTCAAGCCTAACCCAAACAAGTCTCACTAAGCCTAACCATGTCTATCCTAGCATCCACACACAATACAAGGCCACACAAGTCATCAACACACATCCACATGAGCATTCATTCCGTACACATAGGCTATGTGCCATATATATAGCCTATAGGCCATGTAGTCCATTTCACACATATTGTATATACACCCAATTAATATAATAACATTCACACACACACACACACACATATATATATATATATATATATATATATATATATATATATATATATATATATTTTATATATATATATATATTTATATATATATATATATATATATATATATATATATATAAAAAAATAAAATATATATATATAAAAAAAGATTTAAAAAAAAAATATATATATAAAAAAATAAAATATATATATATATATATATATATATATATATATATATATATATATATATATATATATATATATATATATATATAATATATATATATAAATATATATATATATATATATATATATATTTTTTTTAAATATATATATATATATATATATATATATATATATATATATATATATATATATATATAAATATAAATATATATATATATTTTATATATATATATATATATATATATATATATATATATATATATATATATATATACCACATTATTATATCAAGCATATAGATAATATTTATATTAACATATAGTAAGATAGAAAGGGGGATACATGGCATGTGTGTATGTGTGATACAACATTGTGTGAGTGTCAAAATCAGTTTTTTGTGTGTGTGTGACATTTAGTGTCATGACAGTCCAGTGTCAAGGTGATAGGACTGTGAATTTAGTGAAGGGTGTGTGTGTAAATAGCTATGAGAGATTGATACATAGAAAACAGTGTGCAATATCCTCAGATTTACCAGTTTGTGTGTATGTGATTGAATGTGTACATTGCTATAGCCAATAGGTGTCAATATATTTCATGAGTGTGTGTGTGTGTGTGTGTAGTTAATAGAAATCAAATAGAGAATGTGTCTAGTATTATGTGTGCCAATGTGTGTGTATGCAGGAATTGAATCAGTGATGTGTAACAGTAAAAAGGGGGATCAATGTAATGTGTGTGTCATAATAGTAAAACAGGAAACCAGTTTTCAGTTGACAGTTTAGAAGATAGGTTGTGTGTAAACAGAAAAGTGACAGTAGGTAGTTGTGTCAAAAGAGAGTGTAATATCTCAGATTTGGATGTGTAATAGCAGTGTAAAATCTCAGGAAAATAGTTTGATTCACGATAGTTCAAAACAGTTAGCTAACAGCCTGAAATTACAGTTCAAAACCCATTCGAAATCAAACCCTCAAACACAAATCATAAATCAAACTTTCAGTATTCTAATACATGTGTAAATGAATTAATATGGAAATTTAGATTTCAAAAATTCAGTTTAAAATGGAAATCTAAATTCAGAATTTCAATACTAAGAACATGTATCAGTAGAATAGGGGAAATGAAATTCAACAGTTAAAATCATGCTAATATAACCAATTAATGGTTGGTAATTAACCCCCCACATATGCTCGTGTCCCAGGAGTCATATCTGTAACGCCCCAGAAACAGAATACTGGAGAGCGGGGGCGGACATAGCCAGCTACGTATATTGAAGTGCAACCCACCTCGCTATACAGTCACGGCTGTCTAGATACATGAGGGTTTAACTATAAGCCATCAGTCTCCTATGGTCATGAATAAGCCTATTGTCTCAATCTCAAGCAAGAAATAGCAGTTACAAGATGTTAGAGCATCAAATATACAATAGTAAGGCATCCCATACATTACATATTTGGATGATCATGAAGCTAGTCGTACAAAATGCGAAGACTAGCAAGAGTTTTAGTCATACATGATCAACCCTAGGATTTGTTATTCATGCTACAGCCCGTAGGCAGACAGTAAGTAAAATGCAATCGAGCTAACACGTGCTCGTCGGGTAAACGCCTCAAAAGAATATTTTTACAATAGAGAGGGATAGCCAAAGGTAAAACCGACTCGTTGCCAGTCTGGTGGACACCATCGGGCGGAAAGGTCGGTTGATCCTCTGGAGCGGCTTCGAAATCTGGTCATACAAAACCAGCTGGGTCAGATCCCAGAAAGAGCAAGTGCCATAAAAGGGCTTCCTTAGGAACTAAAACCAACATATCAGAAATAAATATTAAAAGTAATTATGAACGGGCTTGATAATAAAAGAAACAACAGCAATTGAATTTGAGTACGAGGGAACCATTTAGGTAGCCAGGTCACAACCCTTAAACCAAACAAGGACCGGGGTTGTAACCCTTCACCTGAATAGAACTCCGTCTCTAATTCTTGTTGGTAAAGTAAAATATGATGAGCATGACATAGGGTGCAATAAGACAATAAACGAAGAGAGGACACAGAACTGCTTTGGGAGCCAGGTTATAACCCTTAAACCAAACAAGGACCCGGGTTGTAACCCTTCGCCTGAACAGAACTTAGCCCCTGATCATTATTGTTGAAGTGACAATCATGCGATCATACTGGAAATGTTCGTGCACTGAATCTGCAGTATACAAGACTGAATCAGACTCCATCCAAACGTTCATGGCCAAGCAATGACTACGGCTTTCTATATTAACTAACTAGGGTTATCACAAGCCTAGTTACTAGCAATATGCCGTGAGATTTTCCTCCAGCCACCAGCCTTGCAGCTAATCCAGGTTATCCAGGCGACTTGGATTTATTGAACAATGTCTCTTTCTTTTTTCTTGTATCAGTGAATCTAGACATGTGTCCTATTCGTCGGCAGGCTACAAGTCCAATAATGGTGGCCGGGATAACGGAATTGCTGGTAACTGGAGAAATCTCTCATGACTACTGGATTATTCTAGTTATTAGCCTTAACCAGTTTTAGCAGGTACCCCTGACCGTGGTACTCAGGGATCTCCGTCCTAGACATAATGCAAGACAATACTGGTTCATTTGTACAAACATAATTGTCCACAGTGTCCAGGCCATTCATTCTTATCATGTCATGTTAGTTGTCGCAACAGCATAACGAGGTATATCATGTTAGGTTTACTTGTCAAGGGTGTGCCACGACGGGCCACTATCATGCCATACTACTCGTCAATCATTCTTGTCGTGAGTGCGCCACAACGGGCCACTGTCATGCCATGTTACATAATCAAAATTAACACGATATAAGCATAAATGTAACAACTAAATAGTAAAAAGGGGGTGTAAGGGCTGTAGGGGAGTCATGCGGCTTAGGGGCCAAGGGTCATGCGGCTCGGGATCAACCCAGCCATATGGCAAGGGCCATGCGGCTACCTGCCAAGAGGTAGCTATGCGGCTGAGGGAAATCAAGTTTATGCGGCTCGGGAAACCAACGCTATGCGGCTGAAGGAAGGCAGAGCCATGCGGCAATGGGAAAAGAGCTCATGCGGCCAGGGGGAATGGGTCTTATGCGGCTGGGAGACTACCAAGAGCCATATGGCTATGGGGGAGGCAATGCCATGCGACCAAGAGGGAAAGGGTCTTATGCGACTGGGGCACTGGAACCATGGCCTATGCGGCAGGAGCCAACCAAGCCATGCGGCTGAGGAGCCAGGGCCTATGCGGCAAGGTTATGCGGCTGAGGAAAACAAAGCCACACGACTGAGGGAATCAAAGCCATGCGACAATGTTATACGGTTGAGGGAAACAAAGCCATGCGGCTGAGGGAATCAAAGCCATGCGGTAATGTTATGCGGTTGAGGGAAACAAAGCCATACGGCTGAGGGAATCAAAGCCATACGGCAATGTTATGCGGTTGAGGGAAACAAAGCCATGCGGCTGAGGGAATCAAAGCCATACGACAATGTTATACGGTTGAGGGAAACAAAGCCATGTGGCTGAGGGAATCAAAGCCATACGGCTGTAGGGAGCCGTAGGGGATCTAGCCGCATGAAAAGTCATGCGGTAAAGCACTGTTCTTCTTTTCCACTTTTCCGAAAAGAACAACCATAGAAGCCACTGCTCCCAAGCTCCAAAATCTTCATCTAAGGTCAGAATCCGAACTTCCATAGGTCAAAATAGGGCAGAAAGAAATTCTCTACAACATAGAACCATCAAAACTTAAGAATAACAAGGTTTAGTAGATCAAAACCCAAGAAATTTGAAAATGCAACAAGCTTAGATCTACACAAAATGAGACATGGAAATTAAAAGTGCTAAGTGCTAAAGTGTCTTAGAATCTCGTGGAAAAGACATTGGAACGATAAAAAATAGAATTCCTCCGTGAAGCAAGATGCACTTGCCTAAGCCTCTCTCTCTCTCTCTCAAGGTAGGTAGAGAGTAATGGTGAGGAAGAAGAAGAGTTATGAGAATTAATGGAAGAGAGAGAGAGGTTAGGTGGCTTATAAAGGAAGAGAGTGGGTGGGGGTTGGTTCATATGCAACAAAACCGAACCAAGTCGAACCAAGCAAAAAAAATGAAATGCCAAAATAAACCATGCAATAAGACATGCAATATGAGTCAAAATACGTACACGTATACCAAAATACGTAATACGAACTACGAGCGCTACAACTCTACCCACCTTAAAATAATTTCGTCCTCGAAATTTAATTAAGAGGCTAGAGATACAAGGACAAGTTATACTAAGCAGTCCACCTTGCAATCATTTATTCAAGCAAGGAACTCAGAACATAAGGCATATGAAAGATATTATACCTTACGAGTCAAACAGGTCGGGATATCACGATCGGATATCGTCCTCACGCTCCCATGTTGACTCACCCAAAGAGTGATGACCCCAAGCAACACGAACTAATTTGATAGTCTTGTTCTTGAGTATCTTCTCTCTTCGGTCCAATATGGATACGGGTCTCTCCTCATACGAAAGGTTGGTACCAACAACCAATTCTGAATGATCAAGGACATGACTCAGATCCGGGATATACCGTCGCAATTGGGATACATGGAAGACATCATACACCTCACTTAGCGATGGCAGAAGAGCGAGATGATAGGACACATCTCCTACTCGCTCTAGAATGTCGAATGGCCCTATATACCTAGGACTAAGCTTTCTCCGTATGCCAAAATGAATGACGCCACGGTTAGACGAGATCCTAAGGAATACGTTGTCACCGACAGAAAATTCAAGGGGACGCCGATGAGAATCGGCCCAATGACGCTGGCGATCTTGCGCAACTCGAAGATGATCCCTGACTTTTCTGACCACCTCAACTGTCTGAGTAATCATTTTCGGACCGAGCATCTGCCTTTCTCCAACATCATCCCATGCTAGCGGGGATCTGTACTTCCTACCATACAGTGCCTCGAATGGTGCCATCTGGATACTGGCTTGGAAACTGTTGTTGTACGAGAACTCCACCAGGTGCAGGTGATCTTCCGATGAACCACCGAAGTCGAGTGTACATGACCGCAACATATCTTTAAGAGTCTGGATCGTACATTCTGTCTGACCATCAGTCTGCGGGTGATAAGCTGAACTGAACTTGAGACGAGTTCTCAAACTCTCTTGCAGACTGCGCCAAAAGTGTGATGTAAATCTTAAATCTCTGTCCGAGGTGATACTGACTGGAACACCGTAAAATTTGACAATCTGCCTGAGGTACATCTCTGCTAGCTGAGCCGTCGACTGACCAACTCTGAACGGGAGAAAGTGAGCCACTTTAGTGAGCCTGTCTACTATAACCCAAATAGCATCTCTACCGGCCGGGGACCTAGGTAATCCAGTCATGAAGTCCACGGTTATATGCTTCCACTTCCATTCTGGAATCGGCAAGGGCTGAAGAAGTCCAGCTGGCCTCTGATGTTCAGCTTTAACTTGTTGGCAAACCAAACACCGAGAGACAAACCGGGCTATCTCCCTCTTCATGCCATTCCACCAAAAGTGCTGACGGATATCATGATACATCTTTGTGCCACCAGGATGAACGGAATACTGCGAACTGTGAGCTTTTGCTATGACTTCCTGTCTGATATCTCCACTGGGTACACAAAGACACTTCCCATGTTGAAGTGTACCGTCCTCATGGATATATAACTCTCGCCGTCGTCCTGCCTCACACTCTGCTCGGAGTCGTTGAAGCTTGGAATCTGTTGATTGTGCTATCCGGATCCTCTCAACTATAGTGGACTGAACTTGCATGCTGGCCATCAACGCCACATGGGTAGGAAGAATAACTTCAATACCCATCTTCTAAAGATCTGACAATAACTCTGGCTGGGCTGTAAGGAAATAAACTCCGGCTCTCCTGCTCAGCGCATCTGCTACTACATTGGCCTTCCCTGGGTGATTCTGCAGGTTGACATCATAATCCACAAGTAGCTCTAGCCACCTTCTCTGACGCATGTTAAGATCCTTCTGAGTGAACACATACTTCAGACTTTTGTGGTCGGTGAAAATTTCCACCCTATCCCCATACAAGTAGTGCCTCCACAACATAAGTACAAACACTACTACTGCCAGCTCCAAGTTATGGGTTGGGTAATTCCTCTCATGATCACGAAGTTGACGTGACGCATAGGCTATTACCTTCCCATGCTGCATCAAAACACATCCTAAACCTCTGCCTGAAGCATCACAATACACTGAGAATCCCCCGGTCCCATCTGGAAGAGTAAGAATGGGTGCCGTCATCAAACCTCGCTTCAACTTCTCAAAAGAATCCTGACACTCTGCTGTCCAAGCGAACTGCACATCCTTGCGGGTCAACTAGGTCAATGGCGCTGAAATCCGAGCAAAGTATGAAACAAACCGCCGGTAGAAGCCGGCCAAGCCAAAAAAATACGAACTTCTACAACTGTGCTGGGTACTGGCCATGTCTCAATAGCCACGATCTTTTGGGGATCCACTTCTACTCCTCCTCTGGTGATGATATGACCCAAATATGAAATGTGATCGAGCCAGAACTCGCATTTACTGAACTTCGCATATAACTGGTGCTCTCTGAGAATCTGAAGGATAACTCTGAGATGCTGCTCATGCTCCGCTTCACTCTTGCTGTAGACCAGGATGTCATCTATAAACACAATCACGAACTGATCCAAATATGACATAAAGATACGATTCATGAGGTCCATGAATACAGCCGACGTATTGGTTTCTCCAAATAGCGTAACAAGGAACTCCCAATGCCCATATCTGGATCTGAAAGCTGTCTTCGGGATGTTCTGCTCTCTGTCTCTGATCTGATGGTATCCTGACCGCAAGTCAATCTTCTAGAATACTGCTGCCCCCTTGAGTTTATCAAAAAAGTCATCTATCCTCGGAAGAGGGTATCTGTTCATGATTGTCACTGAGTTCAAGGTACCATAATCTACACATAATCTGGACGTACCATTCTTCTTTTTCACAAGAAGCATCGGGGCTCCCCAAGGCGATCCACTAGCACGAATGAATCCCTTGGTTCTAAGTTCTTCAATCATCTGGTATAATACCTCTAACTCTAACGGCACCATCTTGTAGACTCTCTCCGACACTGGTGCTGTTCCTGGGATCAAGTCGATAGTAAACTCGATCTCTCGCTTTGGCGGCATTTCTGGAAGCTCTTCTAGGAAAACATCTAGAAATTCCTCGACTATCCGGGGTAACTGCACTGCTGCTACTGCCATCCGTAATACCGGAGGAGAAGGTTCTACTTCGCCTCGGAAAAAAGAAAACTCTGGCTCGCCTGGAATGCTAAAAATAACCCTGCCAACATGGCAGTCTATCCTCGTATACTGGTTCCTTAACCAATCTATCCCTAAGACCATATTATAATCGGCCATCGGAAACTCTATCAACCTAGCGGGAAACTCTCTACCGCTAACTATGATCCGACACGAGGAAAACACTTTATCTACTCCCACAAGACCATTACCAGTAAGTATATTGAGCCTTACTGATAATGACTCAGGCTCCAGTCCTATCCGTGTGGCGAATCGTGCAGACATAAATGAATGCGATGCACCAGAGTCAAATAACACTGAAGTTAGAAAGGTGTTGACGAGAATAGTACCTGCCACTACCTCACCTGGCGCTACTCCTTCTTCTCCCATAGTTAAAGCCAGTACTTGTCCTTGTCCTCTGGGTGCCGACCCCCTCTGCTGGAACCCTCTATGCCTATTATGAACTTGGGCCAGGGCATACTGCTGAGGCCTTTGTTGTTGAAAAGCTTGGGTCTGCGTCGGCAATAGCCTCGGGGATGGGAAATGCCGTAGCTGGACTGGTACTGGTGTTGGACCTCTAACCGATGAACTGGTCATGGCTGGTGATGAGTCAGTCCTGAACGGGCAGGACCCTAATTTATGGTCTGGTGCTCCACAAAGCAAACACAATCCTTGTGCCTTGCGACATTCTAAAATAACATGTCCAGGCTTTCCACAATAAGAGCAGCCCATGGTGGAAGACTGCCTCTGCTTCTGTTGTTGAGGATACGTCTGGGTTGAATATTGAACCGACGTTCCTGAGGCCGCCCGCTTCGGAGCTCCAATAGTCAAAGCCCTAGCTGCCAGGGCTGGTGCTGAAGACTGGTTCATCTGACTGTAGGATCGCTTCCGACCTTCGGTCCGATCTACAATCCTCTGGGTGGTATACTCATGCTTCCTGGCTGCTCTCAATACTGCATCAAAAGTCTGATGCTCAAACTTCTCCACCGCCAGTAAAATTTCCAGGTGGAGTCCCTGCTGGAATCGTTGAGCTCTGTCGAACTCGGTCGCCACCAAGGTGGGAGTAAACCGACTAAGCGTGGAAAACTCGACCGCATATCCATCGACCGTCCTGCCCATCTACTTTAAATTGGGGAACCTCGTTTGTAGATCGTACCGAGCTACAGCATCGAAGTACATGGCCTGGAATCTTTCACAAAATACTGCCCAGGCAATAGGCGCCACTAATCCAATGGCTTACGCCGCCCACCAGCTGCGGGCTAGATCCAATAACTGCAGGTGCACTACGGCCACCTTTTCATCTTCTTGGGTCTTTGCTGTCTCCAAAATCACCTCTATATCCTGAAGCCATGCGTCAGCAGCGATAGCATCTTCACTGCCGTCAAAGAATGGAGGGTTCAAGAGCTTAAAACTGTTCGCTGCACTATTCCCATGGTGTCCACCTCTGCCCAGGACATCTGTTACTGCCTGGTGTAAGGTATCTCCTCGACGGTCCTGTGATGCAAGCAACTCCCTGATGAGTTCAACCAAGGCTCCATCATCATGCCTTGCAGACTGGGCAGGCTGCACTGGGGGTTCTGGATCTCCGGGAAGCATGACCCGGGAAGCTGCTCCTGAGTGCTGAGCTTGATCCTCTTGTTGCGGGGGTACTCGCTGAGCTCCTTCCGGCTGATTGGCAGGACCAAGAGTAGTGCCGCTGAAGAAAATGACACAGGGAACAATAAGGAAGGACCAGGATAGATCAAAGATACAAGCATGTAATCAGGTCAAGATTTCAGGGATTTAGAGGATACGAGCAGAGATCAAGGGCGAGTGCAGATTGAGACATCTATTCAATAAACCCTTACATATCTTGATTTACAAGACCTGCATGGGCCACCACTTAAACCATGTAACGCGCCAGAACCAGAATACTGGAGAGCAGAGGCGGACATAGCCAGCTTCGTATATTAAAGTGCAACCCACCTCGCTATACGGTTATGGCTGTCTAGATACATGAGGGTTTAACTACAAGCCATCAGTCTTCTATGGTCATGAACAAGCCTATTGTCTCAACCTCAAGCAAGAAATAGCAGTTACAAGATGTTAGAGCATCAAATATACAATAGTAAGGCATCCCATACATTATATATTTGGATGATCATGAAGCTAGTCGTACAAAATGTGAAGACTAGCAAGAGTTTTAGTCATACATGATCAACCCTAGGATTTGTTAATCATCCTACATCCCGCAGTCAGACAGTAAGTAAAATACAATCGAGCTAACACGTGCTCGTAGGCTAAACGCCTCAAAAGAATATTTTTACAATATAGTAGGAGAGCCAAAGGTAAAACCCACTCATTGCACGGATTACGTCTGCTGGTCACCATCGGGCGGGAAGGTAGGTAGATCCTCTGGAGCTGCTCCGAAATCTGGTCATACAAAACCAGCTGGGTCAGATCCCAGAAAGAGCAAGTGCCACAAAGGGGCTTCCTTAGGAACTAAAACCAGCATATCAGAAATAAATATTAAAAGTAATTATGAACGGGCTTGATAATAAAAGAAACTACAACAATCGAATTTGAGTACGAGGGAACCATTCAGGTAGCCAGGTCACAACCCTTAAACCAAACAAGGACCGGGGTTGTAACCCTTCACCTGAATAGAACTTCGTCTCTAATTCTTGTTGGTAAAGTAAAACATGACGAGCATGACGTAGGGTACAATAAGACAATAAATGAAGAGAGGACATAGAACTGCTCCGGGAGCCAGGTTACAACCCTTAAACCAAACAAGGACCGGGATTGTAATCCTTCGCCTGAACAGAACTTAGCCCCTGATCATTATTGTTGAAGGTGACAATCATACGATTATACTGAAAATGTTCGTGTACTGAATCTGTATTATACAAGACTGAATCGAACTCCATCCAAACATTCACGGCCAAGTAATGACTACGGCTTTCTACATTGACTAACTAGGGTTATCACAAGCCTAGTTACTAGCAGTATGCGGTAAGATTTTCCTCCAGCCACCAGCCCTGCAGCTAATCCAGGTTATCCAGGCAACTTGGATTTATTAAACAATACCTCTTTCTTTTTCCATGTATCAGTGAATCTAGACATGTGCCCTACTCGTCGGCAGGCTACAAGTCCAACAATGGTGGCCGGGATAACGGGATCGCTGGTAACTAGGGAAATCTCTCATGACTATTGGATTATTCTAGTTATTAGCCTTAACCAGTTTTAGCAGGAACCCCTGACCGTGGTACTCAGGGATCCCCATCCTAGACATGATGCAAGACAATACTGGTTCATTTGTACAAACATAATCGCCCACGGTGTCCAGGCCATTCATTCTTATCATGTCATGTTAGTTGTCGCAACAGCATATCGAGGTATATCATGTCAGGTTTACTTGTCAAGGATACGCTACGACGGGCCACTATCATGCCATACTACTCGTCAATCATTCTTGTTGTGAGTATGCCACAATGGGCCACTATCATGCCATGTTACATAATCAGAATTAACACGGTATAAGCATAAATGTAACAATTAAATTGTAAAAAGGGGATGTAAGGGCTGTGGAGGAGTCATGCGGCTCGGGATCTAAGGGTCATGCGGCTCGGGATCAACCCAGCCGTGTGGCAAGGGCCACGCGGCTAGCTGCCAAGAGGTAGCTATGCGGCTAAGGGGAATCAAGTTTATGCGGCTCGGGGAACCAACGCCATGCGGCTGAAGGGAGGCAGCGCCATGCTGCAATGGGGAAAGAGCTCATGCGGCCAGGGGGAACGGGTCTTATACGGCTGGGGGACTACCAAGAGCCATGAGGCTAAGGGGGAGGCAGTGCCATGCGGCCAAGAGGGAAAGGGTCTTATGCGGCTGGGGCACTGGAACCATGGCCTATGCGGCAGGAGCCAACGAAGCCATGCGGCTGAGGAGCCAAGGCCTATGCGGCAAGGTTATGCGGCTGAGGGAAACAAAGCCATGCGGCTGAGGGAATCAAAGCCATGCGACAATGTTATACGGTTGAGGGAAACAAAGCCATGCGGCTGAGGGAATCAAAGCCATGCGGCAATGTTATACGGTTGAGGGAAACAAAGCCATGCGGCTGAGGGAAACAAAGCCATGCGGCTGTAGGAAGCCGCAGGGGATCTATCCGCATAAAAAGTTATGCGGTCAAGCACTGTTCTTTTTTCCACTTTTTCGAGAAGAACAACCATGGAAGCCATTGCTCCCAAGCTCCAAAATCTTCATCTAAGGTCAGAATCCGAACTTCCATAGGTCAAAATGGGGCGAAAAGAAATTCTCTACAATATGGAACCATCAAAACTTGAGAATAACAAGGTTTAATAGATCGAAACCCAAGAAATCCGAAAATGCAACAAGCTTAGATCTACACAAAATAAGCCATGGAAATTAAAAGTTCTATGTGCTAAAGTGTCGTAGAATCTCGTGAGGAAGACAATGGAACGATAAAAAATAGAGTTCCTCCGGGAAGCAAGATGCACTTGCCTATGTCTCTCTCTCTCTCTCCCTCTCTTAGGGTAGGTGGACAGTAATGGTGAGGAAGAAGAAGAGTTATGAGAATTAATAGAAGAGAAAGAGAGAGAGGTTAGGTGGCATATAAAGGAAGAGAGTGGGTGGGGGTTTGTTTATATGCAACAAAATCGAACCAAGACGAACCAAGCAAAAAAATGAAATGCCAAAATAAACTATGCAATAAGACATGCAATATGAGTCAAAATTCATATACGTATACCAAAATACATAATACGAACTACGAGCGCTACATTATCGTGTCACCCTAGAGCCGGATACGGCGTGTCCAAGTCTTAAAACACGCACAGACACGCTGCACACAGACAGTCTCGTGCCGTGAGTCCACGAGTTCGTGCACCCGATACAGGCCACGTGGAGACACGTGGCCGTGCACGCATGTAGCCCACGTGTAGGGCTACACGGTTGACACCATGTCTAGTGTCCATAGTGAGTGTCGTGTCCAGCCACATATCAGTGGCTAATAACGTGAGTGTGCAGACTGCACATGCAACCAGTACGGGGAGGAGAACTCCTCGAATACCCAACCACTCGTGCCCAATTTTTGGGAGACCAATGTCAGTCATTGCCTCGACATTCTTCCTAAAAATGGCGTGTCCTGGTGTCCTATACAGCGAGCACTAGACCACATGTAGCAGGACAATGCACACGAGTCAGACACAGCGTATTCGTGTCCTCGTGTGGACACGACACGACCCCAAAATCACAATCCAAGGACACGAATCAACAAGCAAACCCTAGATCTAGAAATCCAACAAAAAACATTTTAAAAATCAGCATAAAATGATGGTTGTGGCATGTCAACAAACACCTAGCCTAGGAAATTAATACGTGTCCGATACGGACACAAAACCTAATACAAATGACACAAATCCTTTACTACAGCTAGGGGACACCTAGATCTAGGCTACCATGCAATAAAATCAGAATTATAATAGAATTAGAGGGGTTTACCTATAGGTTGCAAGGATCAAGAAAAAGCTCCAAATCAAATGGTTCCCGTTGCTATCCAAATCCTCCAAATTGCTCTAAAACTGAAACTACTCCTCAAAATCAGCAAGTAGAGGTTAATTAGAATCATATGCAAAAGATTTGGGTCAAAAAGGATTAAAAATGGAATTACTATGAATAGAGGAAAGTGAGGATTTACCTTTCCTTCTAAAAACTTAGTTGAGCACAAATGAGGCAAGAACAAGGAAAGGGGGCATTAAATAGGGGTGGGAAACCCTAGGTTTGTCGGCCATGGGTTGGCTTAGCTAGGGTATGGCTTCAAGTCATGGGCTATGTGCTTAAGTCACAAGTCATGGAATCAAATCACAAGTCATTTCACATATTCATAATTCTTCCTATTGAAACTAGATTCTAGTGACTAAAAGTAGGTTAACTTAAGCTAGACTAGGGTCACACCATAGCTCGGGTTAACTTCTAGGCTAGTCTACAAAGTCTCAATAAGTCAAAGTCAAAGATAGAAAATCACCAATTCAATAAATTAATAAAATTCAAAAATTCACAAATGACCAAAATACCCTTAAGCTAAAATGTGGTAGTGACAAATCTACCCTCCGTAAAATAATTTTGTCCTAAAAATTAAAAGGCAAAACTAAACTAATGAGAAGGATAGACAATCATACCTCAAGGTCCAAACTGATATGGGTATCGCTTGCGCATCTCATCCTCCCGCTCCCAGGTAGACTCTCCTGGAGAATGATGCATCCATGCGACGTGAACCAACGGTATCACCTGGTTTCTCAGTACCTTCTCTCGGTGATCAAGAATCTCCACTGGCTGCTCTGGATAACTGAGAGTAGGTCCCACCTCAATCTCCGAATGATCAAGTATATGGCTAGGGTCTGTCACGTACCGTCTCAACTGTGATACGTGGAATACGTTGTGGACATCCACTAGTACAGGTGGCAAGTCTAGACTGTAAGCCACGTCATCGACCCTCCCGTTGATCACGAAATGTCTGATGAAGCGCGTGCTAAGCTTCCTACCTCTACCAAAACGTATGGTACCACGAGTCGGAGATATCCGTAGAAAAACTATATCTCCAACCTAATCACAAACAAGGTCTCAAGTTACTAAATAATCAAACATGATTAAACAAACAAAAAACAACCTACTTCTAATCCTATCTCTAATCTGTACCTCAAACTCCAAAGGCCTCCGGTGGCTATCGGCCCAGTGCCGATGTCTGTCCTGCGCCATGCGAAGTCTGTCCCTGATGAGCTTCACCTTCTCGGCTGTGTCAACAACCATCTCAGGTCCCAATAAACCTCACTCTCCAACATCATCCCAAGATAAGGGTGTACGACATCTCCGCCCGTATAGAGCATCGAAAGGTGACATCTCAATGCTGGCATGATAACCGTTATTGTAAGTAAACTCCACCAAGTGTAGGTGATCCACCTAGGAACCTCTAAAATCTAAGACATACGTCCGCAGCATGTCCTCGAGCGTCTGAATAGTCCTCTCTGACTGTCCGTCCGTCTGGGGGTGGTATGCAGTACTAAACTTGAGCTGAGTGTCCAAACTAGTCTGCGGACTCCTCCAGAAATGGAAAGTAAAGCGACTATCCCGATCTTAGACAATGCTGACCGGAACCCTATGAATCCTGACAATCTGCCGCATGTACATCTCTGCAAGCCTCTCCGTAGACATACCCACCATGAATGGCAAAAAATGGACTGATTTGGTCAACCTGTCAACAATGACCCAAATCGCGTCTTTTCCTCCTCGTGTACGCGGCAATCCAGATATAAAATCTATCGTGATATACTCCCACTTCTACTCTGGAATGGACAATGGCTGCAATAATCCTCCTAGCCTTTTCCTCTCTGCTTTGACCTGCTGATAGACCAAGCATCTGGCTACGAAGCGAGCTACCTCCCGCTTCATCCCATACCACCAGACGTGCTCTTCCCCTGCAAGAGAAAACTCACCATCTACTAGCCCTGTTCGAACCTGCTCTCGAATATACCGCAGAGCAACATCCTCGAACTATGTCGACTTGATCCTCTCCATCAAGTCCGACTAAATATGAAGGCCCCACATCTGCATATGAACTCCAGGCACAATCACCTCAATCCCCAGGCTATCCAAGTCTGCTAGCAAGTGACGGTCCATAGTCAAACACATGGTTGTCGGATACCAACTCAAGGCATCAGCAACCACGTTGGCCTTCCCTGGGTGATACTGTAGTGAGATGTCGAAGTTCTTCATCAGCTCTAGCCACCTGCGCTGCCTCATGTTGAGCTCTTTCTGTGTAAATACATACTTCAAGCTCTTATGATCTGTGAGGATCTCCACCCTCTCTCCATATAAGTAGTGCTTCCAGAACTTCAAAGAAAAAATAACTGCTGCCAACTCCAAGTCGTGGGTAGGGTAGTTCTTCTCATGGGGACGTAACTGCCTGGAAGCATAGGCAATCACCTTCCCATGCTGCTGTAAGACACAACCCAACCCCTTTCCTGAAGCGTCACTATAAATAGTGAACCCTCCTGAACCTGATGGCAATGTCGGAATCGGAGCTGTCGTAAGCTGCTTCTTCAACTCATCAAAAGCAGCCTGACACTCCTCTGACCAAACAAACTCAGCATCCTTCCGGGTCAGCCTAGTCAACGGCTCTGCAATCCGGGAGAAATCCTGTACGAACCTCCTGTAATATCCTGCCAGTCCCAAGAAGCTCCTGATCTCTGCTACTGAACTCGGCGCCGACCAAGCCTCAACTGCTATGATCTTCTTCGGGTCCACTGAGTTCCCATCTCCAGTCACCACATGACCCAAGAAGTTAACTCTGTCCAGAAAGAACTCGTACTTCGAGAGCTTGCCATACAGCCTCTCTCTCCTGAGTGTCTCCAGAACCACTCTCAAGTGCTCCTCGTGCTCCTTCTCTGTCTTCGAATACACCAGGATATCATCGATGAATACCACCATAAACTTATCCAAGTACTGGTGGAACACCTTGTTCATTAAGTTCATAAATACTGCCGGTGCATTGGTCAGCCCAAACGACATAACCAAGAACTCAAACTATCCATACCACGTCCTGAAAGCGGTCTTCGGAATATCCTCCCTCTTCACCTTCACCTGGTGATAACCTGAGCTCAAATCAATCTTAGAGAAAACTCGAGCTCTGCTCAACTGATCAAAGAGATCATCGATCCGCGGCAGTGGGTATCTGTTCTTGATCGTCAGGTTGTTGAGTGCCCTATAGTCGATACACATGCGTACTGACCCATCCTTCTCGGGTAAAAAGAGTACCAGTACACCCCAAGATGAAAAACTCGATCGGATGAAGCCCTTGTCCTGCAGTTCATCCACCTGCTTCTTTAGTTCTACCAACTCACTGTTGTTCACCCGATAGACATGCTAAGAATTCGGTTCCATGCCGAGAACCAAGTCTATTGAGAACTCAATATCCCTGTTTGGTGGAAGCCCTGGCAACTCCTCCGGAAAGACGTCCATGAAATTTGCATTCAAAGGATGTGGAGCCACCTGCTCCTCAACTGAAGCTCCACAGAAAAGCCCGCTGTCCTGCTCCGCCTGTCGTCGGGTGTACTCGAACTCTGGCTCTCCTGGCGCTCCAAACAGAACTCTACCCCCTTGGCAATCTATGCTGGCGTGATGCCTGCTCAACCAATCCATACCTAATATGATATCATTGTTCGATAGTGGCATGACGAGCAGACTCACCTCCAACTCTCGACCTCTCATAATAACGCTCCACCCTCTTCAAACATCACTCATGAGGATAACACCACCCCCGGTCTTGATCTTGCAGGTCCTAGGCAATGGTTCAGATACAAGGTTGTGTCTAATAGCATATGATACCGACACAAAACTGTGGGAAGCTCCGGAATCAAATAGAGCGAAAGCTGGAATAGAGTTGAGAAGAACCGAACCTGCAATCAACTCTCCAATGGCCTCTGCATCCTCAGCTGCCATGGCGAAAGCTCATCCCTGCTGACCTCCCTGAGCCTCCTGCTGATGCTGGATGAACCTCTGCTACAGAGTCTGTAGTGGTCCCTTCTGCTGGCCTGCTGGAGCCTTGGCTCCTCCACCTCCTCCTGGTACTAGACGCATCGATGCTACTAGACAGTCTCTCATCTGATGGTCCGATGATCCACACATCAGGCATCTCCCAAGCCTCTTTCTGCAGTCGTCCCGTCTGTACCCAGGCTTCTTGTAGAAGGTACAAATAATAACCTGCTATCTCGGTACCTGCTGTTGTACCCTCGACTGCTGATGCTGCTCCTGCTGAAAAGGTGTCAGGCCCTGCTGCAGAAACTGCTGCTGATGCACCGGCCTTTGCGGCTGCTGGTGCTAAAAATGAGGCATCTAGGCCTGACCCCCGCTGCTGCTAGCTCCCTAGAAGTCCTGACCTCTCTTCAGATTCAACACTAGGTCGTCCTCCGCTGCCATAGCTCCAGTAAAGATCTCCGCGAAGGTAGTATTCTGGTCACTCTTAGTCAATGACCGAACCTCCCTGATCAACCCTCGACGGAACTTCTTCGCCTTCGTCTTCTCCGTCAGATCATCAATAAACCGGGCCAACCGGCAAAACTCTCCGGCGTACTCAACAACTGTCTAGTTTCCCTGAACCAGACTCTCAAATTGTGCCTCAATGCCTCCTAGTACCACATCTGGGAAGAACTGTTCCTTGAACAGCTCCTTGAACTGCTCCCAAGTCTGACCCTTTACTCACACTCTGGGATCTGTCTGGTACTAGGTACGGGCTAAGTCCTGCATCTGACTGTCCACCGCCTTGATATAAAGTCGGGCTGGTATCTCCGCCAGCCGAAAAATCTCTTCGATATGCTCAATCCAATCATCCGTATAGTGAATGCCCTCGATGCCCAAAAAATCTCTAGGATGTATCTTCTGAATGTCCTGGATATCCTTCTCCCTCCGGTGAGGCTGCTGTTGTGCCCCTGAGCAGAAACCATCTCCACAGTCGTACGGACCAGCTGATGTACCTCGTCAATCCCCTGACAAAAATCGGCAGTCTGGCGCTGCTGCTGCTGCTGATGAGACTCTATAATCCTCTCCACGAAGGAGAACAGATGGGCAACATCTACCATCCCCGTTGGTGGAGGCTACTATGGCGAAAGGATCTCAGGAAGCACCGGGCTCTACCTCCTGACTGGTGGAGGTGCTCCTCCGAAAGCTGCAGAAACACCCACCCCAGCTGGCATGACTGGGGATGCGGTACCTGGAGCTGGCTGCTGGGGACGAGAGGCGGCAGACCTCTCATCAATGTCCCCCGATCCTGGGCGATGTGATCTCGTCTCAACCATCCTGGAGACACAGATCAAACAAGAAACAATTACTGAGAATGAGTCAAAATATCAAAGGAGGACAGTTTAACTTCATAGGAAGACAATAAGCAGCAAAATGTAGATACACGGAATCTGATATGGAGTTTTTCCTAGTATGATTGAGTACCTTCAAAATATCCTAATTCCTACTGCAGGCTGCAGTGATACTCTAGTTCGAATACCACTGTATTTCTAAATTAGACCTGCATGGGCCACCACTAAAAACGTGTCATGACCCGCACCCTAGAGTAAGGGCACAAGAAGTGGGCACGTCCAGCCTACGCTGCAGTATCGGCGGTAGAATGCTGTCCTAGGTCAATCATCTAACAATATATAAGGTACCTGTACAGTATATACACTCCGAATGGAGGTGACATAAATACAATACAGTCTCAATCACATCTAAGGTAGAATACAGGTCATAACAGTCCTCTAGGGTAGTCCCGTAATATGTGGAATAGAACGCCTCGGCCTCATCCTCTATAATATTTTCAACAGGTCCAGTCAGGACAGGAGCGAACACAATACATCTCAACAAATAATAATAGGTTAGGAAATATAAACATGCTAGAGAGTAAGATACATGAAACTGAAAGAACAACATGATGTAAAAGAGAGACTGTAAGTAAATAGCTATAATATACAAGAGAACTAATCAGTGCTAGTGATTCAGAGTACAAGATGGTTATTTAAACGGCATGATGTTGTACACGAGTAATCTACAGAGGTTGTACACGAGTAATCTACAAGATTGAATACATAACCACTTCTACTCCCCCGTCCCCAATCAATACACAAGGATCCAGTCAAGTTATGTTATTGCACACAAAGTATAGTTGTACACAATGATCATGTGAGCACATGAGTATACACGATTTCACACGATTTGTGCATAAATAACATGAACACAAGGAGTACACGATGCTCATGATAAAGTACACGAACATGAAATACCCGATGTATCCGCTAAGGGGATAACATCGCACGATAAGATCCATATAGTACTAATCCGTGTTACCAACGTGTCAGCATCAAGTAAAGTAATCTAAAGCAGGAAATATAATCCTAACCAAGATATGAAATGATCAGAAAATGTACTCGCCTGGTATCCTGAATATCTGAAGAGAATATACTATCCGAGGAGTGGTGTCTGGCTCCTATAGAACAGTACAAGTCACTACATGTCCAAAATAGTAAAATAGACTGCTACAATACATCTACATGATGTTTGGGGTAAATCTAGGCTAAAGTCAACCCTTGGTCAACTCTAGTAAACTATACTAGTCAAACTAGGTCAACTAGGTCAAGCCTAACCCAAACAAGTCTCACTAAGCCTAACAATGTCTATCCTAGCATCCATACATAATACAAGGCCACACAAGTCATCAACACACATCCACATAAGCATTCATGCCATATACATAGGCAATGTGCCATATATATAGCCTATAGGCCATATAGTCTATTTCACACATTTCACACATATTGTATATACACCCAATTAATATAATAACATTCACATATATATACCACATTATTATATCAAGCATATAGATAATATTTTTATTAACATATAGTGAGATAGAAAGGGGGATACATGGCATGTGTGTATGTGTGATACAACATTGTGTGAGTGTCAAAATCAGTTTTGGGTGTGTGACATTTAGTGTCATGACAGTCCAGTGTCAAGGTGATAGGACTATGAATTCAGTGAAGGGTGTGTGTGTAAATAGCTATGAGAGAGTGATACATAGAAAACAGTGTGCAATATTCTTAGATTTACCAGTTTGTGTGTGTGTGATTGAATGTGTACATTGCTATAGCCAATAGGTGTCAATACATTTCATATTTGAAATGTGACTGAGTGTGTGTGTGTGTAGTTAATAGAAATCAAATAGAGAATGTGCCTAGCATTATGTGTGCCAATGAGTGTGTATGCAGGAATTGAATCAGTGATGTGTAACAGTAAAAAGGGGGATCAATATAATATGTGTGTCATAGTAGGAAAACAGTAAACCAGTTTTCAGTTAACAATTTAGAAGATAGGTTGTGTGTAAACAGAAAAATGACAGTAGGTAGTTGTGTCAATAGAGAGTATAATATCTCAGATTTGGATGTGTAATAGCAGTGTGAAATCTCAGGAAAATAGTTTAATTCATGACAGTTCAAAACTGTTAGCTAACATCCTAAAATTACAGTTCAAAACCCATTCGAAATCAAACCCTCAAACACAAATCATAAATCAACCTTTCAGTATTCTAATACATGTGTAAATGAATTAATATGGCAATTTAGACATCAAAAATTTAGTTTAAAATTGAAATCTAAACTCAGAATTTCAAAACTGAGAACATGTATCAGTAGAATAGGGGAAATAAAATTCGACAGTTAAAATCATGCTAATATGACCAATTAATGGTTGGTAATTAATCCCCGACATGTGCTCGTGTCCCAGGAGTCTTATCATGTCACCCTAGAGCCGGATACGGCATGTCCAAGTCTTAAAACACGTACAGACATGCTGCACACAGACGGTCTTGTATGGTGAGTCCACGAGTTCGTGCACCCGACACAGGCCACGTGGAGACACGCGGCCGTACACACGTGTAGCCCACGTGTAGGGCTATACGGTCGACACCCTGTCTAGTGTCTATAGTGAGTGTCATGTTGTGTCCATCCACGTATCAGTGGCTAATAACGTGCGTGTGCAGACTGCGCGTGCAACTAGTGCGGAGAGGAGAACTCCTCGAATACCCAACCACTCGTGCCCAATTTTTGGGAGTCCAATGTCAGCCATTGCCTCGACATTCTTCCCTAAAATGGCGTGTCCTCGTGTCCTATACAGCGAGCATTAGACCACGTGTAGCAGGACAGTACACACGGGTCAGACACAGCGTATTCGTGTCCTCGTGTGGACACGACACGACCCCAAAATCACAACCCAAGGACACAAATCAACAAGCAAACCCTAGATCTAGAAATCCAATCAAAAACATTTCAAAAATCAGCATAAAATGATAGTTGTGGCATTTCAACAAACACCAAGCCTAGGAAATTGATACGTGTCCGATACGGACACGAAACCTAATACAAACGTCACAAATCCTTCACTACAGCTAGGGACAACTAGATCTAGGCTACCAAGCAATAAAATCAGAATTAAAATAGAATTAGAGGGATTTACCTATAGGTTGCAAGGATCAAGAAAAAGCCTCAAATCAAACGATTCTCGTTGCTATCCAAATCCTCCAAATTGCTCTAAAACTGAAATTACTCCTCAAAATCAGCAAGTAGAGGTTGATTAGAGTTATATGCAAAATATTTGGGTCAAAAAGGATTAAAAATGGAATTACTATGAATTTAGAAAAGTGGGGATTTACCTTTCCTTCTAAAAACTTGTTTGAGCACAAAAGAGGGAAGAACAAGGAAAGGGGGCATCAAATAGGGGTAGGAAACCATAGGTTGGCCGGCCATGGGTGGGCTTAGCTAGGGTTTGGGTTCAAGTCATGGGCTATGGGCTTAAGTCACAAGTCATGGAATCAAATCACAAGTCATTTCACCTATTCATAATTCTTCCTATTCAAACTAGATTATAGTGACTAAAAATAGGTTAACTTAAGCTAGACTAGGGTCACACCATAGCTAGGGTTAACTTCTAGGCTAGTCTACAAAGTATCAATAAGTCGAAGTCAAAGATAGAAAATCACAAATTCAATAAATTAATAAAATTCAAAAATTCACAAATGACCAAAATACCCTCAAGCTAAAATGTGGTAGTGACATGAGGCGATGTACTTAAAATAAAGTCCAGAGCATTAATTTGTGACGCTCGGACTGATCTCTGCTTGGGCATATAGCTATTGATATGCGCCCAAAGCGACCTTCCTCTGTCTAGCATTTTTATGCGCCCACAGATTCATGCGCACACATACTTGTTGCTTTTGACTGCAACATGTTATCCGTCCACACAGAAACTTTCTATGTTTAAGAAGGAATTCTATGCGCCCAAAGCCACTGTGGGCACATAACTCATAGGGGCATAGAAAGTTTTTCCAGGACTTAGTCATTTTTCTGACTTTTTGTTCTGTTTTTGCAGTTGACATGGTTGTCCAGGCGCTTGGTGGGATTCCTCTCAGCTCTGTCCGCTAAGCTCTGGATTCAAGCCTCGTCACTGCCATGATCAGGAATGTTCAAGCTAAGATCAGCCAAAACTAGCCTTCGGTGCGGATGATCGCTATGCTTGAACAGGACAAGACATTCTTGAAGCAGATGATGAACAATGAGAAGTTCGTGATCGGAGGGGTACGGAGCATCAAGAGACCGTACTTTCTGTTTGATGACAGCCTAGAGTTTAGGGACCCTCTAGTGGTCAGATTAAACGAACTGAGGATATGGTTTCCGACTACGGATCGCCAATACCCTCTGTCGGCGTTTACCCATTTAGCTGTCCGGAGAAAGATGAAATGGGATCTGACCCCTGAACTTCATGGAGTCATCTTTGGTAAGATCCAATTTTACTCCGGTGACCGGAAGAAAGACACCTTCAAGTGCATCAAGGGCTCCACATCCTATTCCATGCGGGGGCTGTACCCTGGGGCCATAATAAACGACGTTCTGACTGATCTTCATCCTTATGCTGTCGAAACCCTCTCCATTCTGATGATGTCAAAGAAGGAGTCGTATCCCGTAGGGAAGCTGCAGATGGAAGGTTGGAGGAACCCCGTTCTTGTTTGGAGTGACCTTACTGAATGGGTGCTTTCAACCTATGAAGCCCCCCTGAAGGCTGCCGGCATATTTTATGCCGTTAGAGCCACTCAATATGGCATAAAAGTGAATTGGCCTATGTTTATCGCATTGGTGGAGTTGTATAATCATTACACCTATACTTTCTTTACTCTGGGTGGGGAGATGGGTTTGGCTCTAGATGAGATGCAGGCTATATCAAAGCTGCCCTGGGAAACGGAGCCGTACGAGGAATACGTTCCTTGTGATAAAGAGCTTTTAGACCTGGAGAAGGAGAACTCTGAGATGGTAGGAGTGTACAAAGAGTTACTCTGGCAATTCTTCATCTGTCACAGGATCACAAAGAAGGGCAAGAACGAAGGGGCCATTCCCCATACGAGGTCTTGGACTAACTACGTCTTCATTAAAAAAAAAGAAGACGGCCCGTCTTCTTCTCAACTCGTAAGCCCTCAAGAAAATCTGAGATAGAGCAACTGATGACAGATCACGGGGCAGCAGACACCGACGACAGCGATGATCCCGAGGAAAAATCCCCGATTTATCACTTCTTCCGGCAAGCTGAGTTCAAGTTGTCGGAGAAGGCTGTGCCGGCCGCTTTTCTGGTAATGTGGCTCCGCGAATCTGTAGTCCCTGGTAGTTCAGCGTCTATCGAGTTGATGAGCCGGGGTATGATTCTTCCGGCTGTAAGGCTGGTGTTCGAATACCGGCTCACCTTGCTTCCTGCAATGGTCTGCGCCATCTAACGAGGTTTACAGGACTTTATTGCAAGCATGGTGACGCCTGATGGTAGAAGGGAGTTTGCCAGGACTGAACTTCCCTTTTATTACTTAGTAGGATGGCTGGTGCTGCACTATCTAACATTAATGAATGTCGGGCTGATGGCAGACTCTTTGGCAGGAGATGCCTTTCTTCGGAGGTTCAATGACATAGATTAGGCCGTCATCGGGGTGCCTGCTTATCGGAGGGCTTTGAGCTTCCTACAGAATTATGAGTTCTTCACAGTGTCCCTGCCAACTGGCAGTGGTCATACAAGCGATACTTTAGTAGATGAGGGAGCACTCACTAAGACCTTGACTCCTGGATTATTTCGTTGGCTCCAGTCTATCAGGCCTTCTCATCTGGTGCTCAGGGATAGGAACCACACTTTCCTCGAACCTTATATGTCAAGTCATTTTACACGACAGTTTGGGTATAGCCAGCTTCTTCTGGGCAACTCTAGCCCTCATCTTCAGTCGATAGGTAGCTTGATTGATGGGGCACATGCATGGGGCTATGACAACGTCGGATGCACAGGGGCAATTATCACTTTGCCAGAAGATAAACCTGAAAGTCACCTACTCTTTGTTGCTGCAAAGTTTTATACTCAGGTCAATACCCTTAATCCTTGGTATAACCGCGAGCAGAGTTTAGTATCGGGGACTAGGCTTGCCTCCACTCTTGCCGATATAGGACAAGCCTGAGCAATGAGGGGCCATAGAAGGGAAGGTGCCGCACAGGAAGCAGAGCTGGCTACAGCACTACCACGGAGGGCAGCTCTTGAAGAGCCGGCTGCTACAGCACCGAAAAGGGAAGATATTGAAGAGGATACTTCTCTTCCTGATCTTCCTCAAAAATGAAAAGCTTCGACTGAACTGGCTCAACAGTCAACTTTTAAAAGGAAGAAGAAACTTGTTGTCAGAGGTATAAAGATGGTCAAGGATGTGGGTGCCGACTCGCCTCCTCCTAGAAGATCTTTTCGGCAAACTCAAAGTAGTGAAACGGTGTCACGGGTCATTACTATCTCGGAGGGAGATCCCTTTCTAGATTCTATCGCCGTTTTGGTAAAACCAATACTCGTGTAGTCTTCAAATAACGCTAGTTTACCCTTGCGTTTGTCCTTTGCACATTATGTTGAAGTCGTGACCGAGGTAGGTGCCTCTTCGTCTAAAGAGGTGGACATGACGACGGTGTCCCCCATTCATCCTCAACTGACGGATGAAGCACGACCCTCTTATGATATCTCTTTAGAAGATATGTCTGAGCTTGGGGCTCTAATAAAGGAGTTGGACGAGAGTCAAATCCAATCGGCTCACCCTCCCGTGGGTACGTTATTCTTGTACCTTACTTCGAATAAGAATTCTTGACTTCAATTTTCCATACTTCTCGTGAGGCTGACTTCCGTCGTTTATTCCCTTGTAGACGAGAAGAGGTAACAAAGTACAGAGTCTGCCCCAGACACTAGGGCAAGACAAGAAGTTGCCCCCGGTTCTCCCGAGGTAGTTGGTGCAGAAGGTTTTGTCAGTAAACCGGCATCGGTTGCTGAAGAAGTAGTTGAACGACACATTGAGACAGCCACTTTTGAATCTGCTCCAGGTCCAGCTGGGGCCTTTGTTTCTGAACCGTTTTTTGGTGAGTCCATATCGGTAGCTGAAGAAGTTGATCAGCGCACCGAGGCGGCTGTTATCGAATCTGCTCCAGGTCCAGCTGGGGCCGTAGAAGACAAGCAACATGCATCTGTTTCGGCTGAAGTTGGCATTGAGCGACGTGGGTCTGCTTTTGTTTCCCTAGCTCAAGTTGACATTGAGCAGGCAGGAGGTATGAAATTACAACTCTTTCAAACTCTTTAAGCCTTTCTTCCCGTTACTGATACGTATATTACTTTATTGTCAGGTTTGGCTTCTTCCCAAGTATCTCTTCCTAGGCGGAAGATCCCCATCAAGTACCCTCTCCAACGACTTCCTCTGAAGATGATGAAATGGCAGGAAGTCATAAAAGCTTTCTACTCTATCGTGAAAGTGAAGCTTCCTGAAGTCTTGAACCAGAATGCTGCCTTTATGCCTATAAAGGCTATTGCTGAATGCCAGGTGGCGGTCCTTGAAATCATTGCTGGTTATATGGAGCGGGTAAATATTTTAAGGAAAGTGCTAGCTGACTTGGAATACCGAGTGGCCAGATTCTGTGAAGTCAGTCGACGAAGCCCAAGCTCGATGTTTCTTGAGGAAGACGCAGCTTTGGATGCGGCTATTGAAGAGAAGGAGGCTACTTTCCAAGTGAGAAAGGAAGCCCTGGCTAAAGAGATTAGTGAGCTGGATGATTAATATAAACAGTTCAATGCTGCAAGCCAAGTTCGAATTTTTTCGAAGGACAAGCTGGCCGCCTAGATTACCGAAAAGTATAATCAGATTGCTCGACTTCATAAGGAGATTGCACAGCTAGAGACCAACTTAAGAGTAGTTGTGTCTGAACAGGTGGACTATACAGCTCTGGCTATTGTGACTGTCACAACTTCAGACCAATTGAAAGAGCAGCTGGTAAAGTTGGAGGAGGAGCATGCGAGATTAGTTCCTTTCAGGAATGAGATTACTCGACAGGAAGAAGCACGTCATCGTGCTTTTGTCAAATCACATGCTGAAGTTACGGCTTTGAGGGATAACATCAATCAATTGTGTATCCCTTAAGTCTTTTTATTTGTAATTGGCTCATTTAGCCGTAAAACTCTTGTATCCTGCTTTTTGAGAACAGTTCAATGAAGAATCTTTTGGCTTTCTAAACTCATAAATGTGGTTTGTGAAATATCAAAACTAGATGTAATATGGACGTAGTAGAGATATTTTTGGTAAGAATTTTGCTGGAGAATTGGATGTGGACTCATTAACCGTTTTATATTCAAGGTTCTTGAATATAGATAATAAGGTGAAAAAAGCTGCTAATAGAGGTAATATGGACGTAATAGTAGAGAATGTTTTATATCTCGACCAGAGGTAATATGGACTTGGACGGGTATATAACATTTAAGTGGGAGTTAGTAAATAATTTAGAGGTAATATGGACCCGATTATTTCTGATGAGTGTTTTTCTCAGAGGTTATATGGACGTGGAAAAATATTTCTTAAATATCCCACTGGGGAATAATTATCAAAAAATAGTTCAAAGGTAATATGGAAGTGACCGTTTTCATAAGATCTAGTTTGGACAGAGTTTAAATGAAGATAATTTTTAGAGGACCCATTATCTATGGCTTATTCAAGACTCTTGAAATACGGAGAATAGTTAGATAATTTTCTGAATCACATAAACATCACACTGTACATTTACATAATTAAAGTAGGGAATCTGTGAACGCTGAAGGTTACACATAATATTTTTTCAGGAACTTACCGTTGATTGGCATCATAAGCAAGTCACCATCAGGCTTGGTTAGTCAATACGCACTGGTAGAATACACCGATTCTATAACGAAAGGACCTTTCCATTTAGGTTAGAATTTTTTTTTTGTCTTGTGTGTCATAACTATTGGTCTTCTCACTGCTAAGACCATATCACCAACTTGAAATATTCTTTCCTTCATCTTTTTATTAAAGGCTCTAGAAATGCGTGCTTGGTATAGCTCAATATGTTATTGAGCTAATAAGCATTTTTCGTCTAGCGCTTCCAGCTCTTGTAGTCGCAGACCGTAACTTTCTTCGGCAGTCAACTCATTGGCTAAGGCTACTCAAAGAGTGGGAATCTGGATTTCTAGGAGAAGAACTGCTTCACTTCCATAAACCAGAGGAAACGGCGTACTGCTTATTGGAGTCTGAGCCGTTGTGCGATAGGTCCAGAGACATTCGCCGAGCTTCTCATTCCAATCACGCTTGTTTAAAGACACGAAATTTTTGATAAGTTTGATGATAGTTTTATTGAAATATTCTGCTTATCCATTAGCTGCTGGATTGTAAGTGGTAGAGGCTACATTCTGGATTCGATTCTTATCGCAGAGCCGATAGAATGCATGGCTCATAAATTGTGGACCATTATCATGGATGATCCTGCGAGGTAGGCCGAAGCGTTAGATGATATAAAGTTTGACGAAACTCATCATGTTTGATGTCTTTACTTCGATGAGCGATATAGCTTTTGCCCGTTTGGAAAAGTAATTGATTCTAGCCAGGATAAACCGATGTCCTCTAGAGGATGGCGAGCTAATTGGGCCGATGACGTCCATACCCCAGGCTTTAAAAGGCTATGATGCGGCCGTCGGGTGTAGAAACTCCAAAGGTTGATGAATGAAATTAGTGTAGAATTAACAAGCCCTACACTTATTTGCATATTCAACAACATCTGCTATCATCGTGGGCCAATAATAACCCATTCGTCTGAGGCGATCTTGTAATTTTGGGCCTGGTTGGTGCACCACAAATTCAGTCGTGAGCCTCACGTAGTGCATGTTTGGCTTCTGTATCTAATAACATCGTAACAATAACCCATCGTGAGAACTTCGGTACAACATTTTGGTAGCTATATCATAGTAAAATCTAAGGGATCGTCGTTGGATAGTCACTGCTTCCTTCGGGTCATCAGGGAGGATTCCGTAGACAGCATAGTCTATGAAAGAAAATCTCTAGTCTTTGATGTTGACGTTCGTCTCTGCTACATAGCTGTGATGAATATACAAGGCATCTTTCGCACATAATAACTCTCAACCAGGCACTGTGATCGAATACTGAGTATTGATAGGAATGGTCAAGGAAGCAACTAGACCGGCTAAAGCATCTGCTTCTAAATTTTGTAATCGAGATACATGCTCAATGAAGAATCCAGCAAAGGTAGAAGCCAACTCGATCGTCGCTTTGTGATATGGGATGAGATCTTCATGACGAACTTCATAATCCCCTCGAACCTGATTAACTATTAGTTTAAAATCACCATAAGTTTCAAGATAGTCAACTCCCAGTTGTTTTGCCAGTTGAAGGCCAATCAGTAGGACGTTATATTTGGCCACATTGTTGGTACAAGGTTCCACGAGAGAATATGCACTATGTATAACCGGATGATCGGGTGAAACAAGCACAATCCCTACTCCGGCTACAATATTTTCTTTAGGTCATGTTCTTGACGCACCGTCAAAGAACATTCGCCAAATGGAGATTTTCTCAGTTACAGTGTTAGACTCAACCACTTCATCTGGGACTCATTATAGAGTTTGGAAAATTTTGGCACTGGATGAGTTGCTAAGAAGTCAGCTAATGCTTGGCCTTTTACTGCCTTCTGAGGAACGAACATCATATCGTATGGAGTCAACAGCATTGCCCATGTAGCTAAACGAGAATTAAGAGAACCCGGTTTAGTCATGAGTATTATGAGAGGATTGACTCTAGATATGATATAGATAGTCTGTCCTGACACATAGTGACGTATCTTCTAGATAGCAAATACCAGTACGAGACATTCCTTTTCTACATGTGTGCATTTGTGTTCGGCACCAACCATCATACGGCTGAGGTAATAGATTACCTGTTCATGACCGCCTTAAATTTTCTGAGCTAATAGGGCACAAAGAGAATGATCCATAGCACAAACATATAACAAGAAAGGCTTTCCGACTATCGAAGCTACCAACACTGGGGGCTTGTGAGATACTTCTTGATGTCGTCAAATATGTGCTGACATTGTTCAGTCCAGATGAAAGATACTCCTTTCTTCATGCGCTGAGTAAACGGTTGACACCTTCCAGAAAGATTTGAAATGAATCATCTGATGTAGGCTAACCTTCCTTGGAGTCCGCGTAGCTCTTTGAGATTTCTTGGAGGACGCATATTGAGGATAGCTTTAACCTTCTCCGGGTCAAGATGCATACCCTTTGAAGTGATAACAAACCAAGAAACTTGTCGCTGGAGACTCCCAAAAAAGACATGCCATGCTCTAAGGCATACAATGTATCTACGTACTGGTTTACAGACTGGTAGACATCAGAGTAATTCAAAGATAAACCTTTACTCAGAAAATATACAAGTTTTTCTTCAGGTATAACATCATCCACTGAAGGTACATTATTTTGAGTATTGATATACTCATTAAGGGCGTTATCATCCAGGCCAGGAGTTACAGACTTAGTTAAGTTTACAACGTAGGGTAACTCATCAGGATTGGGAGGATGGGCTTCAGCAGGATTCACCCGAGTTATTTTGCGGAGAGTGATGGTCAATGGTGCGACAACATCAGGATGCTTCTTTTTGACCCAGATTGTGAGAGCCTTTGAAGTACTTTGTGGAGTAGTACATCCTTTGACTCGGATAACCAGGGGACCGTCACTGGCGGATGAATTAACTTCAGTTTCATTGTCAGCTTCGTTGCCGTCATCCTTGGGAGGCTGAGATTGATAGAGTATCGAATCTCCATAGTAGGCTTCAATACCCTTGAAAGGATCAACATCGACAAGTTATGTCTTCACGATGCCATCACGGTTAACATACTTAAAGTACTGGTGAAAGGTGGAAGGAACAATCATGTTCTTGTGTATCCACGGACATCCTAACAAGATGTTGTAGGACATATTGGCATCGATTACGTAGCAAGCAACCTCTGTCCGGAGATCACCAATCTGGCACTTGAGACGGATCTTGCCCAGAGGGTGCCTTCTCCTAGCATTGAAAGCCATGATAGTTGTATTGGTTGCAGACAGCTTGTGCAAAAGGATCCCTAGAATTTGGAGTAAACTTCTAGGGATGATGCTGAGGAAGGAACATGGATCGATATGCATCCATTCCACCTTAATCGCCCCGATTTACCCTGTATAGTACAGAGGTCTATCATGATGATTATTTTTGAGTAGCATGTTCTGTTGTGAAAAGGTGATGTTGGGAACCACTTCCATAGTGCTATGGCAATAAGGACAATAGACCAGATCTTCAGCAGGAGCTTTGACTTCAGCAAGATAAGAGTCGGCACGTAGTAATGCCTCACTTAAAGCTTTACGCATCTCTTTGGAGAGCTGCAGTAGATCGAATAATGACAATTTGGCAGGTGTATTGGCCAGTTGTGCCAATATGTCAAAGTTGTAAGGCTGATCCATACCTTCGAGAGCAAGTGACTTCAGAGATTTGTCAAATCGTGTCTCCTTCTGCTTAGCTTTGTCGACAGTTGAGGACTTAGATGGACCAGCTTCTGAACTTGTGGGGGCAGCAGGAGCTTGAGAAGGCATTACGTCCTCTTGTGTGGGGTCATAAGTCCGTCGAAAAGTCTTACCGGATCGTGTCTCACCAGATAGGACTTCATAAATATGAGAAGACACCATATAGCATGGCTTGTATTTCTTGCCCCTCTTCATTTTGGAAGACACTACCCCCTGCTTTATTTCTTGTACAAGGTCAGGATGGACCCACATAATCTAACCACGCTCTGTCCTGAGTGGCACCAGAGTTGATGTTGAATCGCGAACTGGCGGCAGATTGACGACTTCGATTATTACTTTGGGAATTAAAACTACGCCGTCTGAAACTTCTGTGGAAGGAAAGTCACTAAATTAAAGAGAGATCATTTTAGAAGACACGACCTTATCTTCAGCTTTGAGGTTGATAACTTGGCTGTCGATGAGCTGTTGTATCTTTCTCTTCAAGATGATACAATCCTTGTTAGAATGGTACACGTACTGATGATAGAGACAGTACTTGGGGTCACTGAGTCAGCTTGCCTCTTTAGGACCTCGGGGTGGAGGCAATACCAGTTTATTACGCTTCATCAACGTGTTAAAAATGGTAATGACATCATCCTCGTCAAAGGAGAAAGTCTCTTTGGGTCTGTCAGGAGCACTCTAAGAATTGGGAGCAAGTCTTCTTAGGTTTGTCAGGAGCACTCTAAGAATTAGGAGCTCCCTTGGAAGTGTCAACCTTCAAGACTTCTATTTCTTTACCCCCACATATAGGGATAGTTTGGGGGTGCTTATCTTTGTCTTCAGATTTGGGTGTCTTCAACCCCAGTAGTTCCAGAATAGGAACGTCATTTTCGATAGCATCAGCTGCTACGATAAAAGCGGGCCATGTATCATACTTATGTATACCCAGACAGAACTTCAATGTAGAAAGGAAGTTATGCCGACAAGTATCCATAAGCTCCGAGTCTTGTATACCGAAGGGCATCTTCATGGCTAGTCGCTTGAAGCGTTCGTTAAAAGCAATAACAGTCTCACTTTTCCTCTGCTTGGTCTAGATGAGGGTGGACATACTAACATGCATGTCACTCTCATAAAACCTATTGAGGAATAGCCTCTCCAAGTCTTTGAAGAAGTTAATACAACCGTCAGACAGACTGCAGAACCATTCAAAAGCTGCTCCTTGTAAGGTGCTGATAAATAGCTTTGACAAGAATGCATCATCTCTTGGTAAGTGCAGCGTTTGTGTGTTGAAGTATGTCATGTGTTGGCAGGGAGAAGTCATCTCGTGAAACGAATTTAGCGTCAATGGCTTGTAGTTAGGAGGACAAGTGGCATTCTCCCATTCAGGAGGATAAGGTTGAGATATCCCCATCTTCTGAAGCCCGTCTTTGTGTGAGATGGTATCGAGACGGGCAACAAGAGAGTCAATTACATCCTGCTGATTGAGCAGAAGTTGAGAAACGGCTGTTGTTAGGTTGTCAAGTGCTGTCGGCGAAGGACCACCCCTAGCATTTAAGGGATTTAGAGGAGGTGCAACGGAATGGTACTCCTTTTATAGTGAACGAGTGTTGTTGCTACGAACCGGACTAGCGTGTGCTGAGACGTTTGGTTGAAGTAGAGGGAGCAACACCAGTAGTTTGGACAACCATGATTCTGGTAAGCATTTCAGTGATCTTGGCAAACGCCACTTCAAGGTTCTCCAGTCGCTGGCTGGTTTGATCACTGGTTTCAGGTCTTTCTTCATCTGCCATGTACGTCAATAGCACGTGAGGATGAATAGTACAGTTGGTACTGATATTGTCTATCTCAAAGTTGAGGAGGCCTTCCTCTTCAGGCAGGAAGGTAGATAGTCACCGTCAGACTCGAAGAGATCATCGTCATCTGGAAGGCTACCCCCGGCATAGAGGTCGTCCACTTCAGACTCTGAAGGAATACTTCCTCCAGCTTGAACTTCTAAGGGAACACCAGCCCCAGCTTGAGAGTCCTCGCCATATATAAGGGATCTCGTCCTTAACCGAGTACCCATATATACTCATTCAGATGTAACAGCTTGCTAGTTGTTTTCTTGCAAACTTCTTCTACTTCTGTTCGTAGAACTGGAAGAAAAGGTAAAATTAGTGATCCACCTTCTTTGATTGGGGATTCTATAGGTAGGATCCCACGAAGCCATGTTAGATGAAACACATAGTGGCGTGTCATCATCAAAATGTTACAGTCGTCGAAATACGGACTGCCTTGGAGGAACTTTTATTGTTTTGGAGCGACAACAGTTGATGACAATACTAGTACAAGGGTGCTCCGGTAGAGGCACCATATGAGTAGTATTGATCTCCCTCACTTTACACTTGTGAGTTATCATGTTACGTAAATCGGCGGAAGGGAGCTTCGCCTTAAAACCTATTTCACATGCATTGCCAAGCTTTCACTACCAAAATAAGTCAAATTAGCGACGCAATTAGCGACGCTTTGTTAAGACGTCGCTAATATTTTTGATATTGGCGACATACTTTTTATATGTCATAAAATGTTGCTGATTGCAAAAAGTAGCAACGCTGAGCGATGTTTAGTGACTATAATTAATTTGTTGGAAAGTGACGTCGATGAGAAGTCGCTGAACGTCGCTATATTTTGTAATCAGCGACGTTCAGTGACGTATATTTATTGGGTCACCATTTTTTTTATTTTGGCGATGTTTAGCGACATCATTTAATGACGTTGCTAACTGTTTATTATATACAGGACCAGCCCCATCCCAAATCCAAAAATTTTACCCCAAATTTTTTTCCCTCCCTCAACCTCCGCTCCCCCTTCGACTGCTCCTCCCCCTCGACCACTGCTCCCCCTCGAGGCCACCGTGTCTCCCCCTCGCCACCGCGAGCTCCTCCTCCTCCGGTCTCTTCATTCACCGACCCCCCTTCCACGAGCTCCTCCTCCTCCTTCAGGCTTCTTCTCCACCGCGAGCTCCTCCTCCTCTCCGGGCTCCTCCTCCACCGACCCCCCCTCCGCGAGCTCATCCTCAACCACCTACGCCGACCTCCTCCTCCTCTCGACAAACCCAAAGATCTGGTAAACCCTAACATGTAATCTATATGAGTTTAGGCACAACACAGACATGAATATGACACGATATACTGACACGATATACTATATTATATTCATACACTGACACGATACACTGAGACACCACTAGGGAAAATAAGATATGATTAGGGACTGATTGGGTTCAGTTCCAAAATTGATTAGGGATCAGTCTTCAACTAATCTAGTATCAGTCTTCGACTGATTTGAATGTCAGTCTCCAACTGGCATTTGAAGTAGTCAACAGGGCTGATCGTTTAAGATAGACGTACAGAAAATTGGGTGAGTGGTGATACTGCTGTATCCTATACGCAAATACAAGGGGATATGGGGACTGAACCTGTGAGGAAGTGACAAGGGCTGCTTGGTAGTGTCAGGGGTGTCCTCTTCGTGCAGAGCACTTGTGCTCTATTGTATAGGTAGTACTCGAGTATAGGCATCAGTTGGAGGATGTGAGAGGTTTAGGAATTAAGGGAAGGGTCTTTGTATCAGTCAAATTAAAACTGATATGAGGAGGAGAATCAAGTTTGGAGAGTACTAATTAAGCAGGGGTCTTAGGTCCCTACAGGTAATGGCCTTTGCTTGGCCTCTATGTGCATTAGGCAGGGGTTTTCTTTTCTTCCCTAGGACAGCAGTCCAATATGAGGTGGTAAACAGCAGTGAGGATGGGGGCTTATCTCTGTAGTGAAGGGTATACCCTATATTGTGTACCTATATATATATACATAGGTATAGTGGTGTCTTCAATTAGGTACTATATGAACTTAGTAAGGGTTAAGTTAAGTTATTGTGTATAGGATATCCATATACATGTTATGGTTGATAATAGACCTAGAGTATCTTATCTATATGTTAAAGTTAACATATAGGAATAGGTAAATAAGGTAATCATATAGTCTATGTATAGGATATCGGGTATAGGTATAGAGGGTAGTTTGAGTGTGATACTAAGATGGCTTAAGAAAAGGTAACCACTCTTAACTTATATTAGATAAGGGATAGCTAGTGTTATATGAATGCATGTATATTCTCTGTATTAATGCATAATAGATATGACACATGTCTTGTGTTAACTAATATAGCCTAGATAGGTGAGGTATATATCCAATAGCTTGGTAATAGACTCTTACAACCTAGAAATAGCTAAGTTTGACTCAGTTTGACCATTTGACCTAGAATTGACCATTTGACCTAGAAATGGACTAGAATGAGTTGTTTTCATTTCCAAACATGATATTAATATAATATTTCATAATTAGGTCTTCGAGGCACCGTATCGAACACTATTGATATTCCATACCAGATATCATGCGAGTACATTCTTTGAATTTTTTTTGTTTTATGATATTTTCTATGCTTCTTGAATTTAGTGTAGATATCCATAATTATTTGACATGTTGGTCACACGGATTGGTAGTGACTGGATCCCGTCATGAGATGTTATTCTTTGTATACCTTGGGATATCTTGTACAAACCTCCTTATTATTCTTGTACATTGTATGGACACCGATTCTTGCGAAGGCTAGCTACCTTCTCAGAGAATCGTAGGCTAGATACCTTCTTAGAGAATCATGTGTTGTAACTTGTCATGGTTGGATCCATTATACTAGTCGGAGGCGAAGAGTATTAGTGTAAATATGTGATCAATACCCTCCTTGCACGTATGGATCCACTATACTTGTCATGGTTGGATCCACTATACTAGTCGATGCATCCATTTGGATAATATAATCGAATAAGTGTATCTATCTTTGCAGAATTATCTTCCAATGGATATAAATTACTATCTGTGGAATCGTTTGTGGATGTACAACCGTTATCCTGATGACATGTGCGGTGTACGGGATGAATTCATAGAGGGTGTACAACAGTTCCTGCAGTTTGCCAAGGTGTTCCCTCAGTACATGGATGGTACCAAAATTAAGTGTCCGTGTGTAAGATGTCGCAACTTGAAATATCATCCAAAAGTGGAAGTCATATATCATTTATACTCAAAGGGTTTCACGTCGAATTACTATCAGTAGAGCGCGCACGGAGAACTTGTGTCTTTAGCATCAGAGTATGAGCCTTGTGTGGATGTCCACAACCACGCTGCTTACGACGATGGATTGATGAACATGGTTTTTGACGCAACGGGGCCTAGTTTCGATCCAGATAATCATGATACACCTGAGGAGGCAACAAATGCCGATGCTGTAAAGTTTATGGAATTGTTAGAGAATGCAAGGACTCTATTATATCCTGGTTGTGAGGATCATTCACCATTAGAGGTGGTTACAAGATTGTTGAGCATCAAGTCCGATTTTAACATGTCGCAAGATTGCTACAACCGACTTATGGAGTTGGTTATAGAAATATTGCCTGAGGGTGCTAAGTTGCCTAAAGTCTTTTACCGGTCTAAGAGGATAGTGAGATCGCTCTGGATAGGATACAAGAAAATTAATGCATGTCACAATGGGTACATGTTCTACTACAAAGATGACAAGAATGAAGATGCCTGCAGATTTTGTGGAGTTGATCGCTACAAAGGCAGTGGTAGAGAAAAGTCTATCGGTGTAAGGAAGCCTACGGATTCGATGCACTACTTGTCGTTGACGCCGCGATTGCAGCAATTATTTATGGTGAAGGAAATTGCAGAAAACATGAGTTGGCATAAGCGGGAATAGACCAAAGGAGTGTTGTATCACCCATCTGATGGAGAAGTATGGAAGCACTTTGATCGAGAGTATCCAGATTTTGCTTCTGATTCGCACAATATCAGATTGGGTCTCTGCTCCGACGATTTTACCCCATTTGGACTTTCGGGATCCTAGTATTTGTGTTGGCCTGTGATCATCACTCCGTATAACCTACCGCCTTGGATGTGCATGAAGACTCCATATATGTTCCTCACCATTATTATCCCAGGTTCGAACAATCCAAAAAGGAGTATCGATGTGTATTTATAGCCATTGATTGATGAGTTGAATCAGTTGTGGAAAGTAGGTTCCAACATGTACGATGTTTCTAGAAACAAAATTTTCAGATACGGACAGCACTTATGTGGACCATCAACGACTTTCCGGCCTATGGAATGTTATCTGGATGGAGCAGACATGGTGGTCTTTCATGTCTGTATTGCTTGGTCCGTACTAAGGATTTATGTTTGAAACATAGAGGCAAACCGTGCTTATTCGATTGTCATCGACAATTCCTGCCGAAGGATCATCCGTACCGGAGGAACAAGAATGCTTTTCATGCTGGCATTGTGGAGAAGGCTAATCCACCGCCAAGGTGGCCCGGATACACGATATAGGAAGAGGTAAAAGATTTACCGAGAGCTATTGAAGAGCCTGCTGAGGACTACAAGTGTGACGGATTTGGTCGCGCTCATAACTGGACAAAGAGGAGTATATTCTGGGATCTGCCATATTTGAGCACCAATCTGATTAGACATAACCTAAATGTCATGCATATCGAAAAGAATGTGTTTGACAATATAATTACAATCCAAAGGGTATATTGGACTTGGAAGAAATATGTAAACGTCCTGCATTGCATTTGATAGAGGAGGGGAATGGGAAGTTGAAGCAGCCTAAGGCAATTTTCTCACTGGAGAAGGAGGATAGAGTGAGACTTTGTAGGTGGATTCAAGGTCTAAAATTTTTAGACGGGTATATTTCGAACTTAAGAAGATGCGTCGACCTCAAGAAGAACGAACTGACAGGTATGAAGAGCCATGATTGTCACGTATTCATGGAAAGGTTAATTCCGATTGCATTTCGGGAATTCTTACCCCATGTTGTTTGGGATCCATTGACCGAGCTTAGCATATTCTTCAGAGATCTTTGTTCTACTAAGTTGCTTGTCAATCGTCTAGAAAAGCAGGAGAACGATATTGCGGTGACACTGTGTAAGCTCGAGAAGGTATTTCCTCCTGGATTCTTCGACTCCATGGAGCATTTGCCAATTCATTTTTCCTACGAGGCACGTGTTGGTAGGCCCGTCGATTATCGATGGATGTACCCGTTTGAGCGGCATTTAAACCACCTAAAGAGGAAGATGAAAAACAAGGCTCGGGTCGAGGGTTCTATTTGTGAAGCCTATATTCTCGAGGAGATTACAAACTTCTACTCGACGTATTTCAAACCTCATGTCGCTACAAATAGAATGAGGGCTCCAAAAAATGACGACGAATATCAAGAATCTAATGATGGAATACTAAAAGTATTCAATGCGTCTAGAAAGCCTTCGGTGAAAATGAAGAAGAGATATTTGAATGACGAAAAGCTAAGGGCTACTCAGTTGTATATATTACTCAATTGCGTCGAGGATGAAGTTGAGTAGCTAGAAAGGTAAGTAATTAATGATGAGTTTACATCATCTCAACGTAATAGTATAAGATAAAATTATTGTACTAATCGGCGGTTGCTTCATTATTTTTCAGTACATAAAATGATGAGCTGAGGTCGGTTACACCCTACCTAACAGACGAAATATTAGAACAAAAAATGAGACATCATTTTCCTTCTTAGTTGAGCGAATATGTAAGCAGTTCGGTAATTACTGGTCTCTTATAATGCAACTGCGTAATAAATAACTTAGTATCTCTTCTTTGGTGTTCAGGTCGATCGTCTAATTTCACCCGAGATTGAATTAATCAGAACTTTTGCCAAAAGACCAATTATTACCGTCAAAATATGGCCAAGTAACTGTGTGAATGGCTTTAGGTTCAAGTCGACAAATGCTCCGATCAGAGACAACTTCCTGGATCTTGATTCCACGAAAAACAGTTGTTTGTGTATCAAATCTTTAAACTACAAAGACGTCGATCCAGAAAATAATTTCTTTGACATCTTGCGAGAGATTATGGAGTTGACATATAATTATGACAGAGAACTGCAAAGATCGTGTTGTTTAAGTGTGAATGGTTCGATCCAATCAAAAATCAAGGTTAAAAAATTGACAAGCATGGTCTCATGGATATAAACTACAAGCGTAGATATCAAGGCTACGAACCATTTGTTCTATCAACTCAGGCTCAACTTGTGTACTTTACAGCTTATCCGAGACAGAGAGCAACGAAGTCTGACTGGTGGACAATATGCAAGACTAAAGCTAGAGATACTTTTGATGTTGACAAAAAAGCTTATCAGGAGGATGAGCTACCTCTTGTAACCAATATTGTTGATGTGGACTCCATGGAAGTTACGCATTACACGACTAATGTAGAAAATGTGGAATTATCCGAATAGGAAGACGAAGCCGACGAAGGCAAAGATGTAAGTGAAGATGAGGAAGAAGAAGAAGATGAGGTCGAGGAAGACGAACAAGATGAATATTCTGAAGATGATTGAGAGAGATGTACTTTCATTTTCTTATTATGTATAGTTGGTTATTATCTAATCTTGGTTACTATCTGAACTTAGATGTTTCTTATAGAATATACTATCTGGACTTAGATGTTTCTTGTAGAATGTACTATCTGAACTTAGATGTTTATTTCTGAATATACTATCTGGACTTAGATGTTTCTTGTAAAATATATCATCATATGTTGTCTTATTTATTATCTTGTCTTTGTTGTACTTTTATATTTTTAGTTCTATTATTTGTTGTATCATCATATGTTGTTATCAGGTATGACAGGTCATTGCGGATCGTTTCGCATGTCTCGACGTGGGGGAGGATGGGGTTCTCCTTCGGTACATCCTACTGGTACTAGCAGAGGACGGGGTTCTCCTTCGGTACTTCCTACTGGTACCGGCTCTGGATCCTCGTCGTCGAGTACTCCTATGTATCGGACAGTACCTCCACCTGCCATGATGCTACATGGCGTATCTCCTGGGACGAGTAGTTCCAGGCCTGAGACTACTCTCGAGTCTAGCATTCCTCCTGCTGATACGACGATTAAGACAGATGAGCAGATAGAGGAGGCTGAGTCGACGGCCGACTAGTATCAGACAGATGATGCATGCGCACCTTTGGAGGAGACGAGGACGGAGATCTGGGCCGACGGTACAAAGTAAGTATTTTGGTTTATCATTTTTTCTGTGATTATCATAAATTAACTTTTCTCATGAATATAATATGTCTGTATAGATATCGTCCTCCGTCGGTACAGAGACACCTAGGCCACTTATTGAGAAATAATTATGGTGGTCCTTGGATAAACTACTCTGATGCTCCGGACGAGAGGAAGGCCTACTGGTTTGCGCGCTTCAAGGTTAAAATATATTTGCTTTTGACATAAATTATATAATTTATGTATATTATATATAACTTATAAATATTTTGTTTGCACTCTTCTAGGCTACGTTTTTTTTATCTACCGCACCGGGCCGAGCTGATCGAGGGGATGTTTTCTGCCATCGCTGCTAAGCTGATCCGCGACGCTACTAATAATCAGAAGACTCGTTATCGTACCGGAAAGCCGATCCAAGGTTGGATCACCCCTGATCAGTGGACTGTGATGAAGTCTCAATTCGACGAGACAAGGTACAAGGAAAGTCTGAGAAGGCCAAGGCGGCTAGGAAGCAAGGATCAAAGTGGTACGGTGGGTCGATTTCGATGAGGAAATATTTCCGTCGTTTGGTATGTCTTTTTATTTCAGAAATATTATTTTAATACAAGTCCGATAAATTAGTAAAAGGTAATATATTTAATTACAGGTAAATAGGGGTGATGACGCCAATATGGTAACCGTCTTCCTGGCAACACATCGGAAGGGCGGGAAGCTTATTGACGAGAGGGCCGAGAAGGCCTATATAAGTATTACAATTCTATTTATTAATTTTAATACTTTGTGTTAGTTTTGATATAACTTACTAAATATGCATGCAAATAAATATTCATGTAGTTAGTAATAATAAGTATATTAGACATTAGAAGTTATAGAGTATCCATGCTTTTTACGCCGAGTTTCAACGGCTTAAGGAGCGGGTGGCTGCTAGTACACCGGCTGTGGAAGAGGCAGGTACTTCCTCGTAGCTTGCTCCAGCTCTGTCCTATCTGTAGGTGACCGCCGCTGGTGGTCTCCACAGGGGTACGTACTACTGTACGGGATCCTATGGCACCCTAGTTGCGATACAGTCCTCTAGGACCTCCACTGCTAGTGTGCATGGCCCACAGCCCTCCCAGGAGTCTGCCCGAGTCCAACAGATAGTGGAGTCTGTCCATGACGAGCTGCTACGACGAATCTAGGAGCAGCACCATACGGACGATGCTGTACTCCTAGCACGATTGGATACGCTCGACCACAGCATTATGGAGCTCAGGGATATGACTGAGAGGACAGAGCGGGGCGTCACTGGTCTTAGAGCGTCGATAGAGCACAGTATGATAGATCTGCATACATCACAGCTGTCCATAGGCAAGAGGCTGACGTTGACGTTGGATTCGATGGTTGATAGTAGTACGAGGCTGTTATCTACCATAGATTTATACCACCAGCGACTACCAGTGTTGGAGCGTTATTGTCCTCCTAGTACGTCTTCATCGTCGTCGACTCCGCCTTCTTTATCAACACCGACTCCACCGACGTCACTACCTTATTCATCGGTGACGATTTTACAGGAGGAGTACGAGATATTTTTATCCTTGAGACACGGCGGTGCCCCTCCTCCTCCAGATCCTCAGTAGTCCGAGTTAGGACTGTTTGATGTGATGATATTTTAGTATTTGTTTATGTTGATTGTTTGTTTGTGTGTAGAATTTTAGTATTGGTTGTGTAAACTTTGGATGTTGGTTGGTTGGTTGTAGACTGGGGTTGATTGTTATACACTTTGGATTTTGGTTGTAGACTTTGGATATTGGTTGTAGACTTTGGATATTTCAGTGTTTGTTATACACTTTGTGTTGGTTGTACACTTTGGATATTGGTTGTAGACTTTTAGTATTGTTTTTTGTTGATTGTTATACTGTTGCGATTTATAGGGGTCAGCGAACCCAGGAAGAAAATGTGCTTCTGTGTATTTGTAACGCCCCAGTCCCAAATACTTGAGACTAGATACGTATCATGCCAGCTGTATACATACGAGTAAATATACGGCTAGTATGTATACATAAGCTGTAAAATGTAGAAAGCCATGACACTAAATCTCATCCACAAAGATAAATGATAATATAAAAGCAACTTTGAGTTTGTCATGTATACAATCGTTGGGCGGAGACAAAGTCCACTACCAACTATTTTAAATAGATAAGAAATATACAAAGAAAGTGATTGATCGAGCGAAGCAAATGACGAGTCCAAAAGCAATCATCACGAAGAATAGAGCGCAAGTCATGGCCTTAGCTAGAGCACCTGCAAGAAATCACCAAAACACAAACCTGGGGAAAAACTAGGTCCTCAGAGGGACGTAACAAGACACATAATATCATGCCAATAAACTGAATAATAAAGCTCAACAGAAAAGTATGCATGAGTAAAGGTTCCTAACCATCCTTTGTGATATGCATTTTGAGGACAACGTTCTACGCAGGGGCCGTAACGGATTCACGCAAGCAAGTAATAGAGAGTGGCCGTCAAGTAGCGCTCATCCGAGACACTATCGGCCTGGGCAGAAGGTAGTGCTCATGAGAGTCTCCCTCGGCCCAAAATGTGTGTAAAAATAAAATGTAGCCCCTACACTAATAACTGTCCCCTCCCTCCAATGATATTATACATGCGTCGTATCCACAATACTGTTTAATCCTTAATAACTGCCAAGTCTTCTACAAAAATCTATTAGCAGTTATATCCTAACGCACGGCCTGTACGCACCGATGTACGGTCGATACGCAAGTCCGAAGCTATATACGACTCACAACTCACACACAACCCGTGGTACATCGTGATAGTTTATGAGATGCTCTAAACATACGGTGGTCCCTTAACACTAAGCCAATTGCATAAAATATAATAATTTGCATATATATATAATTTTGAAAGAACAACATAAAGAAAAGCATGCATGATATTGAGCAAAAAATTAAACAGTAAAGGCAAGGTGTCTTGCCTGTTATGTCGCCTGGTGTGGTGCAATAATCCGACAAGTTTCGAGTGTCCAATAGTCATGGTTGATTGGTAGCAGTCCAAAGTCGCAAGGAGAAATAAGGATATCAGATTAGTCATGATTAGTTATGACGACAAAGAGGAAGTTTTGCGTAAGTGAATACATATACTATTTTTGGAAAGTATTCTATATTACTTAAAAATACATTTTATTAGTTAAAATAATTTTGATGAATAAAATATTAGGAAATTTTTGTATAAATTTTTGAAACTGCTATTTAGTTATAATATTTATATTTTTAGAAAATAGTAGTATAAAACTGAAAATAAAATATTAATAGTATTGATACTATTGGTAATAATATCTATGCTAAGTTAAATATAAATCATAAATATATAGATTTCAAATTTTTAGTCAATCTGTAAAAATCCTGATAATAATAACACTAATATTAATAGTAGCAAATAATAATCATAATCATAATAATAATAATAATAATAAAAACTAATAGTAAATAATAATGATAATAATAATAATAATAGAAATAATAATAGCAGCATTAATAATGCTAATACTGATAATAGTATTAATAATAGAATATATTAAGGATAATAATAATAATAATACTATTTTTATAACCTTTAAAATTTACCACTCCTCTTTCCCATAAAGTGATACTGAGAGAGAAAGAGAGATAGGAGAGGGGAAAGTAAGAGAGAGAGGAGCATACCAATGGAGTCGGCGGCGGGATTCAAGGACACCGGGCGGCGGAAGGTGTCGCCGGCGGGGCGGTCGAAGCACGGTCGGAGGGAGAGACCACGCAAGGAAGGCGCAGATCTCGCTGGGAGTGGCGTACGCGCTCGCCGGCGCGGTGGAGAAGAAGCACGGCGGCGACTCCGGCTTCGTGCGGGTGTAGAGAGGAGAAGGGGCGGAGATGCTCGGCGCTGGCGCTGATGGCCGCGCGGAGCTCTCCGGCCGGCGCGCGGTGGTGATTGGGCGGCCTGGGGTGAAGGCCGATGGGGAGGTGGAGTAGGGCGGCGGTCACGGCGGTTTATCGTCGGCTACGGGCGGAGGTCCTGCGCGCGGAGGCGCACACAGCGACGGAGAGGTGAGTGTTCGGTTAGGGTTTTTTTTTCTTGTGACGGATTGGGGGTTCCGGCCGGTGATCGCCGTGGTGGCGGTGGTGAGGATTTCTGGGTCGGGGTAGCGGCTTGGGGATGGTCCTTGGTCGAGCGGAGGCTGGTGGTTTGGTCGCCGGGAGATGGAGACAGTGGTGGTAGTTCTGTTGGTGGTGGTGGTAACAGTGATGATGGTGATGATCGGAACGGAGGATGGCGAGGCGATGGTGATGGGAGTTTTCGGCGACGGGCGGTGTTTGGGTTCGGCCAGGCGACGTTGTGCTGGTCGCAGGATGCGTTAATGAGACTGGTGGTGCCAGGACGGTGGCGACGGGGATTGCGATGGAGGCGGTAGTCGGAACGGTAGATTTGTACTATCGTGTCGGGAGTTGTCCGACACGATAGATGATGGATTTGGGTAGTCCGGGATTGTCGGACGGGACACAAATATGTATTTGTAGAAAAATATAGTGGAAAAAGGATGGCAACACCGACATGATGCACATCTGATTTGTGAAAAATTTTGTGGAGGAGTACTTGCCTATATACAGGATGTGGGAATACCCATTAGATAAGGATTTGGTTTGTTTAAACCATAATTAGATAATATAAATATTAATTGAAATAAATCGAATCTCAATTTAAATTAAATTCTATTTTAAATCTAGATCATCTAATCTCTAATATAAATATAAAGTCCACCTTTAATTTAAATCGGTTTAAAAATCCAATTCAATATAGATAAAAACTTATCTTTAATTTAAAAGCCATTTTAAAATAAGGTCAATAAAATCCTTTCCAATTTAAATTATCAAAATAATTCAAATGTTAACTAAAACCAAATTTTAAATATCTTTTTCGTAATTATTAAAATATAGCATTAATTAATTTCAAAAATCAAGAATATTATTTAAACATTAATTTATAAAGTAGTTTTTGTAAATGATAAAATTGATTAATACACAAATTCTAAATTTCGCAAATATCTAGAATATATTTTATATAAACCAAAATTTTTCTAAACTACTACTTATTTTTAAACAACAAAATAAATTACCCTTTTAAATTATATAAAAGTAAGGTTTTGGCAATAACGGCAAATAGATATAATTATTTTGGAAACTAAATTTTCCATAAAAATAAATCTATAAATAAAATATTTTTCTGAAAATATGTACCTCACACATATTCGCACTCGTCGAGCAAAACGAAAAATAAAATTCCGTGCATGACGTACAATACGACTACGCGACGTACAATACAAAAAATTTTAAATCAGTACCAAAATCAATAAAAATATAGTAGAAATTTAAGGATTTTACATCCTACCCAACTTAAAAGAATTTCGTCCTCGAAATTAAGAATTAGTAGGGGATAAGAATACACAAGGGGGTATCGATGGGAATAAACAATGGCAATGTTTCGACAAAATCGTGTCGTAAGGAATCGTGATCTAAGTTATAGAAAAATAATATGGTATGGTCATAATTGATAGGAAGGCTAAAGGAGGTTCTAGTATAACGCCTTCGTCCTTCTAAAATAGGTGAAGGTGAAAGCAATATAGAGTTCGAAGGAGGCGTTATCGAATACGTATACGTGCTTCAAAGACGACCGAATAATTTCAAAAGGAATTTTCAAGGCAGTCGCGGATGGAACTCTAAAGGACAAGTTTAGCTATGTCTCTATCCACGTAGAACGATTGATAAAAGCGAATCAAAGTGCAATAGGTTGATCAGACCATCATGCACCGGTTCTGATTTGACAGTATGTTAGTCGAAGCGACCCAATAAAACATATGTCATGATCAACCTTGATAAAGAATACGCTTGTAAAACTAAGCTATTTTAGCATCACAGGTAAATAAAATAATAAGTAAAGGGTAATGATAAAAGAAATCAATTAGTCCAAGATCTTATAAAATCTAAGTTCCGTCCGAAATTTGGGCATATGCAGTCGGCTTGGTTGACTAGATAAGTTAGGGTCTACTGAATTCTATGGTCCAAGTGAACCTATCAATGTGGTCCACAAAAATGTTGGTTAGGTCGTGAGGTATTCTACTCAACTTACAAGAATTAAACTAATGGTGTGATAGGTCCAGCCATCAAGATTTAAGAATGTAAGGAATTAAGTAGAACAAAATCATATATCGGGTCGAAAGAATTGAGTCGAGGTCGAGTCTCATCTATAGTTTAAAAAGTATATTGGTTTCACGGTAGGGATTAGTGTCCAATCTTTTTGACCCGAAAGTTGCAGCATAAAATTATAGTACAAAGAGACGTGTTTTAGTGGCACGTGATATACCTACATGAAGGTGGGCTCGTCCAGGTCTTGTATGTGAAATTTGTGGGAAGAAAAAGTCTAGTGTTATGCTCCAAATATCAAAGTCACGATAGGGACACCAAAGAACTTAAAGTAGAAAGTGGGAGTTAATGAGATAATGATTAACGAACAAAATAAATGACCGAGCTAAAGCATGAAATAAGGATATCTTAGATTCTAACAAATCAAGATAAAATAAATTAGGAGTACAGTTTCTAGAAGAAAAGAAAAAATTCTCATAGATAAGGGTATGGTCAAAGGAATAATTCCAATCATTTATAAGTTCAAACAATTAAATGGTCACGAATTAAAGATCTAGATTTGAGGGAAGGGCGAGTGGGTCAAAATATGTTCATCGATTTGGTCGATGACTAACTACACTCGGGTATATACGACTATCATGTCAATTTATGAGGAATAATTGTATCCCATTAGGGTGACTTGCTTGTTTCTTGGTCCTCTACCAATATATGATCTAATTTCAAATTTCAAGTTCCTCAACAGTTTCGAAATAAAATCTCAAGATACTCCATCAAGTATTTAATCATAACTTAAACTTTAATTTCCTTTAAATAATTTCCAAATAACTTTTATCATATCTAATGCGGCATAACTAAATTTTTATAATAAGCCGTCACTGTTAAAATTTTTCCATTTCTCAAATGTACCTCGAGATAAACTCTTAGCCCGTTTCATCAATCGCAATTCATGTAACTCAAATTAAATCCTTTTTACCAAAATTTAAATATCCATAATCAAGGCTTTAAACTTGAAATCTAATTAACTCTTTAATCATAGATCATATGACCCAATTAAAATTTAAATTTTCCCTTAAGTCGCTTTTCATATCCTCCAAATATTTATACAAAATTTTACCATCATTTTTTTAACTCCAAATTAAATAAACTTATAAATCGTACGATTCAATTTTAAACCTTAAGCTCTCTCAAACTAAACTTTCGTGTTCTCTAGTTGTTTAAAAATTATTATTAAAACTCCTTAAATAATCTTGAGGTAAACTTTATAATATTACAATCCAAACTTTTAAAGTTAACCGTAAATCATGCATCATAATTTAAAACTTTAAGATATTTCTCAAATCTATTTCACTCTCCAATAAATCATAAATATTTCTAAATTAAAAAAAATCATAATTTCAAAATTTTGTTTTCTCGATCTAGCTATCCTCTTGTGTATACCACCTTGTAATATCGAATAACTTATCCTTTTATAGCGGTAATATGCTGCTACCCAACTTGGAACTAACTAATCCTAAGATCATATCTCTAGGAAAATTAATGCCTTCAAAATATAACCTCAATGGATATTATTTGTCAATATAATCCTTCTAGCCATATGTCACTACCACTTTTCTAGCTTGAGGGTATTTTGGTCATTTTCAAAATTTTAGAATTTAATTTGAATTATTATTATTATTTATAATTAATATGATTTTTAAGTGATTTTAGAATAATTGATTTTGGTGTTTTAGTGACTTTGACTTATGTTTACCTTGGAGACTAACCTAGTGGAAAACCTAGGTCATGACTAAGTGATTAGGATATGAAAACCTAGGTTGACTTAAGTTAGTGAGGTTTAGCTCTTTGGAATTAAATTGGAGAAATTAGGAGCTAGATTGATTAAGTAATGGCTTGTGAAATCACAAGTCATTTTATGACTAATAGGCCTAATGGCCCATAGGCCCACATCCATTGAACCAAGCCCTAACCCTAGAAATTCTGGCCGGCCCACTATGGTCATCCCCTCCTATTTATATCCTCTTGAAATTAGGGTTGCCTCTTTAGGAAACATTGCCATTTGGAAGAGGTGAGTCCCCATCTTTGTAAATTCTTAGAAAATCCATTTTTACTCTAAATTCCTTCAAACAAATTGCAATAGGACCTAATATTAGTGTTCTTGCTGTTGTTGATGAGTATTTGCAGGAAAGACACAATTTAAGAAAGTTTGGTGGCTTGTGAAACTCTTCCCATTTGGGGATTTTAACCCATTGTTCACCTATAGGTATAATCCCTTCTATTGCATTTAATTCTATTAAATTCCATTTCTAGGATGTCCTAACCCTAACCTAACAGTAGGATAGGCTAACCCTAGAATTTGGACCCATTTCGTGTCCGTATCGGACACGTACCAGTGTGGTTAGGATAGTGTTCAACGAAATACCTCAAAGGGCATTTCGATCAATTCTACGAATTGTATTTGAATAGGAAAATCCATTTTAGGCTCGCTTATGCATTTCTTGGACACTGAGCACGTTTTTGTGTCGGGATGAGCCGACACGAGCGCGTGGACACGCGGTCGTGCACCCACGCGCACTGGCTGGTTGATGCCCTGCTATTCGGGTGTACTTTCTCTGTGCACAGAGGGTTTCAACCCTTGAAACTCGACATGTGAGTCGTGTCCATGACTGACACGAGATCCCTAGAGTTTCAGGAACTCTTGTGTCGTATCGGACACAGATTCATGCTTGCACATATGTTACACTATACGGTCCAATGTGCTTTTTAGTGTTCTGGTGTTTAAATTATTTTAATACTTTTTAATTATGTTTAATTGTTAGTTAAGATCCTAAACTTGATGATTAAGTCTCTGATATATTAGTTACATGTTTAATTTGGGTTTTAATGAGGAATATGCATTCGAACCTAGGTTTCTTTATTATTTCTGATACACTGTCTGATACTGTCTATTCCAGTTTTCCCAAACCAGTTTAATTCTCTTTTTGTGTTATGTTTTCAATTGATATTTGATTCCCTCATGTTACATTTCCTATTAGCTAAGTTTTTACATTCAATTATAGGGTTTTGATTGTGTGAATGAGATTTTGAATATTGGGTTGGTTCTCTTTAATTGTCATTAACTGAAATGGGATGTGTGGCTAAGGCAGGGTTTCACATATTAAAACCTGAGTTCCCTCTGTGATATTGGAATGCCTGAATTGAATTCCTTTTCTTGTGTTAACTGTACATCAACTGTTTTTGTGTAAGCTGAGATTTGGGGGTATTAATGAACTGCAAACTGATTTCCTTTTGTTCTTTGAAATCTGAGTTAGTGTTCTTTTACATAAAAACCTGAGAATGTATTTTACTATGAACTGATTTGGGGTTAGTTGGACCTGGATGTTCCTGTTGACTTAAATCAAATTCAATACCTGAGATTGATTGTTTAAAACCTGAGTTTAGCTCTTCATTGCACTATTAACTGAGAATGGGTTTGGGGCATTATTTTTATTGAAAACTGATTTCATTTCCCTCTTCTTAAACTGTTGTTCATTCCCTTTCTTTTGGTTTTATAAAACCTGAGATTCATTATGTATGAAACTGAGAGTGAGCTCTTCTTAAAACCTGAGATTGAGATTCACTCTTCAAACCTGAGAATGATTTTAAACCATATTGCTTACTTTGTAAACTGATTTTCCTTCCTACCCTTACTGTAACTGAATAGGAATTTAATGCCTAAGTTGAGTTCTTCTAAAAACTTGAGTTTACTTTATATTGATTTCAATGTTCTTCTTTTAAAATTGATTGGGTTGTGTTTCCAGTTCCTTGTAAATCTGAGAATGTAAGCCTGAGAATAGTTTAACCACCTGTAATGATTGTAAACCTGAGTTTTCCTAGTATTAGATTGCAAACTGAATTTTATTCCTTCCTTACTGTCTTAGGTACACACACACCCACATTCTCACTGTTTTCAGGATTTGTATTTCCTATTCTTTTCAGTTTTTCTTTGAACTATACACATACATCCATATTTGCACATTAAATGGCTCACTGTTTTTTAGGATTTGTTTTCTCTGTTATTCCAGTTGCACTTTGGACATGACACACACATGTACTCATGTGTTTTCCCCCTCACTCTCTATGTATGTATATAATATATAAGCATTGTTATATATATAAGCATTGTTATATATATACAAGTTTTCCTATATATGTGTATCTGTGTTTTAATATATATATTATATATATGGTGTATGTGGTATAATATATGGGATATGACATGTCATGATATATGGGATGTTGTGATATGATATGTCATAGAGCATGGGGTACCATAGGACATGTATTGTATATATGATATTATGTGTTTATAGTGTGTTTAGGCATGGTATTGCCTAGAATAGCCTAGAAAACCTAGAATAGTCTTGTTAGACCTAGATTAGACTAGTTGACCTAGATTAGAGTTGGTTGACCTAGTTTGACTTCTAGGGTTGACCAGAGTTGACTTTGGTCTAGGTTGACCTAGATTCATGTAAAACACATTGTAGTGCATTACATTTCTATTCTGGACTTGTTATGACTTGTACTGTTCTAAATAGGAGCCAGACACCACTCCTCGGACAGTACTTTCATCTCGGACTTTCAGTTAGCAGGTGAGTACATTCTCTGATCTTTTCATACCTGTCTGGACTATATTCTTGCTCTAGATTACTCTACATGATGCTGACACGTATCTTCACGGATTAGTACTATATGGATCCTTTCCTGAGATGTTATCCCTCTACGGGTGCATCGGGTATTTCATGTTCATGTACTTTATCATGTGCATCAGGTACTCCTTGTACTCGTACTAGTTCATGTTTTTACATATTCTCATGTGCTTTCATGTGCTTATCATGTGCCTCATGTACTACTCATTACATAAGTTCACGTATTTTAGTTGTATTCATGTGCTTATGACATAACTTGAACGGATCCTTGTGTATTGATTGGGGCGGGATGAGTAGAATTGGTTATGTGGACACAATCCCCAGTAGGTATTCATGTGCTCCTTATTTGTATTCATGTGCCCCCAAGCCGTTTACATAACCATATTGTACTCTAAATCACGTAGTCACTTACAGTCTCTACTATCATGTATTTACTTTCAGTTACAAAATCTCCTGTTTACTTGTACTTCCATTCAGCACTTCCTGTATTTTACTCTATTACCTGATTTATTTTTCTAACCTGCTATGAACTGTTGAGAGATATGTTCTCGTTCCTGTCCTGACTGGACCTGTTGAAATATTACAAAGGACGAGGCTGAGGCATTCTGCCCTACTTACTACGGAGCCACACTAGATGAGTGCCCGGATTTGGACCAGCAGCAGGACCCATTAGCAGTAGACGACACTCCATTAGTTTAGGATTGTCTTACTATTTTTGGATCACTGTATTAGACTTTGAGATATTCTGAGATGTATTATTTTAGACACTTAGAATTCTGGATTGTATCACTGTGATTCTCTGTTCTGGATATTTTATCTTTCATTATCATTCCATCTTACCTGTTCTACCTTAGCTGTGGTTGAGTTATATATTGTGTTATGTCGCCCCCATTCGGCGAGTATAACTGTTTATCTTCAACTGTTAGATGTTGTGACCTAGGACAGCATTCTACCGCCGACATTGCGGCGTAGGCTGGACATACCCACGTCATGTGCCCTTATTCTAGGGTGCGGGTCGTGACACGTTTTTAGTGGTGGCCCATGTAGGTCTAGGTTAGAAATGTAGTGGTATTCGAACTAGAATATCGCTGCAGCCTGCAGTAGGAATTAGCATATTTTTTTTGAAGGTACTCAATCACAATAGGAAAAATCCTTATCAGATTCCGTATATCTATTTTGCTGCTTATTGTCTTCTTTAGAAATTTAAATTTTCCTCCTTTGATTTTTCGACTCATTCTTAGTAATTGCTTCTTGTTTGATCTCTGTCTCCAGGATGGTTGAGACGCGATCGCATCGTCCCGTGACGGGAGAGGCTGGAGCGGGGTCTGCCACCTCTCGTGTCCAGCAGCCAGCTTCCAGTGCCACAGGGACAGTGCAGCCCTCAGGAGTCGGTGTTTCTGCCACTTTTGGATGAGCACCTCCACCAGTCAGGAAGCAGAGCCCAGTGATTCCTGAGATCCTTCCACCGCAGCAGCCTCCGCCTGCGGGGATGGTAGATGCTGCACATCTCTTCTCCTTCGTGGAGAGGATTCTTGAGTCCCATCAGTAGCAGCAGACGAGGCAGACTGCAGATTTCAGACAGGGGATCGACGAGGCACACCAGCTGGTACGTATTACAGTCGAGATGATCACAGCTCAGGGGACCCAGCAGCAGCCCCGTCGGAGGGAGAAGGACATACAGGACTTCCAAAAGATGTATCCTCGGGAGTTCTTCGGCACAGAGGGCATCCACGTTGCAGATGACTGGATAGAGCATATTGAGGAGATCTTCCGACTGGCGGAGATACCAGATCGACTCCAGATCAAGGCAGCGGGCAGCCAGATGCAGGATTTGGCCCGTACATGGTATCAGGCAGATCCCAGGATAGGAGGTGAGGGCCAGACTTGGGCCCAATTCAAGGAGCTATTTAAAAAGCAGTTCTTTCCTGATGTTGCCTTGGGAGGTATCGAGGCACAGTTCGAGGCTCTGGTTCAGGGGAACCAGACAGTAGCTGAGTATGCCGGAGAGTTCTGCAGATTGGCCCGGTTCATTGATGATTTGTCTGAGAAGACGAAGGCGAGGAAGTTTCACCGTGGTTTGATTAGAGAGGTTCAGTCGCTGACTAAGAGCGACCGGAACGCCACTTATGCTGAGATATTTTCTAGGGCCTTGACGGCGGAGGACGACCTAGGGCTGAAGCAGAAGAGGGGTCGTGACTTCCAGGGTGGCAGCAGCAGTCAGGGACAGGCCAAGAGGCCTCATTTACAGCAGCAGCAGCAGCAGCAGAGGCCAGCTCAGCAGCAGTATCAGCAGCAGGGTCGTGCACCCTTTCAGCAGCACCAGCAGCAGAGAGGGCAGCAGGCACCTCGTCAGGTAGTCATTTGTGCCTACTGTAAGAAGCCAGGGCACATGATCTATGAGTGGAGAAAGAAGCTAGGAAAGTGCCTACTTTGTGGTGCAGGAGATCACCAGTTGAGGGACTGCCCAGGGGCTTTTGGACGAGGACAGCAGGGAGGTGGAGCCAAGGCTCCAACAGGCCAGCAGAGGGGACCAGTCCTGCAGACCCAGCAGCAGAGGTTCCAGCAGCACCAGCAGCAGGCACGAGGTGGACAGCAGGGGTGAGCTTTCGCCATGGCAGCTAAGGATGTCGAGGCCATCGGAGAGATGATAGCAGGTTCGGTTCTCCTAGGTTCCCTTCCAGCATTTGCACTCTTTGATTCCGGGGCTTCCTACAGCTTTGTGTAAGTATCGTATGCTGTTAGACACAGTTTGGTTTCTAAACCATTGTCTAGGACCTACAAGATCACGACCGGGGGTGGAGTCATCCTCGTGAGTGATGTTTGCAGAGGGCGGAGTGTCATATTGGGAGACCAAGAGTTGGGGGTGAGTCTACTAGTCATGCCATTACCGAACTACGATATTGTATTAGGTATGGACTGGCTGAGTAGACACCACGCCCGCATTGATTGTCGTGGGGGTAGAGTTTTGTTCGGGGCGCCAGGAGAGCCAGAGTTTGAGTACACCCGACGGCAGGCAGAGCAGGACGGTGGAGTCTTCTGTGGAGCATCAGTCGAGGAGCAGGTGGCTCCGCATTCCTTGATCGCAGAGTTTATGGACGTATTTCCAGAGGAGTTGCCAGGGCTTCTACCGGACAGAGATGTAGAGTTCTCGATAGACTTAGTTTCCGACGCGGAACCGATCTCCCAGCATGTCTATCGAGTGAACAACAGCGAGTTAGTGGAGTTGAAGAAGCAGGTGGATGAGCTGCAGGATAAGGGCTTCATTCGCTCGAGTTCTTCACCTTGGGGTGCACCGGTACTTTTTGTACCCAAAAAGGATGGGTCGGTACGGATGTGTACGACTACAGGGCACTTAACAACCTGACAATCAAGAACAGATACCCACTGCCGCGGATTGATGATTTATTTGATCAGTTGAGCGGAGCTCGGGTGTTCTCCAAGATTGATTTGAGGTCGGGTTATCACCAGGTGAAGGTGAAGGGGGAGGATATTCCCAAGACCGCTTTCAGGACGCGGTACGGGCAGTTTGAGATTTTGGTTATGTCGTTTGGGCTAACCAATGCACCAGCAGTGTTTATGAATCTAATAAACAAGGTGTTCCACCAGTACTTGGACAAGTTCGTGGTGGTGTTCATTGATGATATCTTGGTATATTCTAAGACAGAGGAGGAGCACGAGGAGCATCTGCGGATAGTGCTGGAGACTCTCAGGAGGGAGCAGCTTTATGGGAAACTCTCCAAGTGTGAGTTTTTCTTGGACCGGGTAGACTTCTTGGGGCATGTGGTGACTGGAGATGGTATCTCAGTTGACCCCAATAAGATAGTAGCAGTTGAGGCTTGGACAACGCCGACTTCAGTGGCAGAGATCAGGAGTTTCCTGGGGCTGGCAGGATACTATAGGAGATTTGTGCAGTATTTCTTCCGGGTTGTAGAGCCGTTGACACGGTTGACCCGGAAGGATACTGAGTTTGTTTGGTCAGAGGAGTGTCAGGCAGCTTTTGATGAGTTGAAGAAGCGGCTTACAACAGCTCCGATTCTGACATTGCCTTCAGGATCAGGTGGATTCACTATTTATAGTGATACTTCACGAAAGGGACTGGGTTGTGTCTTGCAGCAGCATAGGAAGGTGATTGCCTATGCTTCCAGGCAATTACGTCCCTATGAGAAGAACTACCCTACCCATGACCTGGAGTTGGCGGCGGTGATTTTTGCTTTGAAGTTGTGGAAGCACTATCTGTATGGCGAGAGGGTAGAGATTTTCACAGATCACAAGAGCTTGAAGTATGTGTTTACACAGAAGGAGCTCAACATGAGGCAGCGCAGGTGGCTTGAGTTGATGAAGGACTTTGACATCGCACTTCAGTATCACCCGGGGAAGGCCAACGTGGTTGCCGATGCCTTGAGTAGGTATCCAACAGCCATGTGTTTGACTATGGATCGGCACCTGCTTGCAGACTTAGAGAGCCTTGGGATAGAGGTGATTGTGCCAGGGGTGCAGATGCAGTTATGGGGCCTTCAGATACAGTCGGACTTGATGGACAGGATCAAGGCGACACAATTCGATGATGTGGCTCTACGGTGTATCCGAGAGCAGATCAGTGCAGGAGTACAGGATGTTGAGTTCTCACTTGCAGAGGATGGTGCCCTGAGGCACGGTTCCCGGTTATGTGTGCCCAGCGGGGAGCTCAGAGAGCAGATTATGTAGGAGGCTCACAGATCGCAGTACTCTATACATCCTGGTGCCAACAAGATGTACAGGGATCTGCGAGAGCATGTATGGTGGTACGGGATGAAGAGGGAGATGTCCCACTTCGTAGCTAGATGCTTGATCTGTCAGCAGGTCAAGGCAGAGAGACAGAGGCCCGGGGGACTTTTGTAGCCGTTGCCCATTCCAGAGTGGAAGTGGAAACATATTACCATGGATTTTGTATCGGGGTTGCCGCGTACGCCAGGAGGGAAAGACGCGATTTTGGTCATCGTTGACAGATTGACCAAATCAGCCCACTTCTTGCCATTCAAGGTGGGTACGTCTACAGAGAGGCTCGCGGAGTTATACATGAGACAGATAGTCAGGATTCACGGAGTTCCCGTCAGCATAGTCTTAGATCGGGATAGTCGCTTTACTTTCCATTACTGGAGGAGTCTGCAGACTAGCTTGGGCAATCAGCTCAAGTTTAGTACCGCATACCACCCCCAGACGGACGGACAGTCAAAGAGGACTATTCAGACCCTTGAGGATATATTGCAGACGTGCGTCCTAGATTTTGGAGGTTCCTGGGAGGATCACCTGTATTTGGTAGAGTTTACTTACAACAACAGTTATCAGGCCAGCATTAAGATGTCACCGTTTGAGGCTCTATACGGGCGTAGGTGTCGTACACCCTTATCTTGGGATGATGTTGGAGAGCGAGCTTTACTGGGACCAGAGATGGTTGTTGACGCAGCCGAAAATGTGAAGCTCATCAGGGACAGACTTCGCGTGGCGCAGGACAGACATCGGCACTGGGCCGATAGCCACCGGAGGCCGTTGGAGTTTGAGGTACAGATTTAGAGATTGGATTAGAAGTAGGTTGTATTTTATTTTGTTTTGTTTGATTGATCATTTTTTATTTTTAGTAACTTGAGACCTTGCTTGTGATTAGGTTGAAGACATGGTTTTTCTGCGGATATCTCCGACTCGTAGTACGATACGTTTTGGTGGAGGTGGGAAGCTTAGCCCGCGCTTCATCGGCCCTTTCGTTATCAGCCGGAGAGTCGGCGACGTGGCATACAGGCTAGACTTGCCACCTGCACTAGTGGGCATCCACAACGTATTCCACGTATCACAGTTGAGACGGTACGTGGCTGACCCCAGCCATGTGCTTGATCATTCGGAGATTGAGGTTGGACCTACTCTCAGTTATCCAGAGCAGCCTGTGGAGATTCTGGATCGCCGAGAGAAGGTATTGAGGAACCAGGTGATACCCTTGGTACGCGTCGCATGGAGGCATCATTCTCCAGGAGAGTCTACCTGGGAGCGGGAGGATGAGATGCGCGAGCGGTACCCCTATCTTTTTGGACCTTGAGGTATACTTTTCTATCCTTCTTAGCAGTTAGTTTCGCCTTTAAATTTCGAGGACGCAATTATTTTAAGGGGGGTAGATTTGTCACTACCACTTTTCTAGCTTGAGGGTATTTTGGTCATTTTCAAAATTTTAGAATTTAATTTGAATTATTATTATTATTTATAATTAATGTGATTTTTAAGTGATTTTAGAATAATTGATTTTGGTGTTTTAGTGACTTTGACTTATGTTGACCTTGGAGACTAACCTAGTGGAAAACCTAGGTCATGACTAAGTGATTAGGATATGAAAACCTAGGTTGACTTAAGTTAGTGAGGTTTAGCTCTTTGGAATTAAATTGGAGAAATTAGGAGCTAGATTGATTAAGTAATGGCTTGTGAAATCATAAGTCATTTTATGACTAATAGGCCAAATGGCCCATAGGCCCACACCCATTGAACCAAGCCCTAACCCTAGAAATTTTGGCCGGCCCACTATGGTCATCCCCCCTATTTATATCCTCTTGAAATTACGGTTGCCTCTTTAGGAAACATTGCCATTTGGAAGAGGTGAGTCCCCATCTTTGTAAATTCTTAGAAAATCCATTTTTACTCCAAATTCCTTCAAACAAATTGCAATAGGATCTAATATTAGTGCTCTTGCTGTTGTTGATGAGTATTTGTAGGAAAGACACAATTTGAGGAAGTTTGGTGGCTTGTGAAACTCTTCCCATTTTGGGATTTTAACCTATTGTTCACCTATAGGTATAATCCCTCCTATTGCATTTAAATTTTGTTAAATTCCATTTCTAGGATGTCCTAACCCTAACCTAACAGTAGGATAGGCTAACCCTAGAATTTGGACCCATTTCGTATCCGTATCGGACACATACCAGTGTGGTTCGGATGGTGTTCGACAAAATGCCTCAAAGGGCATTTCGATCGATTCTATGAATTGTATTTGAATAGGGAAATCCATTTTAGGCTCACTTATGCATTTCTTGGACACTGAGCACATTTTTGTGTCGGGATGAGCCGACACGAGCGTGTGGACACGCGGTCGTGCACCCACACGCGCTGGCGGGTTGATGCCCTGCTACTCGAGTGTATTTTCTCTGTGCACAGAGGGTTTCAACCCTTGAAACTCGACATGTGAGTCATGTCATGACTGACACGAGATCCCTAGAGTTTCAGGAACTGTCGTGTCCTGTCGGACACGGATTCATGCTTGCACATGTGTTACACTGTCGGTCCAGTGTGCTATTTAGTGTTCTGGTGTTTAAATTATTTTAATGCTTTTTAATTATGTTTAATTATTAGTTAAGATCCTAAACTTTATGATTAAGTCTCTAATATATTAGTTACATGTTTAATTTGGGTTTCAATGAGGAATATGCATTCGAACCTAGGTTTCTTTATTATTTCTGATACATTGTCTGATACTGTCTATTCCAGTTTTCCCAAACCAGTTTAATTCTCTTTTTGTGTTATGTTTTCAATTGATATTTGATTCCCTCATGTTACATTTCCTATTAGCTAAGTTTTTACATTCAATTATAGGATTTTGGTTGTGTGAATGAGATTTTGAATATTGGGTTGGTTCTCTTTAACTGTCATTAACTAAAATGGGATGTGTGGCTAAGGCAGGATTTCACATATTAATACCTGAGTTCCCTCTGTGATATTGGAATGCCTGAATTGAATTCCTTTCCTTGTGTTAACTGTACATCAACTGTTTTTGTGTAAGCTAAGATTTGGGGGTATTGATGAACTGCAAACTGATTTCCTTTTGTTCTTTGAAATCTGAGTTGGTGTTCTTTTATATAAAAACCTGAGAATGTATTTTACTATGAACTGATTTGGGGTTAGTTAGACCTGGATGTTCCTGTTAACTTAAATCAAATTCAATACCTGAGATTGATTGTTTAAAACCTGAGTTTAGCTCTTCATTGCACTATTAACTGAGAATGGGTTTGGGGCATTGTTTTGATTGAAAACTGATTTCATTTTCCTCTTCTTAAACTGTTGTTCATTCCCTTTCTTTTGGTTTTATAAAACCTGAGATTCATTATGTATGAAACTGAGAGTGAGCTCTTCTTAAAACCTAAGATTGAGATTCACTCTTCAAACCTGAGAATGATTTTAAACCATATTGTTTACTTTGTAAACTGATTTTCCTTCCTACCTTTATTGTAACTGAATAGGAATTTAATGCCTAAGTTGAGTTCTTCTAAAAACCTAAGTTTACTTTATATTGATTTCAATGTTCTTCTTTTAAAATTGATTGGGTTGTGTTTCCAGTTCCTTGTAAATCTGAGAATGTAAACCTGAGAATAGTTTAACCACCTGTAATGATTGTAAACTTGAGTTTTCCTAGTATTAGATTGCAAATTGAATTCCATTCGTACACACACACCCACATTCTCACTGTTTTCAGGATTTGTATTTCCTATTCTTTTCAGTTTTTCTTTGAACTATACACACACATCCACATTTGCACATTACATGGCTCACTGTTTTTCAGGATTTGTTTTCTCTGTTATTCCAGTTGCACTTTGAACATGACACACACATGTACTCATGTGTTTTTCCCCTCACTCTCTATGTATGTATATAATATATAAGCATTGTTATATATATATACAAGTTTTTCTATATATGTGTATCTGTGTTTTAATATATATATTATATATATGGTGTATGTGGTATGATATATGGGATATGACATGTCATGATATATGGGATATTGTGATATGATATGTCATAGAGCATGGGGTACCATAGGTCATGTATTGTATATATGATATTATGTGTTTATGGTGTGTTTAGGCACGGTATTGCCTAGAATAGCCTAGTAAACCTAGAATAGTCTTGTTAGACCTAGATTAGACTAGTTGACCTAGATTAGACTTGGTTGACCTAGTTTGACTTCTAGGGTTGACCAGAGTTGACCAAGAGTTGACTTTGGTCTAGATTGACCTAGATTTATGTAAAACACATTGTAGTGCATTACATTTCTATTCTGGACTTGTTGTGACTTGTACTGTTCTAAATAGGAGCCAGACACCACTCCTCGGACAGTACTTTCATCTCAGACTTTCAGTTAGCAGGCGAGTACATTCTCTGATCTTTTCATACCTGTCTGGACTATATTCTTGCTCTAGATTACTCTACATGATGCTGACACGTATCTTCACGGATTAGTACTATATGGATCCTTTCTTAAGATGTTATCCCTCTACGGGTGCATCGGGTATTTCATGTTCATGTACTTTATCATGTGCATCAGGTACTCCTTGTACTCGTACTAGTTCATGTTTTTACATGTTCTCATGTGCTTATCATGTGCCTCATGCACTACTCATTACATGAGTTCACGTATCTTAGTTGTATTTATGTGCTTATGACATAACTTGAACGGATCCTTGTGTATTGATTGGGGCGGGATGAGTAGAATTGGTTATGTGGACACAATCCCCAGTAGGTATTCATGTGCTCCTTATTTGTATTCATGTGCCCCCAAGCCTTTTACATAACCATATTGTACTCTAAATCACGTAGTCACTTACAGTCTCTACTATCATGTATTTACTTTCAGTTACAAAATATCTCCTGTTTACTTGTACTTCCATTCAGCACTTCCTGTATTTTACTCTATTGCTTGATTTATTTTCCTAACCTGCTATGAACTGTTGAGAGATATGTGCTCGTTCCTGTCCTGACTGGACCTGTTGAAATATTACAGAGGACGAGGCTGAGGCGTTCTGCCCTACTTACTACGGAGCCACACTAGATGAGTGCCTGGATTTGGACCAGCAGCAGGACCCATTAGCAGTAGACGACACTCCATTAGTTTAGGATTGTCTTACTATTTTTGGATCACTGTATTAGACTTTGAGATATTCTGAGATGTATTATTTTAGACACTTAGAATTCTGGATTGTATCACTGTGATTCTCTGTTCTGGATATTTTATCCTTCATTATCATTCCATCTTACCTTTTCTACCTTAGCTGTGGTTGAGTTATATATTGTGTTATATCACCCCCATTCGGGGAGTATAACTGTTTACCTTCAACTGTTAGATGTTGTGACCTAGGACAGCGTTCTACCGCCGACACTGCGGCATAGGCTGGACGTACCCACGTCACGTGCCCTTATTCTAGGGTGCGGGTCGTGACACCATAGGGTTGACCAATAAGTATATAGTAGTGTAGTCATCTTTCTAACCATGTTTAAGCACGAGGCCATTGGGTGTTGGTAGAAAGAGTTCAAGCAGGATACAAATCAAGGAGGTCGAACGAGAGTTCGAAATTTGAAGTCAAGAAAGGATGTCAAGTCGGTGGATGAGATTCTAGACTCTAATCCTATATTGCAGGCCCGTTCGGTACAGTCATGTAACCGAATCGATAAACTTGACCTGCATGGGCCACCACAAAAACATGTAACGCCCCAGTCCCAAATACTTGAGACTAGATACGTATCATGCCAGCTGTATACATACGAGTAAATATACGGCTCCTATGTATACATAAGCTGTAAAATGTAGAAAGCCATGACACTAAATCTCATCCACAAAGATAAATGATAATATAAAAGCAACTTTGAGTTTGTCATGTATACAATCGTTGGACGGAGACAAAGTCCACTACCAACTATTTTAAATAGATAAGAAATATACAAAGAAAGTGATTGATCGAGCGAAGTAAATGACGAGTCCAAAAGCAATCATCACGAAGGATAGAGCGCAAGTCATAGCCTTAGCTAGAGCACCTGCAAGAAATCACGAAAACACACACCTGGGGAAAAACCAGGTCCTCAGAGGGACGTAACAAGACACATAATATCATGCCAATAAACTGAATAATAAAGCTCAACAGAAAAGTATGCATGAGTAAAGGTTCCTAACCATCCTATGTGATATGCATTTTGAGGACAACGTTCTACGCAGGGGCTGTAACGGATTCACGCAAGCAAGTAATAGAGAGTGGCCGTCAAGTAGCGCTCATCCGAGACACTATCGGCCTGGGCAGAAGGTAGTGATCATAAGAGTCACCCTCGGCCCAAAATGTGTGTAAAAATAAAATGTAGCCCCTACGCTAATAACTGTCCCCTCCCCCCCAATGATACTATACATGCGTCGTCTCCACAACACTGTTTAATCCTTAATAACTGCCAAGTCTTCTACAAAAATCTATTAGCAGTTATATCCTAACGCACGGCCTGTACGCACCGATGTACGGTCGATACGCAAGTCCGAAGCTATATGTGATTCACAACTCACACACAACCCGTGGTACATCGTGATAGTTTATGAGATGCTCTAAACATACGGTGGTCCCTTAACACTAAGCCAATTGCATAAAATATAATAATTTGCATATATATATAATTTTGAAAGAACAACATAAAGAAAAGCATGCATGATATTGAGCAAAAAATTAAACAGTAAAGGCAAGGTGTCTTGCCTGTTATGTCGCCTGGCGTGGTGCAATAATCCGGCAAGTTTTGAGTGTCCAATAGTCATGGTTGATTGGTAGCAGTCCAAAGTTGCAAGGAGAAATAAGGTTATCGGATTAGTCATGATTAGTGATGACGACAAAGTGGAAGTTTTCCGTAAGTGAATACATATACTATTTTTGGAAAGTATTCTATATTACTTAAAAATACATTTTATTAGTTAAAATAATTTTGATGAATAAAATATTAGGAAATTTTTGTATAAATTTTTGAAACTGCTATTTAGTTATAATATTTATATTTTTAGAAAATAGTAGTATAAAATCAAAAATAAAATATTAATAGTATTGATACTATTGGTAATAATATCTATGCTAAGTTAAATATAAATCATAAATATATAGATTTCAAATTTTTAGTCAATCTGTAAAAATCCTGATAATATTAACACTAATATTAATAGTAGCAAATAATAATCATAATCATAATAATAATAATAAAAAAACTAATAGTAAATAATAATGATAATAATAATAATAATAATAATAATAGAAATGATAATAATAGAAATGATAATAGCAGCATTAATTATGCTAATACTGATAATAGTATTAATAATAGAATATAATAAGGATAATAATAATAATAATACTATTTTTACAACCTTTAAAATTTACCACTCCTCTTTCCCATAAAGTGATACTGAGAGAGAAAGAAAGATGGGAGAGGGGAAAGTAAGAGAGAGAGGAGCATACCAATGGAGTCGGCGGCGGGATTCAAGGACACCGGGCGGCGGAAGGTGTCGCCGGCGCGGCGGTCGACGCGCGGTCGGAGGGGGAGACCACGCGAGGAAGGCGCGGATCTCGCTGGGAGTGGCGTACGCGCTCGCCGGCGCGGTGGAGAAGAAGCACGACGGCGACTCCGGCTTCGTGCGGGTGCAGAGAGGAGAAGGGGCGGAGATGCCCGGCACTGGCGCTGATGGCCGCGCGGAGCTCTTCGACGGGCGCGCGGCGGTGATTAGGCGGCCTGGGGAGAAGGCCGATGGGGAGGTGGAGTAGGACAGCGGCCACGGCGGTTTATCGTCGGCTACGGGCGGAGGTCCTGCGCGCGGAGGCGCACACAGCGGCGGATAGGTGAGTGTTCGGTTAGGGTTTCTTTTTTTCTTTTTTTTCTTGTGGCGGATTGGGGGTTCCGGCCGGTGATCGCCGTGGTGGCGGTGGTGAGGATTTCTGGGTCGGGGTAGCGGCCTGGGGATGGTCCTTGGTCGAGCGGAGGCTGGTGGTTTGGTCGTCGGGAGATGGGGACAGTGGTGGTAGTTCTGTTGGTGGTGGTGGTAACAGTGATGATGATGATGATCGGAACGAAGGGTGGCGAGGCGATGGTGATGGGAGTTTCCGGCGACGGGCGGTGTTTGGGTTCGGCCAGGCGACGGTGTGCTGGTCGCAGGGTGCGTTAATGAGACTGGTGGTGGCAGGACGGTGGCGAAGGGTATTGCGATGGAGGCGGTGGTCGGAACGGTGGATTTGTACTATCGTGTCGGGAGTTGTCCGACATGATAGATGATGGGTTTGGGTAGTCCGGGATTGTCGAACGGGACACAGATATGTATTTGTAGAAAAATATAGTGGAAAAAGGATGGCAACACCGACACGATGCACATCTGATTTATGGAGAATTTTGTGGAGGAGTACCTGCCTATATATAGGATGTGGGAATACCCATTCGATAAGGATTTGGTTTGTTTAAACCATAATTAGATAATATAAATATTAATTGAAATAAATCGAATCTCAATTTAAATTAAATTCCATTTTAAATCTAGATCATCTAATCTCTAATATAAATATAAATTCCACCTTTAATTTAAATCGGTTTAAAAATCCAATTCAATATAGATAAAAACTTATCTTTAATTTAAAAGCCATTTTAAAATAAGGTCCATAAAATCTTTTCCAATTTAAATTATCATAATAATTCAAATGTTAAGTAAAACAAAATTTTAAATATCTTTTTTCGTAATTATTAAAATATAGCATTAATTAATTTCAAAAATCAAGAATATTATTTAAACATTAATTTATAAAGTAGTTTTTGTAAATGATAAAATAGATTAATACACAAATTCTAAATTTCGCAAATATCTATAATATATTTTATATAAACAAAATTTTTCTAAACTACTACTTATTTTTACACAACAAAATAAATTACCCTTTTAAATTATATAAAAATAAGGTTTTGGCAATAACGGCAAATAGATATAATTATTTTGGAAACTATATTTTCCATAAAAATAAATCTATAAATAAAATATTTTTCTGAAAATATGTACCTCGCACATATTCGCACTCGTCGAGCAAAACAAAAAATAAAATTCCGTGCACGACGTACAATACGACTACGCGACGTACAATACAAAAAATTTTAAATCAGTACCAAAATCGATAAAAATATAGTAGAAATTTAGGGGTTTTACAGTATTTATTGTTATTTATTAAACTGCAGGGAGAAAATGTGATTCTATGGACATTCTATAATTTTTTTTATTTTTTGCAATTTAGCGACGTTTAGCGATGCAGGAAAACGTCGGTAAACGTCAGTAAGTCAGCAGGTATACCGACGCCTACCGACGTATTTGTGCGTCGGTAAGCATCACTAAACGACGATAAATGTTCCAGGATTTTCTCTCATTAACGGAACCGATAAACGTCGGTAAGTATTCTAAATACGTCGCTAAATGTTCCAGGATTTACTGACGTGAACCGACGTAATAAATATCGCTATATTACCGACGGTGCGTCGGTGAACGTCGATAAATGTTCCAGGATTATCGACGTACTTTTGCATCGGTAAGAGCGACGATTGGCGACGTTTTACCTGTCAGCGACCAGGTTTTCCACGACAACAATAAAACGTCGCTAAATACGTCAAAAAAATGAACTTAGCGACGTTTTCAACCTTTTTAGCGATATGTTTGGGCGTCGCTAATATGACTTATTCTGGTAGTGTTTGCATGTGGGTTAGTAAGGGAAGTTGGCACATCCGGACTTAGTTCTTGTGCAGGGGCAACCCTCACACCTAAGTTCCGTGATGACCTTGAAGACAGCCCCGTGCTATATGCGTTAGGGTCTGCCTTTTTGTTGTGGGCGCATAGGCCCTGGGGCATGCCTTTGGGCGCATGCTTCCCAAGAAATCTGGCAGCACGCTTGGCCTTCCTAGCTGTGGGCACATAGAAGGGGTCAGCAGAGCCTGGACGCATGGGTGCAGAAAGTTTATGGAAAACAGAAGCCTTCTGACCAGAATTATGTGCTCACACGCTCCTTTGGGCACACGGTACTGGTCGTGTACTTTGGAAAACATCGACGTTTTTTCCCAGCTTTGCCTTCTTCGTTTGCAAGCTTCGCTGAGTTTTTCCAGAGTGTCGAGCACTTCGATTCTTGGCATCGTAGTGTTTTCCTTTGCCGAGTCGAGTGTTGAACACTCTGTTGCTGGTTGTTCAGGAGAGGAGTCGCCGGGCTAGTAGAGCCCTGAACAGCATGCGCCTTCTTCGCATTAGGAGCCTCTGTGGCAGAGCTATGCGCCCACGGGGGAGCTCCATGCACCCACGTGGAAGGCCTATGCAGCCACGTGACAGAGTTCTTCGGTTGCACATCTTCTACAGCATTGGTAGGATATGCGACACGGGCCTTCGGAAGCCAAGTCTTGCGAGACTTGCTCGGCTTTACTGATTTTAAGGGAGTAGAGCCATCCCTCGAGAGCATCTCTTTGAACGCTTGTTGATCGAACATTACGATCAGCATGTTCTGAGTGTTCCTTACCTTAGTAGTATCGAATTGCGTCACCACCTTCTCGTCAGAGAAAAAGGTAGTCCCCAACAGAGTCGCCATTTTTGTAGACACATACAAAAAAAAGAAAAATCACTGTCTTTTCTTATTAGCGCAAGGCCCTACAAATCGAGTACACCTGAGAGATCCTGTACTGAGAATCCTCGAGTACAAAAAGAATTCTGGAAAATTGGATGATGGAGATCGAGCGCAATTGCTTCTTTACTCTGTTGACACTCCGATTTACAAAAGTGGGAGAAAACCAAAGATAATTGCTAACTCTCAGCTCACTGGCAAGAAGGGCAGCAATTTGGCTCTGAAATGCTCCCTGTTCTCTCTATTTGAAGAGGCATATGTCCTCTATTTATAGTCGTTTTACACTGAAACGACTGTTATGCGTACACAAGTGGAAAATACACTAATTTTACTTCGGGCGCATAGGGTGTAGGCGCATAAAGACTGCATGGTTGTGGGTAGATCGTGGCCGTAGGCTTCGATGCACGACTGCTCGTGGAGACCGACATGGCCGCATGCCTCGGCTCATGGTTGATCGTGGATATTGACCGGGTCGTAGGGTCGTTTCTGCCTTGGGTGCATAGTGCTGGGAGCAGACTATGCGCCCACACTTGGGCACATGATTTAGTATATGAAGCAGTTTTCTGTGGCGTATAGCCCCCTTTATCATGTGGGTGCATAACAGCTCCTTCCATGTGGGCGCATAGTCCTTCATTTTTATGCTTCTACACATGTACTAAGGGAAAGCCTTGGCCACTACTAAAATACAAGGTCTTAGCGACGGCCATATCCGTCTGAAATTCGGCGGTAAATCATCTTACTGACAGAATTTCGACGGATACGGGCTAAAACAATCCGTCGGGAATATCCTCGTCGCTAAAACTAGTTCGTCGCTGTTCCGCCGCTGGGCGACTAATTAGTGACGGATTTCTATTGGCAAAATATAAGGTTTTTGCGACGGCTAACCGACGTCTTCCCGACAACTACGACAGTTTAAAGTTTAAATATTCATAAAATTAGCGACGGAAATGTTGTCGCTAAATCGTCGCTAACCATGTACCCGAGGGTTTTTGATACGCAATATCCGTCGCTCAAGCGTCGCCATCTTCGACGAATTAGCGGCGGAAGAGCGACGGATAATTCGTCGCCACCCTTCTGGTAATCTTCCATATATTCCAGAATATGAGCGACGGAATTTCTGTTGCCCTTCCGTCGCGTAATTTTTCCAGAAATAGACCGACGGATAATCCGTCAGGGAACCGTCGCTAGCTGCAAATGTCAGTCGATAATCCGTCGCTACCTGAAAAAGTCCGTCGACAAGCCGTCGGTAATCCGTCGCTAACTGAAATATTTTAAAAAAAAAATAGCAGGAAAGAGACTATTCCCGGTAATATAACATATTCAGCATCCACCATACACAAATATAACATATCCGACATCCAATATATCCAACAAATATCCATATTGCCAACATAATATCTTTAAACATCCAATATATCACAACATACACAAAAAATATCCAACACAATGACCAACAAAATATCCAACATAATATCTAACACACTATCCCAACATACATAGCAAAATATGCAAACATAAACAACCCAATACAAATACGAAGGCTCAATCTAGTTGCGTTGAGACATGTACCATTCTATCAGCCACTTTGCAAAATATCCAAACATAAACAATCCAACACAATGCCTTAGAAAAGACCGCAAGTCAGACGATGAATCCTCACAGCCAGGGATCATAGTTGCGTTAAGGCATGTACCATTCTATCAGCCACTTTGCATACGAAGGCTCAATCTGGTTGAGGTCTTCTGTAGGGACAGGAGGGTCGGTCCCGATACTACTACTCTCTGACGGTGGCTCCTCCTTAACTTCAACCTTGGGAACAATCTCTTCCCTGATGGTCATCGGTTCTTCCTTGACCTCGACCTTTGGTAACACCTCCTCCTTAACAGTAACCGGCTCTTGTTTGACGACGGAGACTTCCTCCGTGTCGACCTCCAAGGGTTCCTTACCTCGGCCCCTTCCTCGGCTAGCAGTACCACCTCGAGGAGTCTTGGGAGCCATCTCTCTGACAACAAAAATTTTCATATAGGGTAAAGAAATTTACTCAAATTATAAAATAAATAAGAATTTTATCAAAATTTTCAGCCACATATGATATCCACCTCGGGGAGTCTTGGGAGCCTTCTCCTCTCCTCCACCATGGCTCTGGACCCATCTGCTCCTCCCTACTTCCCTTCTTCTTATTTGACTCTCTCAGCCACATATGATATCCAGCTCAAGTGTAGAGTCGGGGGAGAAGAAGTGGGCAGGAAGAGGAGGCAGAACCAGCACAGCCGGCGGTATGACCTGAAAGAAGTACAGAGGTTTTGCTCCAGGTCATGCCGCCGGCTGTGCTGGTTCTCCCTCCTCTTCCTGCATACTTCTTCTCCCCCAACTCTACACTTGATCTGGATATCATATGTGGCTGAGAGAGTCAAATAAGAAGAAGGGAAGTAGGGAGGAGCAGATGGGTCCAGAGCATGGATGGAAGAGAACTAGAAAGCACTGAACCTTCCTGTTGTGAGAACTGTGAAAATTGAGAAAGGAGAGGGGGTCTTTGATTTTTGCGTTCATCATCATTAGAGGGAGCAACACTGGAAAAGTTGTGACGTTGGTAGCATGAGAGAGTAAAAATCTGTATCACAAGACCAACAGAATTACTATGTAATCATGTACTCAACAATAACCGGATGTAACTGGAAATATTTCATAATTCATTCTAGCATACATTAGTGTGAATCATCTATGTTACGTACATATGGTGTAGTATATGTTTTTATCGAATCTAGTATCAGAAGGATATAACAGAGATTGGCACACAGTTCTAATTCATGTGTTTTACGTGTGAGAATGGATGGCTCAGAACACAACCCAAAATTCATTCTAGCATACATTAGTGTGAATCATCTATGTTCTGTACATATGGTGTAGTATACGTTCTTATCGAATCTAGTATCTAGTATCTGTAGAATGTAACAGAATCAAGATGAACTCACATAATGTAATACTAAAACATTATCTACTACTACATAAGATATAGTGATAGGTTGTCGTATCATCATTGCCGAGGGATGAGGGTCGGAGGACAGTCAACTTTATCTACGGTTACATAGTTTCTGCCTCGCCAGTCGAATGGCTGTAGGGACTATGTCCTGATCACCATGTCATACCGTAGATTAATACAAATAGAGCTGGAGCTGGAGCCAAAATACAGAATCCAAAATACAGAATCCAAAATACAGAATCTAATCCCTGGGTTCCCTGTGACAACGGATGGCTCAGAACACAACCCAAAATTCATAGGGGATACTCTGAGATCCATCTGAGTAGGACGTATACTCTGAGAGATCACCTTTATAAGAATGATATCAGTAGTGGGATTGAGTATTGGAGGAGATACTATCAGAGTATACGTCCTACTCAGATGGGTCTCTCACCGTTACTATTTTTTTCTGACAGCATGGTAGATGTGCTCCGTCAACAGATTCTTGTTCCGAGCCAAAAATTTGCCCCGGAGCTCAAGTGGACATCCTTCGTATAGAGCTCGAACGAGAGGTTCCTGACAGCATGGTGGTCTCCTTTGTCAAAGGATTCTTGTTCGTCCCACAACCAATTGTGGGACGAGCAAGAATCTGTTGACAAATGAGACCACCATGCTGTCAGGAACCCCTCACTCGAGCTCTACACGAAGGATGTCCACTAGAGCTCCGTGGCAAAGTTTTGGCTCGGAGCAAGAATCTGTTGACGGAGCATATCCACCATACTGTCAGAAAAAATATTAATGGTGAGAGACCCATCTGAGTAGGACGTATACTCTGATAGTATCTCCTCCAACACTTAATCCCACTACTGATATCATTCTTGTAAAGGTGATCTCTCAGAGTATACGTCCTACTCAGATGGATCTCTCAGAGTATCCTCTCCGGTTGGTTGTCGTATCATCATTGCCGAGGGATGAGGGTCGGAGGATAGTCAACTTCATCTACGGCTACATAGTTTTTGCCTCGCCAATCGAATGGCTGCAGGGACTATGTCCTGATCACCATGTCGTAGTCCAATATAATCCAGAGATTGACACAGTACTAATTCATATATGTAGTCCAATACAAATAGTTTAATACAAAAATAACCCAATACAAATAGTCCAATACAAATAAGTTCAGTAATAGCTAAAGAGAACCATGCAGCTCACGCAAACGCTCAGTGATACGATCACGCAACCACCTCGAATAAGTGGGATCGACGGCGTTAGGAGAGATGTAGTCCCTCGCAAGTGCTGCATGAATAGAACTCCCGATCTCACTAGCTACCGGTGTTGGATGAATAGAACTCCCGGTCTCACTAGCTACCGATGCCACTTCCTCCTTAACAGTAGGAGGTGCCACCTCAGCATTCAGTATTTCCCTCAAACGATGTGCCGCTCCTCGGGTCATGGGTGCCATCTGGTAAGATCCATATTCACAAATAATATAATTGTAACATAAGCAAGCTAACTAAAGGAACCATCATATCGTTTAAGTACATTTTTGAAAGCAGATAAAAGACAGAAGCAAGCTAACTAAGGTTTAGTATGTTTGTAGGTGTTAAAGTAAATGTGCATCAATGAACCAGTGAGGGTCTTTGGGTTAGTATCTAACTGACACTAAGTTGTGAGAGTGTGTCTTAGTGTGTGTCTAAGTATAAGGTATCAATTAGTAAGGTGAGTGTTTAGAGGATGAGAGTTTAGAGTAGTTAGGGTGAGGCAATTTGCCTATTAGGAGTAGGCCATCTTTCCACTATTGTGGCCTATGCAGGCCACAACCTGGCCTTCCTCTTTGAACCTGTCACTCCTTTCCTCACAACTCCCTCTTCACATTCCTCACTCACAATCTCTAACACGCTCTCAAACTCACTCTCATAAACTCTCACTTGGCACTCCACTCATACAACTCTCACTTTCCTGTGACACCACTACACCCAATGTGACTCTATACACATGTTGCAGGACCTATCAAGCTGACAAGCCCTTACTGCCAAGCCCTTATAGGCAATTGGTCTGCTGCCAAAGGATTGTAGGTTTACTCATCCAACCGCAGTCCCATACAGAGCCCATGTAAACTGTTGTGCAGTCATATATAGTCTAAATTATGTACATGCATACTAATACAGACACTGCCCTGCTGTATCATGGTTACCACGTTGCAGTTCAATGAAACCTGATATAACAACTGAATACATGGTTACCACGCTGTAGTTCAATGAAACCTAATATAACACCTGAACACACTATTTACTACTAAAGGCTGCTGCCACTGCTGTTATGTTTATCCACACTTCCCTCTTATGCACATAGGAACTGTGGTTCTCACATCTGTTGCAGTATAGTCCATGAACTACTATATTACAGAGCCACACATGGATATTAACCTAAAGTTAATGCCATATCCTAATATTGTACACACCCATAACACTGCCTATTGTAGCAACTGGTAGGGACCTAATGTAATATACACATGCACACACTGCTATAGGTAGTTCAAATCTGCAGGAACGTCACTTAGGCACTGCTGCAAGCACCGCTACTACACTTTACATGGTGCAATTGGCAAAATTTCTGCTACATCAAGAAATTTTGCTACTGTAACCCCTATTCCCAAATTTTTCTATATTATTATTATTTTCCAAAATCCCTAATTATTCAAAAAATTAAATAAATATAAAAAATTAACTGTAATTATTTCGTGTCAGTGTCATTATGTGCATGTCCCGTATTAGTGTCATTGTGTGCGTGTCTCGTGTCCAAATCTCATTGTGTGTGTCCCGTGTCAGCATTTACAAGTCTCTGTGCTCGTGTGTCCTGTGTCAGTTTGTGTTTGTGTCCTATGTCCGTTGAGAGAGAGAGAGAGAGGTTTACCGAGATTAGGGGTTGACTGAGGAGGGGGCCGACTAGAGAGGGTCGAAGAGGATCGTAGGCGTTGAAGAGCAGCGGCACTGTAGGGGATGAGCCGCATCTGGGGTCGCAGGGACGAAGAAGTTGAGGGGTCACTGGGGCGGGTGGGTCGTCGGGGGGATGGGCGGTCGCCGGGGGTCGGTTGTTCGTCGGGCGCTCGGGATAGAGGGTTTACCCTGCCCATCACCGCCGGCCCTCATCCGAAACCCTACCCCTGCCCCGAAACCCTAAACCCTATACCCTGCCCATCACCGCCAGCCCCCGCGACAGCCCCCCCCCCCCACGCGACAGCCGACCCATCCCCCCACCAACCCAAAACCCTAAATAGAGAGAGAGAGAGAGAGGGGGAGAGAGCATACCTGAGAGAGCGATATCCCCTCGGAGAGAGCTTCGCCGGAAAATGGGGTACCCGCTAGCTCGCCGGAGAGAGAGAGAGAGAGAGAGAGGGGGGAAGAGAGAGAGTTTTTTGGAGAGAATGAAAAATTTCCCCCCACCCCCCGTCGGTTCAATTTAAGTTAGGTTACAGTATTTAGCGACGGATTACCGACGGATATATCCGTCGGAAGGTAGCCGATAAGTATCAACTAGATTACCGACTGAACGTCCGTCGCTAGATAGACGCTAATTTAGCACGCCATTTTTTTCAGATTTTGTCGCCACAATGTGCGACTTATTAGCGACGTACAAGAATCTGTCGCTAAAGTTTCGTCCAATTAGCGACGGATGTACGACTGATTTTGACGCAAAAAACTAAAAAAAATTTCCATTGCTTTCTGACGGTAGCCAGTCACAAAGTAGTCGCTAGGCCGTCGCTATTGTCGACGGATACTATCCGTCGCTAATTTTTTGTCGCCAATTTGTTGTATTTTAGTAGTGGGCGAACTGCAAGAACTGTTCTACCTCTTATACAAATTTATCCCGCACACCGTATATGTCATCAGGATAATGATTGTACATCCACGATCGATGACGTAGGTAGTAATTCATATTCATTTGAAGATAATTCTGCAAATACGGATACACATTATTTGAGTATATCGTCCAAATGGATGCAAAGATGGATACACAGGTTCATCAAAGTAAAAATTCTAATTGATGTGTGAGTATCCGAGTCATGATAATGAATATCCATATCCTGATTCATGAGTATCCATTTTACAATTCATGACTATCCGAAAACTAGTAGATATGTAGACAACTCCGATTTCAAACCCTATTAAATAAGTGTCATCACGTGTTCAAAGTCAACCCTTCTTTTCAAAAAAAATTTACTTCTGCAAGCCTTTTAAGTCTATCAGAGTTCTACAATATTTCCAAAAAATATTGGAAAATGCTAAGTATTATAATTTTTCTTTTCTAAGATTTTTTGTTCTTTATTTTTTATGATTTTTTACTCCTTTCGTTCTTTGTCTTTTCTCCTATTTTTCAAAAAGTTGTAGAACTCTAAAAGCCATAAAAAGACTTACATATGCAAATTAACTTTTTCAAAGAAGTGCTGACATAGACACTTGTGTTTGGACTGACATGAACACTTTACACAAGAAATAATGATATCTCTATCGTCATGTATTTCTTGTGATCCCACAAGGAACACTTGACCTCGAAATGTCCAATATAAACACAGGTGTTGATAACACTCTAGTTATTTGTGTATCATGTGGATGTCGCATACCATGATACACAATATCATATTGATACTCTCTAGTATCTTGACAGTAAGATACAATTTCAAATACCCATGACTCTAACTATACTTGACACTTGGTATCTTGGTATCAACATACACTCTAGGCCACTAACTCTTGACACTCAATAAATATTTACACCTGTTGGCCCATTTAGCCATGGTCAAAACAATTTTGATAATTGACTTAAAACTCCGAGCTCGATATGAAAAGAAATAGAAGATTACATATTTGATCTCTACTAATTTTTCTTATTTTATTCTGTATTTTTCTTTTAATTAAGTCTAGAAAGGCTATGTGTCAGGATCAATGGCAGTTAGAATTTCAATCCTGAACCAAAAATAAACCAATCTAATCCTTGACCCCAAACCAAACCAATATCCAAAAGCCAAAATAATTTACCCTGAATCCTTAGCAACCAAACTCGGCCCGAGTTCTGCCCGAACTCGGACCGAACTCGGTCCCCTAGGATCACTCCTGGTCAGCAGCATTCCCTAGTCTTTTGGATCTCAAACGTTCAAAATTATGAACGTTGCCCTAACCGAGTTATGACCGAACTCTGTCTCAAAAATTCCTATAAATAGAGAAGAATTTGATATTTCTAATCACTCAATAAATCTTCATCTTCTCTATCTATTCCTAAGCTTCCTAGCTACTTTATAAAGCTTGAATCTTCAAATCTCCAAGACAACTCCCATTCTTCTAGTGTCGGTGGTTTCCGATTAGGAGTATTTGACTTGTACAAGCTTGACATATAAAAGCTTATCTCAGAAAGGTGTTTTGAAGTTTGATCGTGGGCTTCGGATAAAACACGATAGGGTTGAAGTTGGCATGTTCTTCGGAGTAAAGCACGCGGTGTAATCTCTATTCAAAATAGTGGACTATAACGAGCTAGAGTTCTCACGAACTGGACTAGTCCTCTCAGAGGAAAACTAGTATAAACATTGGTATTCGCATATTGATTTCTTGCCTTCAATTACTTATTCTTTACTTTATTACATTTTAGTTCATTTATATATTTGTTTCACCTGCTTAGTTTTTAAATTGGTAAATATTTTCTGCTGTCCTCTATTTACCCCCCTCTAGAGGTGCCATCGATCCTTCAATACCTACTTATATAACTATATATTTCTATACCCTTATATATGTATTTATCTATATAGATTCTTAACCTTTACTAGCTCACTCTTCCATCACTCAAACATATACACATACAAACATCTCACTTGGACACTCTCACACACTTAACTGTTTTCCAATCCCCTTTTAAAATCTTTCAAGTAGTGGTCTAACAATTTCTAGTCAAAGAGTTATGATACTTAGTTATTAATTGGGTAATTTCAAGGAAATTTCTAATTATACAAGGAATCTAGACTTAATATGGTTCCTAAGATTTAGCTTCCATCTAAATTCCCTAAAAAGATCAATTCTAAATTCCGTAAAAATAAATTCATATACTTGATTTCAATTCTAAATTCCACAATAAAAAAATTCACACACAACATAATGTGTGTGTCGTGTCAGTGTGTGTCATCTTTTGTGTCGTGTTAGTGTCTGTGTCAACGTGTGGCGTGTGACATACACAATGTGTCTGTGTCAGCGTATGTGTGTGTCGTGTTAGCGTGTATGTCAACGTGTGGCGTGTGACATACACATCGTGTCTGTGTCAACGTATGTGTGTGTCGTGTCAGTATGTCATTGTTAGTATGTATGTGCTAGTATGTCTGTATCGTGTCAGCAATAGGGAGATAGGGTTTAGGTTTAGGTTACCTTAACGAGGGGTCGGGTCGGGGTCATCGGGGCAGGGTGCCGGGGGGTCGATAGTGCGGGACTGGAGCAGCAGCAATGAGGACGACCAGAGTGGTGGACTTGAGCAGCGACGACGAATATGAGGGTGATCATCGGAGGGGAGGGCAGTTGCCAGAGGGAGGGAGGTCGCCGGCGGCGGCGGTTGGAGTGAAAGGAGGAAAAGTTTGTGAATTGGATTTGAAATTTTTTGAAATATGGGAAAAGTGAATCCCGATGGACATATATTAAAAATGTAGCCACGTTTATCTGAGACATCGCTACCTTATTAATATACTCCGACATATAGGATATGACGTCGCCAAACCTTGCCACATACAAAAATATAGCGACGTTCGGCGACTCCAGGGCAACGTTAATTTCTATAATACTAACTGTAGGTCCTAAAAATCAAGTAGCACCCATCAAAAAAGCAAGGAAAATCAAATTGTGTACCCTTCAAATGAATTGTGCAGGAGATAGATTGCGCAACACCTCAATTGCGCAGGCTGAACTGCGCACTCATCCAAGTGCGCTAGCTGACTTGGCCTCGTCATCATTATCTGACAGAGAATCAGATCTTCTGACAGCTGACAGCCCGAAGAAAGAAGAAACTGTTCGTTTCTCGTGCAGCACAGCGCTCAAGGAGAGCTGTACATGCATCGCAAGCTACCAGCCCAATCGAAGCGTAATCTGCCAGACTCTCTACAGCGTAATTCAATCTAGCGCAATCTGAAGCCAACGCAGTTCATGTGGCGCATTCCATCAAGACAACTGATAATTTACACGTGGCCTACATGCCATCAATTACTCACCATGTGGCAACCGTCTGTACACGACCAAGCGCATTTCAATCAAACAATGCCACGCGTCACATACTGGTGGTCCACGATCGAGTAACTGCCAGCGCAGTTTGCTGCTTGTGCAGTCCAATGTCTACGCAATCCATCCTGCGCAATTCAGAATAACTAAAAATTAGTTATTTCCAGAACTCTATAAATAGAGTTTCAAGTCTTCATTATCAGCACCAGATCATATCAGAGATCATTCAAGTCATCACCAGAGATCAGGAGTTCTTGCCAAAGTGCTGCTGCATTCTTCAGAGGCTACCGTCTTCAAAGTTCACATCGTCCAAGGGATAAAGCGATCGTCATTCAGATCGGATTCCTACAGTTGTACTTTCCCAGAATTCTTGTAATCTTCTTACAAAGTTTGTGAAATAAAGATCAACTTTTGTTTTTTGCAAACAAAATGGCGACTCTGCTGGGGACGACTTTCTCCTCCGACGAGGAAGTGACAACTCAATGTGACGTTGCGTCTATCAGAAAGACGCAGAAGATGCTGGTTGTGAAGGTCAACCAGACAGCCTACGAGGCGATGATCAACTCTAGGACCACCCCTCGCACTGCAACAACTTCTGCCACGAGTAAAGTTCATCCAGTGTGGGTCTCCAAGACTGTGGTGCAGTCTACTGCCTCTGCTACTCAGCCTGCTGCGCAATCTGCTGTCTCTGCTCCCAAGATTATTGCACAATCTGCTGCCTCTACTGCCTATGTGCAGTATGCTGCTCCCCTTGCCAGTGCACAAACCACTTCCTATGCTGCTATGTCAAAGTGTAAGACTCCTCTTCCCCTGGCGCAGTTGGCTGCAACTCTTCCTGCGTAATCCACCACTCCAGCAACCAGAGTGCAACTCAAGCACTCTGGCATCAAGACTTCTGCTGCATAAGCTGCTGTGACTGTGGCCAGAAGTCCATCTGTCAAAGCTCCTCATGCGCAACCTGCCAGTGCGCCAACAGCCACTTCAACCCCTGTGCAAACTGCGCCAGCGCAGTCTAAGAGGGACAGCCCTTTGGCTAATCTTTCTTCTGCTCACAGTAAGGAAAAAAACTCTGCTCCTCTTCCCAAGCACCCTGTTGCTCCAGCACAATCCACTGGGGGTAGTCTGTTGACTATTTCTCCTCCGCCTCAGAACAAAGGAAAAGGCCCGTTGGTCTTTTTTCAAACTTCCTCGTCCCACGACTTGGAAGACAACAGAGGAAAACGCTCTTTAGCTAACCCTTCTTCACAAAACAAAGGAAAAGGCCCTTTGGTCCTTTCTCAGTCTTCCTCGGTTTTTATCGCAGAAGATCAATCTGACCGTGCCTCGGCACCAGTCAGTACAAGAACTCTTTCAAACAAGGGTTCTTCTTCCCTCCTTGCCAAAGAAAAGTGCACTGATAAAAGTGGTATTCTGCCTACTCCGGTAGCAGAATTCTAAGATCTCCCAACTCTCAGGATATCCCGCTAAAAATAGGGAAAATTACTGGTGTCTCAGACAGAAACCCCTGGGGGTGAGTTTGCTGATTTAAGAACCTATCTCAATAGACCAACTTCGGCGAAACACAAACAGCCAATGTCGAAAACTAACCAGCATCAGAGGCAAACTTCCAGGATCAAAAATCCTGACACCTATGCTAATGAAATGAGTACTTCCCTGTACACTCAAGGGACAAAACATTTGAAGAACCGGAACCATGTTCCGAATGTTGTCAAAGAACATATCCCTCAAACTTTTTCTCGTCCCGTCATCGTTCCTGATCTCCGAGAACACCTTAAGCAAAAACGGGACAACATCTCAACGCCTCCAGTGCAACCACTTGGACACCATTGTAATCACAAGGTTGTCATCAAGTGTTATTGTCAGACAACAAAACGATCTGTCTTCGATCGTTTGAATTTTGCAGCATCTGAACCTATGTCGGAAGATGAAGATGAAGTATTGTACGCTTCCGTTAACATGACCTCTCGAGACACTGGGGGTAGGAAGTGCTCCAAGCATGGCAAGCCTCGCAAGCCCAGCCAGCGGTATGCAGATCTACTCCAAGAATCTTCTGAAGGAGTATTTCGACATACTAGATCCCAAAGCCGAGACACAATCGGTCAAAGGAATCTTCAAGATCCTTCCGGTCATCTCCCTCTTTCTCACTCAGGAGATGATTCTTTCTCTGACTATGATGCATACAGCGAAAGTTCTAAACAGACAGTATCCTCCACTGTACCTAGGGAAGTGACAGCTTATGTTGTCACTAAAGACCCAGATGCTTCCAGTTTGGCTAGTCAAGAACAACGAATAGCTGTACTAGAAGACAAGTTGAAGACCATGGCCGAAATGGTTGCAAGTATGCATTCTATCATCGTGGCCCAACATACAGTACCACCGACTGTACCTGCTGCAAATCCTGAGATCATAGCATCGTCGGTGCCTGTCAATGTAGGGCTGGGGGTAGCATCTCCTCAAGTACCTCCTGTACAGATTCAACCTATACCCAGTCAGTCAGGTGCTGGGGGTAGTGCTTACCACGCTGTTCCTCCCTCTAACACTCTGATTCAGCCTGTTCCTTCTACATCAGTGGAGGATGCTAATAAAGTTGTCAAACTCCTGCGCACTCAATTCGAGGCCTTCAAAGAGAAAGACAACTTGCAGAGGTTGGGGATCAAACAACTCTACCCAGTTGAATGGAAGGAAGTCCCATTTCCTCCAAAGTACAAAATCCCAACAATCTCGCTGTTTGATGGCAGCACTTCTCCTAGACAGTTTATTAACCACTTTGAGGTAATGACTGTCCAACTTCAGCCAAATGACGCTCTTCTTACCAGGGTATTCGTCGGTTATTTAGCCGGTGTGGCATACGATTGGTAAAGAAGCTTGCCCGATGGTTGTATCACCTCTTTCTCAGGTCTAAAACAGATCTTCTTGGAATGATTCTATGAGGGGATCAATGACATGTCCATGTCAGCCTTTAATAAAATCAAACAAAGACATAATGAAACCGCTGAGAGTTTCAATGAAAGGTTCCGCCGAGAAGCTTTAAAAATGCCTTCTGGAACTCCGGCCGCTGTCACCATAGACACCTACAAGGCAAATCTTTTGCCTATCATCAGTATGTGGATAGGATCAACTCAGTTCCAAGATTGGCCATCCTTCATTGTCAACGCTAAAGCAGCTAAAGTTGGCGCTGACAAATTCAAGCAGCTAGGGTTACACATGTCTAACCCCGACCGGGATGAACATCAGACATCGGGTGGTGGTAATCGCCAGAATAACTGCAAGGGAAAAGAGACTCTGAACATTAATCTGAAGAAAAAAGAATCTCTAGCGGTCAACGTAGCACCACCTACGTCTACTTCTACTCCTTCTACACCTCCACCAAGGGAACCTCGTCCGAAAGTAGAATATTCATTTGAGGAGAATGACACCGTGAGCATCTTTGATTGCTTGATCAAGAGTAATAAGCTCCAGCTCCCAGACCCGAAGAAGCCTGATGAGGTCGGTAAGACTGATCATCCCAAGTATTGTGTCTATCACAGGTTCATTGGGCATCCCACTCGAGCATGTTATGTGCTCAAAGGCAAAATTCAGGAGTTAGTCAACGATGGTGTTGTCACTCTGCAGCAAGACGAGAAGACTGTTACCGTGAATATGGTCTCAATTCAGTTCGGTGACTTCCCTTCGCAGATGGTACAGCATGGTGTCATCCCCATCCCTAAGGCTACTCTTGAGATCGAGAATCTCCCTCCTCCATGAAGTGAAGGTCTCGTTCCCTTATCTCTTGACAATGGTGAGGTTATGTGGATTCACCCCGATCTTGCTTTAGAGTTAGAAGTTCCCTCTTCCTCCAAGAAGAAAGTACGCTCCAAGGGCAAGACAAAAACTTGTAATATGGTGTCTTTTGACCCCATAGTTGAAGAGGAAATCCTATTGGGCACCAGATCAGGGAAAGCCTATCTAAAGGAGTATCCCGAAGCTCAGGAAAATCCTGCTTCTTCTTCTGAGCCCGCTCCAGTGCAACCTGCTTCCACTGAGGATATTCCTGCTGCCTCCTCACCGGTTGTAGAACTCACTCCTCCCAAGCCAACAGCAGCCGACAAAGGCAAACAACAAGTCCGCTTCGACAAACCTTTGAAGAAGTTATCTCTCTCAGGATTTGAAAAGCCTTACAACTTTGATATCTTGGCTCAACTAGCCAATACACCGGCCAGGCTGTCAATCTTCGAGCTCTTGCGCCTCTCCAAAGAGACTTGAAAAACTCTGAGTGAAGCTCTCATGCAGGCAGAAACTTGTCTAGCCCTTCTGAAGAAGCCGAAAGCAGAGCCAATCTCTTGCCTCCAATGTCATAGTGTGTTGGAATTAATTCTAAACATTACCTTCACACAGGATGACATGTTGATGGAAGGCAATAGGCATGACCGTCCTCTATACTATACAGGATATGTCGACTCAATGAAAGTCGATCGTATTCTGATAGATCCAGGGTCTGCCCTCAGCATCATGTCGAAGACAATGTTAGATGCACTGAAGATCCCAGTGCATAGTCTTTCCAGTACAATCACCACCATTCTTGGGTTCAATCAAGGAAGGAGTGAACCTCTGGGCAAGATTCGCCTAAAACTCCAAATAGGCAATCTCCGCACAAAGGTGACCTTCTACATCATTGACAACCATGGTTGTTCTTACAATGCTCTATTGGGGAGACCATTTCTACATGAACATAACATTGTTCCTTCAACTCTCCATCAATGTTTTAAATATGTTGATGACAATGGAGAGGTTCAAAAGGAGGTTGCTGATCTCTATCCTTTCAAAGGTGTCGAAGCATACTGCAACGATCCTCGTATGTACAAGGATGAGTTCATAAAAGTAGTACTGTCTCTGGACACTGAAGAAGAACAAGAAGCAGTGCCCAATGACACTCTCATTATACCTGTCAAAGGACGTGTTTCTCATTCTCAATCCTCCAAACCACTGGCTATTCACTTGCCAGTCCAGAAGCAACCAACTGATGGTGGTCAGGATCAAAGGGAGCTCACCTCTTCTGAGCCACTTGTTATTAATTTATCTCATAACAAGGATAAAAGGGAGCTCACCTCCTCTGAGCCGCTTGTTATCGACCTCCGTCTTAACAAGTCCAATCCTCCTCCACGTTCTTCTTCTCCCCTCTTGTAATCAATCTGACTAAGCCTGCTAAGGCTAAAGGTCCTGTTGTAAATACAGATGTACAAATCAATGAAAAAGCATCTCCTTTCCAGTATACTGATGTCATTTATCATGCTAAGTGCTATTTGGATATGTTAGATAGCTTTCAGTTATTTACATTGGGAGTTGTACAGTCTCTTCAAACAGAAGTCTCACTCGAACATCCAAATGACTCATATCGTGTTGTGCCCGCTCGAAAGAGAGGCAAGAGTCCAATACTTTTTAGTAAATGACCGGAACAAGAGTTCAGTTATACAGATGATAGCAAAAGTAACGACACGGGGCATCCCCAACTTCGTCGTTATAGTCAACAATCAAAAGATATCATCCGGAAGATGGGTTATGACTTCAAGAATGGCCTCAACTGTGGTAAGGGTAGAAGAACTCCTATCTGTACGACTATTCCAAAAGGAAAGTCAGAGATGTACTATAGCAGGACCAAAAGAGGTCTCGGATATACTTCTCCTCCAGTATTATCCCCAGCAGTCTCCGAATCCGATAGTGAGGAGCGCTCTAACTCTTCTGATTCTAGATCATGGGATTCTGACACCAGCGTCAGTCAAGTTCATCAGTTGATTGTATCTTCTAACATGGTCTCCGTCGAACTTCCAGAAGGCTATGACGAGGATATTGAAGAAAATCCCAAAACAGATCCTTGGGCTCAACGAATGGATACCCAATGGGAACTCCGATTCGAACAAAGAGAACCTCCTACCGAAGATCAATTAGTTCAAATTGATGTAGGAGAGAGCGGGTCACCTCGTCCAATATTCATCAGCAAGAACCTTCCAGAGGCAGATAAGCAAGAATTAATTCTTCTTATTCAAGAATACATTGATGTCTTTGCCTGGAGCTATGAAGACATGCCAGGTCTAGATTCCAAAGTCGCTACTCACAAGTTGAATATCTTGCCTAATGCAAAACCGGTCAAACAGCAACAGCGGCACTTCAAGCCAGAAATGATAGACGCAATCGATGATGAAGTCAAGAAGCTCATCGCTTGTGGCTTCATCCGAGAAGAACAACATCCAGATTGGGTAGCTAATGTCGTTCCAGTCCTGAAGAAAACCGAAAAAGTTCGAGTCTGCATCGACTTTCGGGATCTTAATGAAGCATGTCCAAAAGATGAATTTCCTCTCCCTATCACGGATGTCATGATTGACAACACCTGTGGGTTCGAGCGAATATCTTTCATGGATGGATTCTCCGGATACAATCAAATTCGGATGAATCCTAAAGATGAAAAACATACTTCTTTTCGCACTCCTCGCGGAGTCTATTGCTATACTGTAATGCCATTTGGTCTCAAGAACGCTGGTGCAACTTACCAACGAGCCATGAGTACCATCTTTCGAGATCATCTGCGCAACTGTCGAATGCTACGTTGACGATATTGCTGTCAAAAGTCGTCTAAAGGAAGATCATATCCAAGACTTGAGAACTATCTTCAATCTAATGCGCCAACATCAACTCAAAATGAATCCCACCAAGTCATTCTTGGGTGTCTCTAGTGGCAAATTTCTCGGCTTCGCCATTACCTCTATGGGTATACACGTGGATCCCGAGAAGATCAAAGCCGTTCAAGAGATGCGTCCTCCACGCAACCTAAAAGAGCTACGAGGATTCCAAGGTTGACTTGCGTATACCAGGAGATTCATTTTGAATCTGTCTGGACGCTGCAGACCATTTACTCAGCTAATGAAGAAGGGTGTATCTTTCATTTGGACCGAAGAATGTCAACGAGCATTTGATGACATAAAACGATATCTCATGAATCCGTCAGTCTTGGTGCCACCAATCTCCGGCATACCATTCTTAATGTATGTCCGTGCTATGGATCATTTATTGGGTGCTTTACTTGCCCAAAAAAACAAAGAAGGCCATGAACAAGCCATCTATTACCTCAGTCGTACTATGATTGGTGTCGAACATCGTTATAGTCCGGTCGAAAAAGAATGCTTAGCTCTTATGTTTGATGTTCAAAAGACTCGGCATTACATCATTGGTCAAACTATTCATGTCATATCCCGAGTTAATCCTCTTCGGGTACTGATGAAAAAGCCTAGCACACTCAATTCTCGGCTGGCTACATGGGCCATTCTGTTAGCCCAATATGACATGGTATAAGTTCCTCAAAAGTCTGTCAAAGGTCAAGCACTAGCGGATTTCTTAGCAGCTCATCATGTTCTAGAGACATCCAAACTTTATGATGAAATTCCAGACGAGACATTGGAATCAAATATGATCTCTGAAGAATTTTCTACTTGGCGTCTATTCTTTGACGGTGCATCCAGGATGGGACCTAATGGTGCCATTGTCGCAGGAGTTGGAGTTGTCCTTGTTTCTCCAAATGGGTCATCTATTCAAAGAGCATATTCCTTAGATGAACCTTGTTCCAATAACGTGGTAGAATACAATGCTCTACTCATTGGTCTTCAGTTAGCTAAACAACTGGCCGTTAAATATCTTAAAGTTTATGGCGACTCCAAGCTGGTTGTTAATCAGGTTAGAGGAACCTATGAAGTTCGTCATCAAGATCTAGTGCCTTACTATGAAGCGGCAATCAACATGGCTACATCATTCAAAGCCTTCTTCATCGAATATGTCCGTCGAGCTTGCAATACTGAGGCAGATGCTTTGGCTAATCTTATAGCAGTCTTAGCCATCCCTATCAAAAGACAGCAGGTGGTAGTTGTCTCTAATCGGGAATTGTTTTGCATCGAAAACAATCGTAATATTGAGTTCAGTAATATTACTGAAGCCAATGTTATCAGTGAAGATTGGAGAGCTCCTTTCATTGACTTTGTAGTTCATGACATACTCTCCGAAGATCCCAAAGAGGACACGAGTATTCGTCGACGATCTCTCCGGTTCTACTACAATCAAACCACCAAGACTCTCTATCGGCGGACTTATGATGGTCATCTTCTGTGCTGTCTCGCTGGTGATGAAGCAAAGCAAGTGTTGCGTAAAGCTCACGACGGTGTCTGCAGAGCACATCAGCCCAATCCTAAGCTACAGGATCGCATTCGACGTATGGGTTACTACTGGCCCTCTATGGTATCAGATGCCATTGAATATGCAAAAAAATATCGAGCTTGTCAAATCCATGCAGATTTTATCCATCAACCATCAGAATTCCTTCATCCGACTGCCGCTTCCTGGCCTTTTGAAGCTTGGGGCATGGATATCATAGGTCCTATCAACCCTCCTTCTTCTAGAGGACATCGGTTTATACTAGCAATAACCGATTACTTCTCTAAATGGGCCGAAGCGATACCATTGGCTGAAGTCAAGACCAGTAGTGTCATCAACATTGTCAAACACCATGTCATCTATAGATTTGGTGTACCTCGAAGGATCATTCATGATAATGGACCACAATTCATCAGCCAAAAGTTCACAAGGTTCTGTGATGATCATCGGATTGACAATGTCGCTTCGACAGCCTATAATCCTGCTGCTAATGGCTTGGCTGAGGCTTTTAATAAGACTATCATCATGCTCCTTAAGAAGTTTATATCTACTAACAAACGAAACTGGAGTGAAAAGCTTGAAGAATGTCTTTAGGCCTACCGTACTATGGTCCGCAACCCTACAGGCTGTACACCCTTCTCTTTAGTGTACGGCTGTGAAGCAGTTCTACCCCTAGAACTTCAAATTCCGTCTTTAAGGATTGCCATTGCCAATGAACTCACTACAGAGAACAACGACCTTCTTCGACTCCAAGAATTGGAGGCGCTCGATGAGAAACGGTTAATGGCTCAACAGCATATTGAGTTATATCAAGCCCGCATCTCGATTACTTTCAATCGCAAAGTTAAGGCCAGAGCCTTTCAGAAAGAAGAGCTCGTTCTAACAGTCAGACGTCCTATGACTATGACTCACATGAGCAAGGGCAAGTTCGATGCAAAGTGGGAAGGGCCATATATCGTGAGCAAAGTCTTCTCAAATGGAGCCTATCAACTCACAGAGCTAGATGGTCGAGTTGCAATGATGCCTATCAATGGCAAGTTCCTCAAAAAGTATTATGTATAAATGTAAAAGACATTGCTTGTAATCATCAGACATGTTCATAAATAAAATTTAATTTTATTTCATCATGACTGATAGTACATAATATCAAGGAAGGTTACTATCATCCTTCTCAAAATTGGGACGAGGACCACTACCGTCCTTCAAAAAAATATAATCAGCAAAAGAGTCGAGAACATCTTTGCTCGAACCCACCAAGAACTTGCAAGCAGCCATCCTCATGGCCTCTTCTTCTTCCGTCGTCCCTGGTTCAAGAAGAAAGTCCAAGATGTCCCTTGGCGGCTTGGGTGCAGATGGACCTTCGCCTGCCTCTGTCTGCTTTGGCTGAACCGGTTCGACTGGACATTCTTCAGTAACCGCTTCAAACTTCGGGGCGATCTCAGCCTTCTTGGATGCATCTCCAGATGACATCTTTATGTTGAAAAGTGAAAGTGATCATTCCATCTGATTTTTTGTTCTATTTATAGACAGAGATTCGTAAGACAACGAAGCGACACATTCATCTGACGGTTCGCCCGTTCATTACATTCATCTGACGGTTCGCCCGTTCATTTATTCGACGGTTCGTCCGTTCATTTATCTGATGGTTCGCCCGTTCACCATATTCATTCGACGGTTCACCCGTTCGTTACATTCATCCGACGGTTCCACTCGTTCATTTCATCTATCTGACGGTTCACCCGTTCATTTAATTCATTTGTCGGTTCATCCGTTCATCCCGACGATTCATTTCATTCATTTCATTTTATTCACGCATTTTGACAATTCATTTTCGTTTATTCATCCATTCCTTCACATCAGCAACTTATCATCTTTGATTAAGTTGTCTACTGAAATAATGATATTCAACAAGTTATATTCTGCCATGTCTATATTACCTCTGAGAAGATATAATGAATATAATTATTTTCCAAAATCAAGAAATATATCATGTCTTGCACCTCTGAATATATTTTCTATCGCTATTATTTATGTCTGAATAAGATATGCAATAAATAATAGATCCACAAAGAAAATGTCTTTTTATTGATCAAAATTGGAAGACATTACAAAAATACATGCCACAAAACAAGAAGATACAAAGAGTCTTTCTATTCAGATGGCGGAGTAATCAAGCTAGTCATCTGCTGCTTTAAAGTTTGCAGTCGCTCCTCACGAGAGTCCATCATTTGCCTCATAACTTCCTCCATCCCAGACTTATCGTCAAAAGATGGCATGGTTACTAATTTGTGAGAGATTTCAGCTTGATGAGTTACGACATACTCATCTCTTTCCTGAGTCAGAGCGTCCAGTTGTTGAACTGCAGACTGATGTTGTGTGACCTCATCTTCCAGAGCAAGCTGAACAAGTCTCAGCTCTTCTTAAAGATGGGCAGATTCTGCTTGCAGCTCAGCAACTTTCCTCTCCTTCTCTTCAGCAACAGATGCTATTGTTTCCACTTGAGAGTTATACTCAGCAGACTTAGTAGAGAAAGTGTCCAAGGGAACTTGGAGATTAACTTTTGCAACGGCAGCTTCTTGAGACATTTTCTCAAATTCAGCCTGTACCAAAGGCTCCATCTCCCCCCTATTAAGCTCTTTGTAAATCTTAACCGATGCCTCCAGCTCATCTAGTACATGTTCAAGAAAAATGGCTTGAGCTTTGTCGCCTTGACTGCGGATGGCATTGATCAGATAGGAGGTTGGACCTCTAACTGTTGAAAAACCAGCATCTTCTTTCTCTATCACCCTATCCACTAAGGGTCCCAACGAAGTAAAGAAAAGGTTGGTGAAGGAGCTTATGATAAAATGGTTAGTAGCCAGAGCACCAGGTGTAGCGGCTACTCCCATTGACGACGAAGCAGCAGGTGCTTGGGATAGACGTGCAGCTTTTTGTATATGAATGGAGGGCTCTCTGGATAGAGGAGCCATCGTAGAGCTAGCTGCCCCTTTCGGATGTTCTTCTGCAAAATCAAATGAACCTAATCATTTTTTTGTCATTTGCAACTAATCGAAAAGGATCAAAAGTAAAGGCAATCTTACCATGACTTGGTTCAGCAACAAGTTTGTCATCTGTTGGCACAGGTTCCAACCTATCAGAAGTAGCCTCAGACATTACTGCCTGGATACTACCAGCCTCGGAGCCACCCGAAAAAGGTCGGCTACCACTAGCTATCGCCGCTATTGGCACTATATCTGTGCATGTGGGAGGAACTGAGGAAGATTCAATTTCTGTATGGATAAAAGATATATCATCCATTTAATCTATGAAAAGAAAATTAATAATATCATTCAATACCTTTGGGATAAGCAGTAGTAAGTTCCTCAGGTGTTATTTCCTCACCATATTCTTTTCTGGAGACACATGCATCTCAACATCCTCTTCAGGATCTAGCGTGTCATCAATAGCTTTTGGGGATACATGGACATTAGCGTCCTCTTCTGGATTTAAAGTATCATCAACAGCTTCTGTTGATGTATCTTCACTGTCCTCTGGCGCTTCTTCATTGTCAGTTGCGACGATCGGATCTACATCATCCTGCAGGCCGAAGTCGCAATCATTCAATGCATCAATCATTAATCGATCTTCTTCTTCACGGAGTGTTCCTAGTGTAGCAAAAATTTGGGCAGTTTCCACCGCAAGTGAAGGAGATCGCAAAACTTTATCCTCTCTCTCCATAATGTCTTCCCTGGGCTCTACAGCCTCATCCCTCTGTTCTGGACTAGGAGTTTCCTGTCTGGGCTCAGGGACAGGTGTAGGAGATGACATTGTGATCCCAGCAACAGCACTAGCCAAAACTAAGGACAGGATTTGTTTCGGAGGAGTGACTACCCTCTTTCTTCTGAAGACCAGTTTCTTTCTGTGAAGAGGTCGCTCCGGACTCTCTACATTTTCTTGTCTGTGAAGAGAGGTCGGCGTAGTCGTTTTTCTCTTTGGGCCAACTCGGCCAGTTGCCTAGATTGCGATCTAGTGGTGACCTTCTCTGATGATTCCAAAATAAGTTTCTTCTTTGCAACTGGAGAAGAAGGTTCTTCTATCCTTCTCTTCCTCTCCTTGGCTGGAGATTTGACAACTTTCAAAGAGATGCACAATGGTTCGTTGACCTCTTTCGGGAAGTTGGCTTCCCTTGAAGCTTCCAATGGTGCATCGGCCGGTGCACGCTCTTCATCGTTGCCAGGAGCCACCACAACAGTTGCTCCCTTCTTTAATCTGGCCGCTGTCGCGAAGCTGTCGGCGAGACTAAAGTTCTCGACGAAGGTATTCACCGATGTATAGAAGATTGAATATGTGTACAGCATCCGCGGGCCATGGTCGCTCTTCGTCGGCATCGAGAACATTGTTCTTGTGTCTCAAGCGTTATAATAAGCCCAAGCCCGGGCGCCATCCATCAAATAACTTTGTCTTTGCAGGCACGTTATGGCGTTACCTACGTGGAATTAGTCATAATCGAATTGGCGCGCAAATCAGCTAGAAAGATAGGGTTCCAAGTAACATTCATATTCAAATCTGTAAACTAGATGAGACGGCCGGATCGTCTTTAGCCAATCAAACACTACCCGACCCAAAGGTTGTCTTCCAAGATCAACCAGATTCGTAGACATATGTTCATAACCAGTTGGAGGGGGAACACAGTAGAAGTTCCACCCTTTCCCGAGATTCAGAGCTCGTCTGCAATCTCTTAGGCTGGTGTATATCCATTTGCTTCTGGAGAATCTCCTTAAGAAGCTGTCGCCTATCGCTCCCATGTCAGGATTCATCAATGTAGGATAGTGCAGAAGCAACCATCCGAACAAATAAGTGTAGGAAAGCTCCAGCCGAGGGAAGTTCCATTTCTCGCCTTTCCCCTTGAGCATTAAATCAACAAAAAGACGGAGCCCCGCGTTCACTCGGCAGGTCATTGCCGACAGCAGATCCATCCGGTAGCCAAAGACTAAACGGACGGCAGCAAAGAGCATGCCGCGGTGGAAGCGATCGACGGCGCTCGCTCCAGGGACGACGAAATCGTCGGAGCCAATAGGTAAGGAAACCCGCCAGCTGGGCTTCCTTTGACATAGGCCTATAGCCCATCCTCATGAAACTTTTGATATTATCTCCTGTCTTGAAAGGAGGGTATTGGAGATCATCATCGATCAAGATGTCCATTTCCTTATTCTCCTCCATCAACCTAATCACCTCACTGCTGCTGAGTGGTTTGAAGAAGTTGGGTTTACAATTGTCGTGTTCCTTGGTTTTTTTCTCCATAATGTGGTTAAGGAACAGATATGGTAACCATTTCGACGAATAACAGGTGCCTGATGAACCGCTTTTGTAATACAAGGAACATATTTTGTAGTGGCACAAGAGCTCCTCGAAGACGGCCACCATATCAGCGTTCTCTTGACGAAGTTTGTCCAACTCGTCATTTGTGGGGACAAATTCCTCATAGGGGAATTCCCCCATTGGTAGACTCGAGATGTATTTTATCTCATGAAGAGCCAGTCCAATCTCTCCACAGGGCATCATGAAAGTCCCTGTCCTGAAGTTGTACCTTTCTGCCAAAGCCAGGAATAGGTGAGGATTGGGTTGGAAGCCGTATACTGTGGAGTATACCGCCTGGTACAACTCAATTTCCTTGAGCGTCTCTTCGAATTGAGCCAATATCCAATTGGCTATGCAGTTCCACCTTTTGTTATCTGGATTCACCAGACCTGTCAATCAGATGTCCTGATCCGAATATCTTCCCTCAACTTTCACAAATTTAATTACAAAGATCGGTGTGCGGACCGACAGTAGCAGGGAGGAGTTCTCGGGTGGGATGCACCCAGGTTTCAATCCCCTGAGCAGAGAGCTGTAATGCTCCGAAGAACTATAAAACATATCCTTGTTGTTGGGTCCTTTCTTCACACAAATGTTCCCTATTCTGGCTTGCTGGAGAGGAGTTATATCCCAGTCCATCTTCCTGGGATAGCTCGCATAAGCGTAGCGAGATAAAGGAAGGCACCTAGAAATCTCAGGCAAAAGTATCCTCTTCTCGGCTCTCTGAAAGAGTCTCTGCTCAACACGAGGTCTCGGCTGAGAACTCTTATCAATATCCTCACCAAATAGAAACAGGGGTTTCTTATGAATAATGGCATCGACAATCTGCAGAGGCTGCCCGTTCATCAGACTCAATAAAGTTTCGTTGTCTTGTGCTACTAAGATGGCTTGACGGGAAGATGGCAGAGCATACTGGAGAAATGTTACATGGGATAGATCTTCCTTAAACTCTGGTTCAGCCAGGGTCCCTGCAAAGATTTTATAATCTGGGTCTTCTCTGATGTTAACTACATCAAACAAAAAGACAGAATTCAGTACATGCAAAATCAAAAATTCTGTTCAAAAAAAATCAGCAAATTGCACAAGCATCAGATTGCGCTGTGTGTAAAGCATCAGATTGCGCTAAAGAAGCTTCCATGCACAAACTGTCCAGTTGTGCCAACATATTCACTTGCGCAAGTCATCAGATTGTGCTAACACACTTGCGCAAGGCAACAGTTTGCGCTGGATAGACTTGCGCAAATCGTAGATTGTGCTGAACATTTGCATGCGCTTTCCAACCGATTGCGCAAGAAAATAGTTTTCATAAAAATGAAAACTATTGAGTTTATGCAACCAAAACCCTTAACAGGGCGGCGCAATACAACCAAATCTCTAAAAGAGAAAGGTTTGAATGTTCGACAATGTCAAAGAACCCTAAAAAGGGTTTTTGATCGAGTTCACTACCTTGCAGTGCGGGATAACCGATTTCGTGACGAGAAATGCGAGGAGCAGCCCGAGTCGAAGACTCAGCGGGGGCTTTGCCCTTCTCGGCGGTGGAGCATTTCGGAGCCATTGGTGTTGACGGAGAAGACGGAGAAGAGTTGGAGTTGCCTCAGGAGTTTTCTCTCTCAAACGTTTGGAAACAAGTAAAGAATAACAGAAAGAAGAATGAGAACTATTTATAGTTTTTCGAAAGTAAACAGATGCCTCAGATTGCGCCGAAGAAATAGGAACTAATTCCTCCAAATGCGCAGATAAGGCATTACTTGCGCAACTTGATTTTAAATCAAAATTCAAAGTATTTTGAAACTTTGAAATACTTTCAAATTTTGAAAACTTTGAAGGGGGTCGTGTAGGTCCTAAAAATTAAGTTGCACCCATCAAAAAAGCAAGGAAAATCAAATTGTGCACCCTTCAAATGAATTGTACAGGAGATAGATTGTGCAACACCTCAATTGCGCAGGCTGAACTGCGCACTCATCCAAGTGCGCTAGCTGACGTTGCCTTGTCATCATTATCTGACAGAGAATCAGATCTTCTGACAGCTGACAGCCCGAAGAACGAGGAAACTGTTCGTTTCTCGTGCAGCACAGCGCTCGAGGACAGCTGTACATGCAGCACAAGTTACCAGCCCAATCGAAGCACAATCTGCCAGACTCTCTACAGCGTAATTCAATCTAGTACAATCTGAAGCCAGCGTAGTTCATGTGGCGCATTCCATCAAGACAACTGACAATTTACACGTAGCCTACATGCCATCAATTACTCACCATATGGCAACCGTCTGTACACGACCAAGCGTATTTCAATCAAACAATGCTACGCGTTACATACAGGTGGTCCACGATCGAGTAACTGCCAGCGCAGTTTGCTCCTTGCGCAGTCCAATATCTGCGCAATCCATCCTGCGCAATTCAGAATAACTAAAAATTAGTTATTTCCAGAACTCTATAAATAGAGTTTCAAGTCTTCATTATCAGCACCAGATCATATCAGAGATCATTCAAGTCATCACCAGAGATCAGGAGTTCTTGCCAAAGTGCTGCTGCATTCTTCAGAGGCTACCGTATTCAAACTTCACATCGTCCAAGGGATAAAGCGATCGTCATTCAGATAGGATTCCTACAGTTGTACTTTTCCAGAATTCTTGTAATCTTCTTACAAAGTTTGTGAAATAAAGATCAACTTTTGTTTTTTCCAAACACTAACGGTTGTCGGTAGGCGTCACGAAACGTCGCTACCAGTGACGCATGGCGACGTCTACTTAATATGTCAATAATTTTAGTAATATTAGCAGCGTCATTGTCCGGAGTCGCTACAAACATCGCTGATATGAATTATTTTTGCAGTGTATGTACAGTCTTATATTTTCCAAATGCTCGAAATATGCCAACATATTTAATTTAGGAGGTGATGCTTAGGCGTAAAAACCCTTTAGCCAAGCTAAAAACCCCTACGCAAAGCTACCACTTAGCAGATAAATCCTTAGGCATGATGTTTGCACTGACTGCCACATAGGCTCTTTTACGAAAAATCGTGTCTAAGAGTAATAACCATGATAACTATCATTATTAGTGTCTCCTCGACTTCTGACTCATGCTTCGTAACATACGAAGGATATTTGCTACTTATCGGAGCTCGATCTCCCATGCGCGTAACTTGCGCATTAAATCAGGCCCTTTGAAGAGTTAGTTTTGTATAGTTTTTCTTTAGGCGAAGCATCTCTACGCGAGGTATCCTCTACGCTTTGGTAATGAACTCCTTATAGTAGATCAGTTTTTATATTGTAGGAGCCCCTACGCATAAAATAGGCTAACGAGCATATTTTACACTCTTTAAGAATGGCACTCTTTTATGCCAAAGAGTAGCTTTCAGGCTTAGATATTTCTGTGTATCTACAAGACCCCTTTAAAGTTTTTGAATCTCTGTATAGATTTGAAAGACTTTGAACCAAGAGCATTAAAAATCAAACTTTTATGCATACTGAGTACCTCGGCATAGGAATGTGCTGTTGTTAATCTATCTGCCTACCTGTCAACTACTCAATAAATGAATGGTCACCGACTCCTCGTATTCCTTACCAAATCTGAACAGGACCATGCAACTAGTGTCATTTATGCGATGCTTTATTATCAAGCGACATTAATTAAATGTTGATTTAATTTTCTCCATAATCGAGGCGTCAACGACATTCGAAGAGTCGGTTATTCCTCTATAAGTAGAGTGGTGGAGAAAGAGAGAGAAAGATTTTACACACCCAAAACTTAAATCTTCCTAAAATTTATCAACTCTTCATCTTCCTCCTCGAGTCTTCAACAATAGCACCCAAGAAGTCTGTCTCTCAAAAGGCGCCATAGGGTAGTTTAGCCATATCTATGCCCCTCTTGTCGCACGTGAACAAGCCGTCGTAGAAGATGAAGCTCATCCGGCCATGGCAGGTAGGGTTTTGAGAAGTATTCGATGTTGTTCTTCTTTGTTCCTTCCTCTCTATTCTTCTTTATGTATCTCTTTTATATATTTCTTTGTATACTAATGTAAATGAAAGAAGGAAGATCGAACACGAGACATGATGCATACACAAGACCGAGAACACCTATACATACCAATTATTTCTCTCACTCTCCGAACATATACGAAGTGTTGCTCCATTTCGCTCTCATATAGAGATGAAACCCTACCCATGCATAAACGTTGATTCTGTCACATGATTGTCTTTTAAGCATGGATGACAATCTGCCTAAAACTATTCAACACCGGATAAGCAAGGGCAGATTTGTCTTAAGCATAAGAACTCGACCGCTTAATGTCGCAAGGTCGTTTGCTTCTAATCTGACTCGACCACATAAAACGTGAGGGCAAGCCATCTCTTACTTTGTACTAAGCTATCTCCGTTATTATATTTTACCAATCCATTGAGATGGATTCGTCATTCTTTTTCATCTGGAGGGTTGATGAAAAGTATTATTTTATCTAACTAAAGTATGACGGTAAGAATTGTATATCTGCTAACAAGATACATGCCGCACAAGTACACAGTTGTTAGAGTTAGAGATAAGGGACTAGCATCTTAGCTACTTGAATTTTAACTATAACCAAAGAAGCGATATTAGTTACAGTAATAAATGGTTTCATTCTTCTGCCAACACTGCGAATACTATTGTCCTGGTTCTGTTTCCTACCACATTTTGTGCAGAAATTTTTGACATCAGTTTTTATCCTTTTGTTAAGAAACTATATGCTCTTAGTGTTTTTTTCTTGGAACTAGAAATATAGTCCTACATTGCTCACACCAAAAAGTGAGTATCTTGATATATAGCTTTGCTTGTGTTGAGATGAGCACATGAGGTGTAGTGGGGTACATGGGTCCCATGTGGGGGTGTTTTTCTAGTAGAAGAAGGATTAACACCTCAATGAAGCATATATGCTTTTTGATGCTCATGGGATTATTCCCTTAGGAGCTAAGCTCCGAAGGGGTTTAGCGACTCGGACTCAGACTCGGGCTCGGGATCGGACTAGGACTCGGACTAGAAAAACTCTATAAATACTCTCTTCGTGCCTCCTTTGACAACTTACTTTGAAATTGAGAGACGAAGAGAGTTGTGTGGCCGCAGCCTTCAGAATCCAGAGGAGTTCGGCGAGTTCGTATAGGAAGTGACGGCGAGCGTTCCAGAAGTTCTCTCAGAACTTGTTAGTTGCTGAAAGCAGATCGTAGTAGGACGAATCTTGCTTTTAGCAACTATGATTTTTATCACCCTAGCAGAATTGTTTCCTTCCTTCTCTCTTTTTCTTATCCGAGTTACTTAAGAAAATTAGGAGAGCAAACTTATTTGCCAGAAGTCTCAGAAATCCTATAATATCAGAATAGAGAGCAAATTTATTTGTAAGAGGTCTCTAATTTCTGATCGTTCATCTATCTAGATCTGTTTCGGAAATAACAATCTTAAAACAAGATCTGGATCCAATATAGAATAGTCGTAAAAACCTTCTCAACACAAGTTTTAACAAACTTGAGAAGTTTAAGGAGAAAGGTCAGCCTTAATCTTCAACTTGTGAGCATCGACTATGTGTTGACAGATCTTGAGCCTTTAGTTCCAGAAGGTGAAAATGCTTCGAAGGTTGCTATGGCCACTGCTTTGCAGTCCAAGTGAAGGAGAGATAAAACCTCTGCAAGTTGTTGACCTTACACTTGATGGAGGACACTCTGACAGAGTCATACAACAAGATGGTTAATGCCAAGGATGTCTAGGATTCTATGGAGAACCTCTATAAGGTATATGAGAACATGAACAAGATCCATGTGCCAAAAATGTCTGAAAGATGCGATTTGAGGATGACACGATAATATTGCCTCAAGTCAAGGAATTCCTTAACAGAAACTTAAGGATGACGGCATGCCCTTGGTCGATGCTTTGTTATTGGGGGTATTGTCGCCAAGCTCCCACCTGGATAGAGCAATTTTATCGCAGACATGCACCGCAAGAAGATGGAGGTAGATCTTGAGCACCTCTTGCACTAGATACATGTTGAAGACAAGTTAAAGGCTCAACTTAAAGTAGACATCTTGTCCAAACAGATGGCCAAGGCCAACTTTGTATAAGGAGGAAACTCTAAAGGGAAACAGAAGGCTCCCTACTATAAGAAGAAAGACGTTCACCATCTAAAGGTGAAGTCGGCTCAGTTCAAGCCTAAGTCTAATAAACCTAGGAGTTGTTTCAACTGTGGCAAGAAAGGCCACTGGAGGAAGGACTGTAAGAAAAAAACTAAATGGAAAGAGCAAGATGAGGCTAACTTTGTTGCTATGATTGCGCAGGTTGACTTAACTGGTGTTGCATGGACTGGTTAGAATAATTTTATCGCAGACATGCACCGTAAAAAGATGGAGGTGGATCTTGAGCACCTCTTGCACAAGATACATGTTGAAGACGAGTTGAGGGCTCAACTCAAAGTGGACATCTTGTCCAAACAGATGGCCAAGGCCAACTTAGTACAAGAAGAAAACTCTAAGGGGAAGCAAAAGGCTCCCTACTATAAAAAAGACGTTCACCATCTGAAGGTAAAGTCGGCTCAGTTCAAGCCCAAGTCTAATAAACCTAGGAGTTGTTTTAACTGTGGCAAGAAAGGCCACTAGAGGAAGGACTGCATGGAAAACCTAAATGGAAAGAGCAAGGTGAGGCTAACTTTGTTGCTATGATTGTGCAGGTTGACTCAACTGTTGTTGCACGAACTAGTAGATAGACACATGAGCATCATCCCATGTTGGTTCAAGGAAGGAGTGGTTTACCACATACAAACCTGTTTCTGGGAAAGTTATGGTGGCGAACTAGACACAAACTGAAGTTCTGGAGATCGGGACTGTGGTACTAAAATTGACTTCGGAGAAGTTGCTGACGCTTCAGGAGGTGAAGGATGTACCGACCATAGCCAAGAACCTGGTCTCAGGAAGTCTGCTCTGCAATACAGGATTGAGGATGGACATTAATACTGGTCAGGTAGTTATGTCCTATAAAGGAACATACTTCAAAAAGATTTTTTGTACCGAAGGGATGTTCAAACTTCAACTTGTAACTCCAATAGAGATAATAAATTCAGTCTCTTCTTATGGTTATTCTATTGAGATGTGGCATAATAGACTAGGACATTTTCAGCGTAAAAAAAGTTGTCTAGTCTAGGGCTTATCTCCAAATGTGGGGTTAAGGAGGTGGAGAAGTGTGAGGTCTATGCGCAAACGAAGATAACTAAAAAATCGTTCAAGTGGATAAACCGGAGTACAAATTTTCTAGAGTTGGTGCACTCAGATATCTGTGACTTCAAATAGTTGTTCATAAAGGCCAGGATAAAGTATTTCATTACCTCATCGACGATTTCTTAAAGTACGCATTCATCAATCTGCTCAAGTCTAAAGATGAAGCGTTCAAGAAATTTAAGGACTTCAAGGCTGAAGCTGAACGTCAAACTGGATAACAACTCAAGGGACTCAGAAGTGATCGAGATGGAGCATATAGGTCTCATGTATTATCGTTTTACAGAGAACATAGAATTGTCTATGAGACGAGTACTCACCTTAATTAAATGGTGTTGCATAAAGGAAGAACATGATGTTAATAGAGATGATGAATTCATTGTTCTTAACTACCATTCTTCCAAATTGCTTCTGGGGTGAAGTTGTGCTTACGGCTACTTTCATTCTGAATAGAGTACCGCAAGCAAATTCGGATGTAACTCCTTATAAAATTTGGTTCAAGGCCAGACCTAACTTGAATGTCATTCGAGTGTGGGTGTGTGGCATATCTGAAGCTTCTGGATTTGAACATTTAGAAGTTGGGAACGATAACTATGAAGACAATCGTTCTGGATTATGCTGAGAAGAGTGATGCTTGGAGGTTTCTTGATATTGAGTTAAATCATATCATTTAATCTTGAGATACGAAATTCTTTAAAGACAAGTTTGCAAGGCACAAGAACATTGTTCTCGCGAACATTCTGGAGAATAGTATGCTTGCACAGGAGGCTAAAGCTCCTAACAAAGATGTAATCCAAAACAAGTTGTTGTTGTAGAAACAACTATTGAACAAGAACTCGCAGAATCTGTGTCTAAGCGAGTAAGAAGACAAAAGGACTCCGGAAAGGATTTTGTCATCCGCTTACCTATGATGAGGTGATGAAGACCAGATATGTCATCTTTTGGAAGGAGGCTACTAATGATGAGTATGACTCGAAAACTTCCAACAACACATGGGTGTTGGTCGATCTACCTGAAGAAGCAAAACCAATCGGATGTAAATAGATCTTCAAAAAGAAGATGAAGGTCGATAGAACTGTTGACAAGTTCAAGACTACACTAGTAGCCAAGGGTTTTCTTAGAAGTAGAGGATCGAATAGTTTGACACGTATGCTCCAGTAGCACAGATGACGACCATTGGGATGTTGATTGCTCTAAGTACAATTCATAAGCTGGTTATTCATTAGATGGATGTTAAAACTGCATTCATGAATGATGAGTTGACCGAAGAGATTTACATGCAACAATCAGAAGGATTTGTCGTCAAAGGCCTTGAAGACAAAGTCTGGAAGTTGGTAAAATCGTTATATGGTCTGAAGCAAACTCCCAAAATATGGGATGAGAAGTTTGATATAGTCATAAGATCAAACTGCTACAAGGTCTAAAATCCCTAATTTTTTAGAAATTTTTATTTAGTACTTAATAAATTCTTCAGTATTTTTAGTAGAATCTTAAATTTTAAATTGCCTTTTATTGATTAATTTCCTTGATAATGTTAGCAGCAGCAAATTTTTACATTTTTAAGTATATATATTGCACAAGTACTTACTAGACATATTTTAAATATAATTTGTGATTTTAATTCAGTTCAGAATTATTAGTTTCTATAAAGAGGTGCAAATACCCGTACTTGGTACAATAATAGTAAATTATTTTTGCTGAAAATACTTATCAAGTATTTAGTAAGCTGTAGAAATTTTATAAATAATTTTATATAATTTCTGGGTCATCAGTAGGGAGATATGGTTCATGTCCATATACTTATAGATATAAATTTTTTTAAAAATTTATTTTATAAAATATTAAAATAGGGAGTGGCTTATACATTGTGGTTATATATATATAATTTTGTCAATATATAAGAAGTAATATATATGAATAGAATTATTCAATATACCTCAGTAAAAAAGGGTTTAGTTTACTGTTCCTTGTGAACAGTAAACTCAAAACCTCGCAGCAGAGGGTGAGCCGTTCAACCGACCCAACCCTATATAAACGTCGAGAGAGCAAACATAGGAAACGCTATCAAACCCTAATAAAAAATCTCGAGGTCACCCCAACACCTCTCTAACATAACCAGCGGCCACCCCAGCCACCTATGTGCCACCGCGGGACACTGCCGGCCGGCAGACGCGCGATCGTGCGGAGCAAGAGCACAGTGGCATCGGCAGCAGTTGTAGTTGGACAAGCCCACTTCGCAGTACGATTTCTCCGCACGTGCTCGATCGATTTTTGATCCACCTTTTCTGGTACTTTGACAACCTATGCAACTTCATTTCCCTTTAAATAGATGTAACCATCATGCGCTAGATTTCCCAAAAATTCGATCCGAAGATCGACGAAAACTGTTCTAAAACAGAGTGTAACACGGACTCAAACCCCGTTTAAGCAGGACGATTCACGTCTGAATGTTTAGAATTTTCCAAAACTAATTGATGAATGTTGTAGTCAACATATAGGGCTTTAAAACCCTTTTTATAGAATTGAAATTTATCCACTTTATAGAGAGATATTCGATTCCAAAAATCATGAAAAACTGAATTTCAAAAATTAGAATTTTATAAAAATCCCTCGACACGACGTGCGTCCTGCCAAACCGGACGACGTGGTCGCGAACCGAAAGCATCAAAAGGTGCGTATCGACTTCGTGGATGTGTAGGCATTGACACAATTCAAATTGGTTGCGTTTGTGCGACGAATTTGATGCGTATCCGTCAAAATTTACCGTATCGACCCCTTAGCAAAATTTTAAATTAGTTTGTGCATGTTCGTCGAATCGAAACAAAACTTGCGCCAGCATGACCGTATCATTTTTTGGTCCTGTATCCCAAGTTTGGTCCGATTCTGAGAAGGTCGATCGAAACGCCTATTTGGCGGGCCTGCGTCCTGCTCCAACGGACAAATTTGTGCACGGCTCACCGAAATCCAAAATTGGACATACCGTTGGATTCGTCTACTCAAACCGGACCCACAGACATTTAGTTTGACGACTTTAGAGACCGTAGATACTGGCACGCTTTTCGGTGCAAAATGGATCCAACAGCGGACATCATTTTGATCCAAAATTACAATTTTGCCCCTGTTACAGAATTGGACTTTTGGACAGGCTTTTTTTAGACATATCTTTTATTTCAAACACGTTCGTGGTGTTTATTTCAGCATCCGAGGACGTATGCGAGATTTGGCTTTCATCGCTTCACTTTTCTGACGGTTCGAGCTATTGGACGTCGCTCTTTTGCACACAACCTCAGGCAAGATACCTTGCCATATTTTCTGTTTATATTTAGTCTGTATATTTTTGTTATTTGTATATCACTGTTTATTTATTTTTAGTTCTTGAAGCTGTACCATTATTACAGTTCCTGATTTACTACCTGCTCAGTGATATTAGCTTTACTTTACTTATTATCCTTTGATTGCATATGGACCTAGATTTAAGGGACTACCATATGTAGTTATATCATAAATCTTGACACAATTGTACCAAGAGGTATGTGTGAGATGAGTAGCATATAGAGGTACTTGCGTGATGGCTGATCACTTGTGCGCATGCGTTAGGGCTAACTGCTAATAGAGGCATGTTAGGAGACTTGGCAGTTAGTAGAGATATAGGAGTCATGGATGTAACTCTAATAGGTGCATAGGGTGGGAAGAATAGTTTCTTAATGTGTGGGCCACGTATGCACTTTCCTATTATTGTCGATTATCTCCGCTGGAGATACGGTGCTGGCCTCTGACATTCGATGAATGTTATGCTTTGAGGTCCCTGGTACCCTGATGGGACCATACCTGAGTTTTCTGTACCTGTAGCCAGAGTGCCCATGCGTTGAAGGTTTGTTCTTAACTGAATAAAACACATTAGAATGGTTAGGTAACCCTGGTCCATGTCGTGTCACCCCCGTTCCATTAGTAACTTGGGACAATGTCGCATCACGGAATAGTGTGCTACCCCTTGTCCTTATTTGGTTGTAGGAGTAGTCCACTGTTTCGATGATAAGATATTGGATCTTGTTACGATTGGGACTATTTTACTTTACTTATGGCTAGTGAAATTTTATATATTTAGTTTATTATGGCATGTTCTTTATGTATCTTGTTACGTCCCCCCGAGGACCTGGTGAATTCTCTAGGTGTGTGCTTTTGTGATATTTCGCAGGTGCTCTAGCCAAGGCCATGATCTTCTCCATTTCTTCGAAGATGATTGCTCTTAGTTCGTCTTGCCATTTTTATCGATCATTCCCTTGTACATTTTATTTCATTTAAAATAATTGGTAGTAGATTTGTCTCCACCCAGCTACATGTATCAATATAGTTGATTTATATTATTATTCTCTTATTTGGTGGATGAGATTTAGTTGTCTTGGTTTACTGTATTTTACAGCTTATGGATGCATACGAGGTTTTCATATATTGGAGTATTTTTCGTATGTATGCAGCTGGCATGTCCACGTACTTAGTCCCAAGTATTTTGGGACTGAGACGTTACATATTTTGTGGTAGCCCATGCAGGGCGAGTTTATCACTTCGGTTACGTTACTGTACCAATTTGAGCCTGTATATAGGATTAGAGTCTAGAATCTCATCCATATACTTGACCTCCTTCCTTGATTCCAATTTCGAATTCTCGTCCGACTACCTTGATTTTCTTTAGCTTGATTCCCTTCCACTTTAAACTCATCTTTTTCTATCATGCTTGACCAAGAGGTTAGGAAGATGACTCATACTAGTTATATGTGTATACTGTTCAAAAACCCTCCTAGTTGAACTCTTATAAGTTGGGTAGTGTGCCTCGCGGTCTATCACCACGTATTCTTATAACACATTAATGAAGTATAACTGGGTGACACTGAATATATGCTAGTACAAAAAGATATTATTACCTAGAATATAAAAATTTTGTAGCCCATACCTCATTGGTCAACCAAGGCCTAATACTACAGATAGTAGGACGATTGTATAAGCAAAAACACTGGACAGGACTTAGGTCCTTATGAAACTTGAACTATTTATAACTGTTTTCATCATTCTCTATCATACTTATACTTTAAACTACCATAAATGATGATGCTATTTATAGCCTAGTTTTGTAAGCTTATTCTTATCGAGCTTGTTCAGGACATATGTATACTGGGGAGGCCCACAAGCATATTGTCTAATTAGAATCAATGTGTTATGGTCTGATCAACCATAATGCACTTGGTTTACTCTTCATATGATTATCCCACATAGATTGAGATATTGAGGTATCTAGGATCTCATCCGCGACTGCATTGACAATTTCTCTTAAATTATACATTCGCCTTGAAATCACGTAATTGTATTCGATGACATCCTTCTTGAACTCTTTATTGCTTCTATCTTTCACTGATTGGAATGACGAACGCTCCTATTTGATAGATAGATACAGAGTATCCTCCATGGCCTGCTAGAAATGACTCAGTTTGATTTTATAGCATCTCGTCCAGTCAATATAGATTAAAACCTAGGAGAGATCGATGTCCAATTAGAGAATCCATTAAGACCCAATCAAACCCACCCTTACATATCGCCATATTTGGGATATAAAAACCAAACTTGATGAAATAGATTCTTATACCTAACTAAGGCCTTCTTACTGTCTTGATAAAAGGTGGTCAGTACATGGGCAATGTTAAATAAGTAGTACTTAGGCTCCCCATAGAGTCCATGACTGTGACCAAAAGTAACTCATGTCCTTAACATTTCTTTGAAATTTGAAACTTCTTAGAGGTCCTGTTACTGTGCTCTCTATGTTTAACCAATTTCCATAAGTTGCCTAGAACATTGAAATTAGTATACCCTACCTCCTAGAATTAGATTCCAAATGTAACCATCCCTTCATCTGTTTGAAAGTTGCGATACAAACATCGTATTGCATTTTTATCACTTGCTCGTATCTTTAGATAACCGCGGTAAAAGTTCGAACCCTGATTCTTCACTATTTGTTCTATCATAGAATCATGCCTTAGTTTCAATTTTGAAATATAAGTGAATAGGCAAGCCTCTCTAGGAAATAGCAAGGGATTGGTTCTAATTAGGCCAATAATTTAGTGGTTCGTATACGTCTACTTTTATCTGTATCAATTGATACCTCTACGTGACTGTGATATTTTTAGCACAACAGAAGTCGTTCCCTTCGAACAAATTTCACACTCATGAACTAGACCCATCAAGTTATACACATGGCATACATGTCCCACACAAATGCTCCCTTTGTGATCCATTTCAATGACGCAACATGTATGCCACATTTTCCTTAGAACAAACCATAGAGGCCGTTATATTCCATTTGATTTTAACCTTGCAAATATCGACCCATTCTCTTAACTAAATTGAATACCCATAATCCATGCTAGATGCACCACACATAGGCAATATGTTCCACTCAAGCAAACACATGCCTCCTACACACCACCAAACACGAGCCACACATATTAGTCGTTATTACTTAGAGTTTTCAAACAGT